>BSBK01002021.1:687500-1057500 GCA_027943335.1 Chamaecyparis obtusa | reverse complement strand
ACACCCCAAAAACAAGAAAATGCAAAACTATGCAAGGAAAATCAGCAAGCATACATAGACTAAGAAACCATTCAAATACAAAAGAAAATTTGTATTTACACAAACATATGAAGGTAAAATTTGCATATTACAAAAGAAACAAGAGCCTCAAGATTACCAACTTCAATCCAAGCTAATGGCAATGTGGGTTGAGATGAGCTTCCTTCCTACTAGCCTCCTCCCTTGCTAAGAAACATCCCAAAACTCTCACAAGTCTCCAAAAATTGGAGAGTGGGCAATTACCCTCTAATTTTTCCTCCAACTCCTTAAGAAGACAAACCCTAATTCCTTCAATCAAAATTCAAAATGAGGAGAAGGCTTGGCATGCATCTCCAATTTCGTCACTTTTTAAAAGAGCATCTTTTGGAGGGGCAAAAATAGCCAAAATACATCTTAATGGTAAAAATTTGATCCCCAACTCATGGCACACCTATGGGGTAGTCTATTTTTAACCTCCACTAACCTATAGGGTCACTAAATGCCTCTCAAAAGTCCACCTAAAGATAACTCACAAAAATGAATAAGATTCCCACTCAAGGCCCCTAAAAATAGAAGACCACTCACTCACATAAAGCACTTGGTCATGCCAAATCACATAACATGTGTCAATTGACACCACAAATAAATCACAACACATCACGATACACATGGCATGCCAAGTGGACAACTATTAAAATAAAATAAACATAATCAAATAAATACAACCATGCATCACTTTACAACAATTAAACATTACAATGAGGTTAATTTCTCCCCTTGGAGATAACCTTGGCTTAACAAGATTTTTACAAGTATCCATCTTTAATTTCCCCTGATGTATGGTCTTACCTGCACACTTGACATAATATCAGTAGCTCATGAAATGTCAAAACATATATATATGTAAGTAGAATACATCTCAATAATCACATTCCTATCATCATAAATTTCTAACTACATCTCAAGATAATTCTCATTACTTCAATATTGCATTTCTAAATTTTAAAAGCATATATAATTAAGAATACAATGATATATGTTAATTCACCTAACATAATAATCATGATCATTTCTCATAAATTTCCCTAACATAAGTGTAAAATTAAAGTATCATACTTAAATCAAAGATTCATCAAATACTATGCTTAGGACCTAATAATTAAGTGCAAAAGTAAAGTCCTAAATCATCATCACATAACCATAGGTCATCACATAGTATCAAAATATAATATCTTTATCCAAATAGTCCAACATGATAAAATAGAGTGTCAACATGAGTCAAAAGATGGAAAATAAACTGATATGTAATGATGGCATGGGGTGAGGCCTCACACCATCTTTCTCTGTAAAAAACAAAGGTCCAGAAATGACTAAACCTCCACCCCTGGCCAACACTGTCAAAGATCTTCCAACCCGTTGCAATCTCCCTATCCACCTCAATAGAAAAATGATCCACATCTATAGGAGAAGAGATGAGAAAGATCAAAATAACAAGGCTAAAGTTCTTACATCTCCTTCCATCAACACAACCACAAGACGTAGCCCATATATTCTCCACCTCAATAGGAGTCTCCTCCACCTCCAAATTCATGAACATAATCTCCACCTCAATAGGAGACTTCTCCACCTCCACAGAAGTCGTGAAAGAAGAAGAAGACAGTAAGACCCAAGCCCTCCTCCTGGGTAACAACACTCGTCTCAAAACCACAGGGTTCTGAAAATCCCACAAGCTAGTAAGTTGTGGAGTCACCCCATCTCCACCAAACGAAGCTATCTAGAGCTAAAACCAAGAGTGCACATTACTATAGACCCCAAATAGAGCAGGAATGTATAGAATAATTCCATCCCTCTCCAAGCTCCCATACTTGGGATTTATCCTATAAAGTCTGTAAGCAACCCATTCACCAAACTTAGTTCTATCTCTCCAAAAAATTGAAGAGCTAACACCACTTTTCCTTTAGGAAGGTCATAGCCTGCAACAAATCCAAACTCCATAAAGGAGATCCAAAAAAACAAATCCCTGGAAAAAATAGGGCTTCCACCATTCCTTCACAAGAAGAGCACCCACACCCAACATCTACATAAGTAGAGGAAAGCTCCAACTGCCAGCCAGGACATACCCAAAAGTGGCACATGAACAACAAGAACTAAGACAACAGATCCCATAGGCCAAACCTCAATCTCAAACTTTCCAGCACCCAAACACAGAAAGTGCCAGGAACTACAAAACTTAAGAAAAAAAGACACAACTCCCACACCATCTATTCTAACCCTAGGTAAAGTGGACACAAACCAGCATAGGGGAGGACCACCCATTTCAATCCAAACCATGCATGAAGGAGAGACCACACCAGAAAAGAAGAACACAAGCAATAGTTGTGCGACCATCACCAAGGCATGGTGAACAAAGAGACAATAGGGATAGGAACCCCACCCCTAGTGCATAGGGAAACTCCCCCTCCAATCACCAAGACTGCACACAGTAAGGAGAAATGATATGACCTTCATCGACAAAGGGAACACAAAAGAGGTCCCCTGAAGATTGTTAGCAACCTTCCACAGAACCAACCCATAGCACAGACACACCTCACTACAATTACAATGGAGGAAAGAAAGAAACAGTCGTTCCGAAAGAACATAGGCCGTTGTTGGAAGAATAACAACCATGATATGAGTATCCACCAGAACACCACCCATCGGAACTTGACACCAATGTGAAGGGTACAAAAGAAGTAGTCACCCCAAAGCCACCAAGAGTCACTAAGAGTTCTGTAACCAGTTTGGATCTTCAAGCTCAACCCCAAAGACCACAAACTCCCATCACTACGAAGGATCCCCCTCTGAGTCCAAAATAAACCACTTCCAAAATAAGCATGTAGCCAAGAAGCAGAAGGAACCGAAAGGCAAGGGATAACACCAATGACAGGAGACCAAACATTTGGGCAAAAATGAAGACCCCAAAAAAGAATAGGGTACCATATAGGGTTTTGAACATTATAATGCCAGACAAGCCAAGAAGGGAGAAGCGAGCCACCCAAAGCAGTCTCAACAACTAAAAGATCCTTTCCATAGCCTCCCGGATCATCCTCCTCATTTGTATCTTCCTCCTCAGAATTTGAAAAACCAACACCACTCCTCTCCCCGCTCTTCCCACTCATGTTACTACAGATTATAGTATTTAAATCTTTGATACAAGAATATTCCACAAACATAAGTTACTGGAAATGATTATAAGTAGTTCATTCAAAACTTAAACTATTGATTGACTTTTACAATATAATAGTAATTCTCTTATCTACCTATAATTTTTTCTCAATAACTTTCTAGATTAAACTTAATTTCCTTACCTTCCCAATATAAAGTTAAGCAAAAAATTGTAATAGAACTCTTTGAAATTTCAAAATAAAATAATATTTATCTTACCTACTCTTTTTAACCATTAGATGGATTATTTGACAAAAACCATTTCAAATTTATTCTTACCTAAGGAAGAAAATAATCAATAATAAAATAACATTTCTCTTTCCTGATCTTCCTAACTATTAGCTACTTATTCAAAATAAAACCAACTTATTCTTACCAATCTAAGAAAACCACTAAACAAAAGTAGAAAATTATGACATAAATTTTGTAAAAAATTCTAGAAACAATTCTTTCAAAATTGTAACCATTAATTCACTATTGAAATGAAATAGTATTTATCTTAATTGACTTTCTTAACCATTAGATAACTTGTTGAGGAAAAAAAATCATAACAAAATTTTTAAATTATTTAATCATTTCTCATTTAGCCATTCACTTATCTATTTTTCTCCATACATCAACTTTCTCAAATGCATCCTCCTCTATCTCATTTTTTTCTAAATTATTCTATTAACATGGGCTTATTTGTTTCAGTTTCCAAATGGCTTACAAGATTTCATTCTTATTCCAATCAAAAAGTCATTTGACAAAAAATCATGCTCATGCACAAAAAAAAAATAGTAGATATTTTTGAGTTAAGAACATAGGAATCATTTCTACTATATCTTGATAGATAAGGTTTATTAAATCATTGATTTTTAAACTCATTCTTAATAAGAAAAAAATATCACCTCATCTATTCATTAAAAAGCTTTTAATATATAGAGTGAAGTTTGCAAATCAGTAAATAGCTCTTCAAATTTTTGAATATTTTTTTTTATAATGATAATCTTTTATTTTCTACTCTTTTTGGATTATTGAATGGTATTGAATTTTGTTAATTTTGTATGCATTCATAAAATCTAATTTATGAATGAATAATTAATTCTCTTCCTTTTAATCTCATCAATTACTTTCAATGTCATGAATAACCTTGTGTGACAACTGGCACGTGTCTCTTCATTTGACTTTTAATCTTAAATTTAATATCTTCTACCTACCACTCAATCTCAACCACTCATTCCTATTGCCTCTTAATCTCTTTCATTATCACTACTCTTCAATCCTAGTCAATCTCCTAGCACCTCTTAATCCCAGCCTTTGATTTTAAGGAGACTTCTATAAAGGATCTTTTTTTCCTCACATTTGAAACCCTAGTACTTTTTTTAACTAAGATTTTTGTGACTTGATGTTATCTATTGCCTCCGCATACTTGAGCCTCGAGAACTTATGCCCTTGCATTTTTATCAGAATTTTTCATCAATCAACCATTTTCATTCTCTCATAGCCACCTATGCTTGTGCTAACAAAATTGAGAGCAGCCACATTCCATGCACACAAGATCTTGAAGGTAGGAGGAAAATGGAATCATACATTTCATATCATTTGTTTTTCTAATTGTGCTTCCAGATCCTTCATTTGAACATTTGCGAAGAAGGATCCTCTCTACTAATAGAATTTGTAGCATTCTTTTGATTGTCCCTGAGGATCACCTTTCTTTCAATATTTTGTTTGTTATTAATAGAATACTTTTGTCACAACAAATCTTTCTTTTCATTCTTCAAGGTGTTTCGAAATCTTTCATCCATCTTAACATCAACAAGGATGAAAAGAAAGGAAAAAATTTTTGTCAAAAATATTCTATAATGAAAAAAACTAAACATTGTGAAAAAGGGTGATCTGAAGGTACATCAAAAGAATGGTCCAATTTGAATGAAAAATATTTTTAAGCTTCCAAATGCTCTGCACAACCAAACAAATTAGATGAGAAGATCTCTGAAAGATAAGTCCTTCACCTCCTTTTTACCAGTTTTCGTATTAGATAAGAAAATAATTTCATTACAAAATATATTTAGCCGATAGGGTATATTATAAGTGGGGATTTCATTCAAAACCTGTCCGTTCAAACTAGAAACTGCTCATCATCTGTCCGTTCAAACCAGAAACTGCTCATTGAGCGGTAAATATTTGAACTATAAAATCAAATCTAGAGAAGAAGAAAAAATTCCGGAAGGAAGATTGAAAAATCAGATCGTTGGAGTATAAAATTTGCAGGGCGAGGCAAGGCGGGCGACGCAGGTGGGTCAAAGAAGACCACTTCACGGAGCACATGGCCGCTGATCTATGCTACGATCTTCCTGCAAATCCTGCTTGATTTTCCCCGTTACGCCCATCACTCTGCTCTTCTATGCCCCTGAAGGCGATGGCGCCGCCATTCCCATTTCTTTTATAGAGCCTGGCGTAAGAGTCAAATGTGCAGGGAGATTGGAGAAATGGCGTCTGCAACCAACCAGATGTGTGCTTAAAATATTTATTCATATTTTTTTCCCTTTCACATTATATAGATGTGCACCGGGCTTGTAAGAGCACAAGGTCCAATACACAAAATGAAGGTAAGGTAGGGTAGACCTGTGGCTCTCTAATTTTGCATCCCAGGCTGTGGCTCTTCTAAGACCTTAAGACTCTTCTTTATGCCTTAAATGTAAATTTTCTTGGCGCTTTCAAAGCCCTGAGCAAAATACACAAACAAAAAAATTATCTTCAAACATTTAAATTTGAACAATGGATGAGCACAACCATTTTTTGCTTTGTTAAACTGATAAATGGATTAGGATTTAGATATAAATTTATTATTCTTACCGGCGTTCAAAATGGATTGATGCGGCAGCCACAGGAAGACAGGTATTGGTTCATCTCAAAATTTCTGCAGATACAATGTCATGTTATTACCAACGCTGAGAGAAGCAAATGGTTATAAGTTTGGAGAAAAAATATTTAGCAGAATGAAACTTGAATCGCAGTTAACCAGAGATTTTCCCTGTTTGGAATTCGTTTATTCATTTGGTGAATAAGGGAAACTTTTAACAAAGGCGCCAAAGCATGTGCTCTCTATTTTTTAATCTATTACTTATTTCCCATAAGCCAAAAATTAATTACTCCTCACTCATAAGTTTTTAACTTTTTTTATACTTATTTCCTATCATACTAATTGCCTTGTGTGAAATCTTTCTTTATCATCAGATTGATGGCCACTGAGATGATACAGGCTGAGTTTGTAGTAAATGAGGTAAGGGCTTTTGGACTCTGTCTATTTGTGTCAATGTTATTTTTCAATCCATTGAATGTGTTTTTCCTCATTTTGCAAGGTAAAAGTGATATACAGGCAATATTTGCTGACATTCATGATAGGATGTCGTAGCTATGTTGAAATTAATCTATTCTGATGGAATTACTTTGGGATATCGATTGTTAATAAGCAAGTGCATAAAGGGTGTAAAAGCATACTTTGTGAGCATAAGATTGTAAGTTCAGAGTTTGTCAGTGGAGATCTAATAGGTTCTTATGTACACAACAATGCTTTTAGAAATTGGCTATCTCTAATCCTGTATGTTTTTGATGGGTACATCTTAATATAATTTTTTTCTCTTTGGGTCATATGAGATGAATGGAATGATATGTTCAATGGACCTTAGTCAGGCTTTTTTTTGGGACCTAAAAGAAAAATAGGGTAACTATTGGGCTTGATGGCTCCAGGTTTATCATGAACCTATCCTATAAGCTTGGCCACAACCCACTCCAACCTGTTATGTCTCATGTGGTGGGACTATAAGTTATAACTATATGCCAAGAATTAGAAAAGTTCTTGCTTATTCAGAATTTTGATGTAGTAAGTAAATTACAATACCTACAAGCTACCTTGTAATGAAAGATATCCCGAACTCACAATATTACTTTCAAATTATTATGTTGCAGTGGTTGAAATTTATAGTTGATGTCTAAAACATGTATGTCAACATTTTTTCTTGATGATCTAAAAGCATCTGGCCAATTGTTAAATGCCATATTTCTAGAAAAATTGTAGGTAGTTGCCTTGAGTTGGGAAATATAATCACAAATTGGATAGAAAAGTGATGAACTGAGCATCAAGGTGCTGTACAAACCTTTCTGACATCGCATTACAGTTTACACCCAATTCAAAATTTCTAAGCCACTCTAAAATATTCTGATTCCTAAGCTCTACAAATCAGGAGGCATTCAGAAACGTTTGGGGTAACAGAACGAACTTCAACTTGTATTGTCATTTTGTCATCATTCAACCTTTATGCTTTTCCTCTGTCAAATATGAGCCTCTTACTTAATCACTATGAAACATCATAGCTATTTGACAATCTTCAAAAACACCGAAATGGAATTGGTACATACAGAATGAGCTCAGGAAAAACAAAATTCAGATGTTGTATTAAGGACAAAATTTTGAATCTAATCTTTAAAATAAATTTAGTTTAGTTTGTGAAGGACTCCTAAATGTTTTTGTTCAATGTGTTTCATTTCATGTGTAGGTAAGTGTAAGATGAGATGATCATTTTTTAATTACGGAGCATACTTTGTTTGTGAATTACAGTTGATGTTCATGGTTGTACAGTGTAGAGTATTAGGAAAAGACTGTATACCCCTGTGAAAGGGATAGAATCTCTTTCAATAGTTTGTATTTTCAATGTCTGCAAATTTCATGTATTTGATTTGTTAAAAGTTAAAAGTTATCTATTTTCTAGACAACACTAAGATGAGGATAGTGCCTTGCCACATTCAAATCGTTGTCCGCAATGACGAGGAGCTCAATAAGCTTTTAGGCATTGTTACAATTGTTAATGGTGTCATTATGACTACTATTCATAACATGTTGTTTCCTAAAAGGGGGGCTCTTTTGTTGGTTTGTCTAAATTTAGCAGTGCTGGAGACTGAAAATCGAGGGGGTCTTGTTTTGACATGTACAATTTCTGGTTATTCTGTATCTATTGTTCTATTCTCAAACTTCAGCTGCAGGATGCTGGCAGGGTCCTTCGATTTTTGGGAAAGATGACAAGGAATGTCGTATTAGAGGCGATTAGAAGCCTGGAATTGATGGGGGCATTCCATAAAGGAAGCATTAAAAGGCCACTTCGATGGGAAAATAAACAATATGGAAGAAATGAGCTAAGACATATATTTGTGGATAGTGGTCATGGATATCTAATCTTCATCTCATGTATTTATCTACAACATTGTAAGTATTTTACAAGTACACTTGGCCAAATCTTGTAAAATTAAAGCTTACGTTCTAGACAACTTTGGAACTATGTTATCAAAATTTACACCAAAAAAAATAATTTGATGTATGTCTGCTAATACAATGGTTATACAGATATGTAGATGCCTACTCTTTTTATGCATATTTGGCCCCATGTCAATTATGAATGTCTTGGTTTACTTTAATTCCTCTGTATCTGTTGTTGATTATGATGTGGTCATCTGTTACCTTTATGCAATGTCAACTCATTGTAGTCATCTACTACCCTTATACAATAACTCAATGCACATTATAATCAACTTTGTATGGTTTGTTAGGCAGAGTGTTGCAACTACTAGAAATGATCTCTATGCCATCATTCATAGTGCCTAGGAAAATGTTTCCATGTCTTTTTCAAGATGGATTCATGATTAAAGTCTAATGAAACGCGTAATGTCATACAAATACAGTGGGATATTTACAAGTGCTTTGAATATGGTGACTTTGAATATGGTAGGTATCAAATAGAGGCATTTAAGTTAGATTTTAGCAATTTAATGATAGCATCTCTTCTTAACCATAAACATATCTGGTGCATAATATGTTTTGTCTTTTTGTCTGCTGTGGATATTGTGTTTGCACATTTGTCTCCCCAACTATCTAGATGACCAATCAACATCTTCAGGTTGTTTAATAGTGCTAGGTATGCATGAGATTGTTGGGAAATCTTTGGAGGTGATCTATCCAAGATTGGTGGGGGTTTGGAAGAGTGACATTGTTTTTTACTTGCAATGGAAGTCATTTCAGACCTGCAACCTTGTATCAATCATTATTGAGACCTGTAAGTTGATTTTTCCTCACTAATTTGAAATTGATATGAAGTGCTGCAACTTTTTGAATTGTGAAGTAACTGGGGACCTTTGGGGTATTCAATGTGAAGTGATAGCGGTTGGACAGATCAATTCTAGCGTTGAATTTAGAGTGCCGATCAGCTTTTTCTTTTGTCATGTGCTCACTTGTTTTCATGCTTGCTGTAAATTTTATTCACAGTTTGAATATTTTTGTTGAATGTAAATTGCAGACCCAAAACAAATTAAAGAACCGAAAACAGAACAGAAAATAAAAGATAAAAAATGCACAGACAAGAGACACAAAGTTTATAGTGGTTCATCCAGCTATTCTGGATTACATCCACTTTCAAGCAGGGCAGATATCTCTATTGAAAATGAATCTCTGTTACAATGTTACAGCAGCTCTAAGCTCATAAGCTTTTTCCTTTGCATGGTCAAAGTCACTCGTAACAACTCAGGGAGAATAAAAGAATCTAACGGTTACAGCAGAAGGAAGATTGGGCTCCACATCTGCGTAGCCGTTACAATCTCCCACTTGAAGTCCAATCAATGCTATGAGGCGAGCTGCTCAGAGATATCCCCCACTTGGTGCTTATGGCTATGTCGTCACAATGCCGAGAGAAGTCCTATACAATTCGAACTTCTCTCGCAGTACAACCTTGGTGAATGCATCTGCCGGATTGACCTTTTTATCAATCTTCTCTAACTGTAGTCTTCCCTCTTCAAGAGCATGATGGATGAAGTGAAATCTGGTCTCAATATGCTTTGTGCGACTGTGGAAAGCTGAATTTTTGGCCAAATGAATGCCGCTGTTGCTATCAGAGAATAGAGTAAATGTGGATTGTTTAAATCCCAACTCTCCAAACAATCGCTGTAACCATATCAGCTCTTTAGCTCGCTCAGCGAGAGCAATGTATTCAGCCTCGATGGAGGAAAGAGCAACCACTTGTTGCTTCAGAGAAGTCTAGCTAATCACTGCTCCGGCAAAAGTAAACACATAGCCTGTTGTAGACCTCCTGATATCTAAATCTCCAGCCATATCAGAATTAGCATATCCGCAAATATAAGGGGTCCGCAAATATAAGGGGCCTTACTGTTAAAACATAAAACATGAGAGGAAGTGCCTCTCAAATACTGAAGAGTCCATTGAACTGCTTGCCAATGAGTTTTACCAGGATTACTCATAAAACCACTCACAACTCCCATTGCTTGAGCAATATCCGGACATGTGCTAACCATGGCGTACATCAAACTACCAACTGTTGAAGAATAAGGAATACCAGCCATCTCTTGTTTTTCTTCTTGAGTAGGACACATTTTTTAAGATAATCAGAAATGATCAGCCAATGGAGTGGCAACCGATTTTGCATTTGTCATATTAAATTTCTCTAAAACTTTAAGAATGTATTTTTTTTGAGATAACTTAATTTCTCTCTTATGTCTATATCCAAGAATCCTCTTTGCTGCCCCTAAATCTTTCATGGCAAAACGAAGAGACAAATGTGTCTTCAGCTCATGAATGACTCTCATACTGTTACCAGCAGTCAACATATCATCAACATATAATAGCAAGATCACAAACTCACCAGTCGGAAGCCTTTTGAAGTATACACATGGGTCTGATTCGCAGCGAGTAAAACCTTGCCGAGTCATGAAATTATCAAACTTTAAATACCATTGACGAGGGGCTTGCTTCAGCCCATATAAACTCCTCTTTAACCTGCAAAATAAATGCTCCTACCCCTGTTTGACGAAGCATTCCGGCTGTTCCATAAATAGCTCTTCATCAATGTCCCCATGTAAAAAAACTGTTTTGACATCAAGTTGCTCAAGCTCGAGGTCCCATGCTGCTGCCATGCCAAGTACCAAACAAATGGTCTACATTTGAACCACTAGAGAAAAAATCTCATTGAAATCTACATCTTTTTGTTGAGCAAATCCCTTCACTACCAATCTGGCCCTGTATCTCTTCCGTACTCCATCTTCCTCTTTTATATGATATACCCATTTATTTTTCAATGCTTCACAGTTTGGCGGAAGGGAACCAGATCCCAAGTCTGATTCATGTGTAAAGAATCCATTTCATCTCTCATTGCATCCATCCAGAACGCTGAATTGACATCGGTACAGGCTTGCTTGAAAGTTTGTGGCTCTGCCTGATCAGAGCACAACGAAAATAACAATTCATAGTCATCATATTTTCTTGGACATTTTTTCTCTCTGGTGGACCTCCTCAACTGAATATTTTGATGTGTGGCATCATCTGAATCCTCTGTAATTGGAATGGCAAGGATTTGAACATCCTGATGTGCCTCACGTGGAGGACACCCTTCTTCCCAATTGTTCTCAATCGCTGGTGGAATGAGAATTGATGATGCTCCTTGAAATGGAGTTGGCACAGGGTATGATGGTGGTAGCATATGCCGCCGCCGGTCTACAGTGTGAGAGGAAGTGAGGGGCCCTATATGCAAAGCTGGCGCTGCGTGTGGAGAAGGGGGAGTCCATGGCAGTGCGTGGGAAAACAAGGGATGATGTGCGGTAGATGAGGCATCCCGCGTAGCAATGGGAAATATAACAAGAGGTGCGGAGGAAGATGTTTGCAGGGACTGCGGTGGAAGTTGAGCAGTCGGCGCTATGCCAGCGCTAAAATCAGGCATTGAGTGTGTTGCCCGCGTAGTAATTAGAGGGGACAGTGAGTGCTGAAATGGGGAGTGGGGCATTTCGCAAGGGATGGTGCCTTGAGTTTGGTGAGTGCTTGGCTTTGACGTGGGGTCAATTAGTGTAGGTGTAGCAGGAGTGATTGAAGGGTTGATGTTAAACAAAGAACATGGCATTGTAATAATGATAGCAGAGGACGTAGCAGGAGTGTGAGGAGCCACAACAACGGTAGAGGGATGAAATGTCACCCGTGGAGCTCGCTGTACAGTAGTGCCATTGTCAAACAAATCGTAATTGACAAAATCATCAGAAGTAGACTTCTGATTGTGCAAGCCTGAGAATGATTTCTCATTGAATACAACATCCCGACTACGAATAACCTTGTGAGTGATTGGATCCCACAACCAAAACCCAAAATGATCTTCACCGTACCCCCAAAATATACCGATGTCAAATCAACCGGTTTTAGACTTGGAAGTTGGTCTCTTCGAAGCATAACTTCAAGACCTGTTTTGCTCATATGACCGATCCTCTTATGCCAAAGTTCGGCATTGCTATCCACAACTGCCATGGCTGCTCCCACTTCACCATTACACTCTAATGTGTATAAACTTCCAGTTTTCTGCCCTTTTGCTAAAATTAATTGACCTTTGGACACTTTCCAAGAAGCTAAATCAAAACTAACATTGCATCCTTGTGTATATAATTGACTAACAGAAATCAGATTACGCTTAAGTGTAGGAACATGCCTAACATCTTTTAAAATCCATTTGCTTCCATTTTTCAGCGATAATAAAATATCCCCTTTGCCGACTATATCACATTCTTTATTATCCCCAAGAAAAACTTTGCCAAACATACCTTCTTAGTAATTTGTGAAAACACTCCTACATGGAGTTGCATGAAATGAGGCACCGGAATCGAGAACCCACGAATTTGACTCCATGTTGCCGGCTGCAAGTACCAAAGCTCCATCAGTTGCAGCATTAACACCGGCATTAATAACATTATTTTGAGCCCTTTTGTAGTTCCAACATTGCTTCTTTGTGTGCCTAGATTTTCCACAAAACCAGCATGTGCCATTTCTTCCTCTCGATTTCGAGTGATGACTCGATCTGCCTCTTCCGTTGTTATTATTGTTATTTCTTCCTCTCTCACTACTTCTACCTCTATTGCTTGTGCTCATAGCTGTTAGAGCATCACCGGAAGAGGGTTCTTGATGTTTTCTTCGCATGTCTTCACTAAGTAATGTGGCTGCGACTTCATTGAATTTCAGCTTGCTCTTGGCTGGAACTGAAGTGCTCACAGCCATTACAACTCCTTCCCAGCTGTTCGGAAGTGAGCATAATAATAAGATCGCCTTTATCTCATCATCTAATGTGATGCCAACCGAAATCAGCTGAGTAACTAAAATATTGAACTCGTTGAGATGATTCGATATCACTCCTTTCATTTTCAGATTATATAATTTCTTGATGATGAGTACTTTGTTCGATGCTGAAGCCATCTCATAGAATGAGGATAACTTATCCCACAGCTCTTTCGTTGTCGGCTCTATCGAAACGTTGAAGAGCACATTGCTTGATAAAGATAAGAAAATCGTTGCCTTTGCTTTCTGATCGATCTTCTCCCAATCTTCATCCGACATCGAATCTTTTCCTTTTGTTTTTCCAAGTAATGCTAGTTGCAAATCCTGCTTGACAAGCAGAGATTCAATCTGTACTTTCCATAATCCAGTTCTGCCCTGAGAATTTTTCAATCTTCCATTTGTCTGCTTCATCCATGGCGCCTGCAAAACTTCACCGATTTCTAGAAAAAAAAATCGAACGAGCTTAACCAGCTCTGATACCAATTGTTGAAAGTAAATTGCAGACCCAAAACTAATTAAAGAACCGAAAACAGAACAGAAAATAAAAGATAAAAAATGCACAGCCAAGAGACACAAAGTTTATAGTGGTTCATCCAGTTATTTTGGATTACATCCACTTTCAAGCAGGGCAGATATCTCTAATGAAAATCAATCTCTGTTACAATGTTACAGCAGCTCTAAGCTCATAAGCTTTTTTCCTTTGCATGGTCAAAGTCACTCGTAACAACTCAGGGAGAATAAAAGAATCTAACGGTTACAGCAGAAGGAAGATTGGGCTTCACATCTGCGTAGCCGTTACACGGCAGAGCCGTTACAATTTTGTTCTCAAACCTGACTTCCCTATTTCTCGCCTACAATGATGTCGACTTTTGGACTGTTCACTTGTGGAATGCTACTTATAACACTTATTTCAGTAGTAAAATTGTTTTTAAGCTCAATTCTAAAATATTTTCGCTGTCTGTTTCATAATTTTCCTCAAAATTCTTTCATTTGTTCTTCACAGTTTTCAGAGTTTTGAGGGCAAATACAGATTCATCTTTTTGGGGGAGTAAACTTTTGTCAATTTTTGAATTTTACAGTTGAGGTAAAGATTTTGCAGATTTAAATTGTATATATCTTTTCAAAGCTTTTATCAAAGTTCACATGCTGAATCTTGTTCTCAGTTTTAGAGTTGGTTATACAAAGGAGCACAAAGATATCATAAGTTTTTCAATTCCAAATCTTTTGTTCTACAAATAATTTCTATATCTATTTAATTATATCAATTTAACTATTTTTGTTTTTGTTTTCCTCTTTTACATTTCCTTTCATATTATATTAAATATTTAACCAAAAAAAATCCTATAATATTTCTACAATATCCTTAAGTGTAGAATACATGCAATGTGGAAAAAAAAATATATAGAAAACCATCTTATATAAACTTGCACTTTTTTTTTTCTATGGGCGTACCCCTTGCCCCCTTGCACCTCCTTATTAACTTGTAGATTTTTCTATTCATGTCCGAAAAGAAGTGGAGAGTACCTTCCAATTATTCCTTAAGAAGAAAGCAAAAATAATATTTGTAACTGCAAAATTAGACTTTTCTAAATGTATAAAATTGTTACCGTGTAGTGACCATTGGCTTTTTTTTTAAAGAGGGTTGAAATACTACCATGGATCTTTAGTAATGGATCAAGAAATTTTTATCAGATTTTTAATTGATCAAGACAAATGCTCATCCATTGATAAATGTTTTTAAAAGAACACAGTATATTATTAGTCTCTGCCTATCTATAGGCGGAGATTAATGTTTTCACTGTCTATTTAATAATTAACCCATTTTCAAGAATCGGGTAGGCAGTTTTTAACCTATGGTCTGTAACAATTTTTTTATATAAATTGATTTTTTATTATATTTTTCTATTTTGTGATTTATAGGTGGTATTTTTGCTGGTGGGTTTTTAAGGTTTTTCCATTAAGACATCTGGGTTTTTTTTAATTTTTTCCATTAACACATCTTTCCTGCAGGCACCTGGTTTGGATGTGGTTTGCATGAAGGAAGACTAGATGATTGTTTATCAAAATATGCGTGGACATGTGTCAATTTCTTTCTCAACCATCTGCAAAACTTATGCAACACCAGTGCAAGCTACCAAA
Source organism: Chamaecyparis obtusa (assembly GCA_027943335.1). NCBI lineage: Eukaryota > Viridiplantae > Streptophyta > Pinopsida > Cupressales > Cupressaceae > Chamaecyparis > Chamaecyparis obtusa. Next base: position 1,042,016 of record BSBK01002021.1, on the reverse strand, counting down.
TAGAAGAAAACATGGAAATGGAAACTCTCATAATTGAAAGTAAATAAAATTTCGTGACATCTGAGGCACAGGACCAGAGTGGTAGATTTAGAACGATATATTGCAGTTGCAAGATTTATGAGATTGTCTAATCATATATTTGTTTTCTGAAATAGAAACCTGAGACTTCTGTAACTAAAATCTTTCTTTGTACTTCTTTGTCATATTTTGTATTTTTGTACATCAATAGATAAATGATTCTCGATAAGATAATTTTTTCAATTTTTAGTTCCCTGCGAACTATGAACTATTGGGGGGAGGGGCAGTGGTTAAATAGTGATTAAACAGAACTTCAGCAGCCAATCAAAAACAGTCTTCTTCACAATTTATTTTCGGTTGCTAATTATTTCACTAAAGCTGCATATTAATTAAGACAGATATTAATTCAAAATATTTTGGCATCCTGACTGTGCCTTCGGTGGCAGAATGATAAAAAATGGTTTTAGATTTACAATGCTAGAGAAGGTGCATACGGAGAGGTCTTGGGCAGTGGGTTGCAGGATGGGTTTTTGTTTAGGGTCAGAGAAATGTCAGATGAAGATTGCAGATTTAGGATGCCCCTTTTGCACATCTCACTAGAGACTGCTCTGTCCTCACCTCGATACTGTAAGTTTCCAGAGAAGGTGTAGATGCAACGGAAAGGAAGGACAGTTGGGAGAATTTCAGAAGAGAACTAATTTTCCTCCTCCAACTGCAAACAGTTTGTGTGTCCAAGAATTTTATTATTAGTAGAATTTAGCTTTATTTATAATGGTCTATTCATCTAATATTATGGCCTTCATATTTGACAACCTAACACATTTCTCTCAAGCAATCCTATCTCTCTACAAATTTCTTTTAATCTGGAAAGATATTTTTCTTATTATGTCTTGATGTTAGGATATGTTTCTTTCATTGCATGTTGTCTTGGATGGCAGGAGGGAAGAGAAGAAGATTTCCAAAAAGGAAACTGCCCCTCTTATGTTCAAGTAAAAGCCCTAAAAATAAAACCCTTCACAGTTGATGGATCATTGTCCTTGCAATATATTTAGTATTTGTCAAGTATATAATATAGAATCATGGATGTTAAGACAAAGTTGTGAGATTATAATGTAGATAAGTAATAATAACACAACGTTTCAAACAGTGTTTTGTGTTCTGTTTCTTTTTCTTTCATTTTCATAGACTGTAGGGTAATGGCCAGAAGAACTATTTGCTTCCAGTTCCTCTATAGATTAATTTCTAATTTGATTCTCTGCGAGCATCTTTTTATTTTGCTTTTATGGTCTGTATAAAAATAAATAAATAAATAGAAATAAAAACGACATGATAAAGTGAGTACACAATTTTAACTTGATTGATTTGGGTAACAACTCTTGAAAAAACTCTAAAAAACATTGGCATTCGTTTACATGGGTTGTGGAAATATCATGTAAATTGTACTAGTTAAATGAGAAATGGCTTGTTCAGCTATTCAGTGGGCACTCCCTTATTCAGTTGCTAAAATTGTAATTGCACTATTTTTATAATACTACACTGCCTTATTCAATTGCTAAAATTATAATTGCACTACTTTTATAATACTACATACTACATAGTGGAAAGATAATACTACATTATTTTTATAAAAAGATGGGTTCACATTTTTAAGTTTAGGTGACACAGAGTCTTATAAAGATAAAAACCAGTGAAAGCAATCCTAACGGAAGGAAGATCTGACGGAGCTTCCAATGAAGTACTCTCTCTGTATTTTCAACGAGCAGACATTTAACTGTCTATATCAGACAAAAACAACTACACAATAAAAGCATTCTCTGAGATTTCACAAAGAAAATGGTAAATATGATTAGTACAGAGAAGCTGCATTAAGGTCTCGAAACAGGTCTCGAAACAGGCCCATTGCAGAGAATTTACTACTGTTTATGCATAGACCTAGTTTCATTTATTAATGAAGTTTTGAATAAATGATGCTATTGAGAAATTATTTTGTTAAACAAACAGCCCTATGGATAGAACCAGCACCCTCTGAAGCTATTTTTTTTACACTAAAATATCTGCAAAATTTCGCATTCAGGAGTTCCACATCAGGCCTCATCGAATTTTCTTTTCTAAATCCATTGGTGTAAATTTAATACCATTTCCTCATCATTGTTCACATGGGTACTTAATCAGCTAGTGATTTCTAAAATAGAAATATGCTTCACAAGTTGGATCTCCTTGTAGAGAATATTCATCATTAGCATAGTTAAATTATTTATAGTTTGCCTTGCTCACTCCCATTAAAATGTTTTTACGCTCAGGGGAAAACAAGACATAAAAACCCAAATGCAATTAATTAAACATAAGGAAAAACCTAAACTTCAGTAATCATATTAAAATTCTAGAATTCAATCATGTGCTCTCGCTACAATTGTGAATATCTGATTTAGTACTTCAGTGTGTTTTCCCACAAGTGATATATGTATTTCTGTGCAAGCCCCCGACTTTATAATTGTAACTTCCATTAACATATTCTTGAGATAGGTTTGCATTTGATAGCTGTAGATTCCTAGGCTTTCAGGACACTGTGCTTGATGACAGTGGAAGACATTACTTCAAAAACTGTTTCATTGAAGGTCCTCTGGATTTTATGTGTGGTGATGGGCAATCTATCTTTGAGGTAGATTATATTGAACCAAACAAAATACCCATCTGGAAAATATCAGCACCCATTAATGAAAATTTGTTCTGATCATTGATTCTGATGCAATTTGTTTGATGGCAGAAATGTCATCTGCATACAATTCCTTTGCTAAACGGAGCCCTTGCAGTGCAAAAAAAGGATCTCTATAGGGAAACAACCAGGGTATGTTTTGTTAAGCTGTAAGGTCGCAAGGGGCGGATTAATGTTTCTGGGAACAGCGTGGGGACCTTTCTCCAGTGTTATATTTGCTCTTACTTACCTGGATAATTTTATCTTTCCTGAGGAATGGAACATGGTTGGAATGATGCTACTAGACAAGAGTGAGTTACGTGAAGCCAAAAAGAAATTTAGTTTATATCCAACAAGATGAAGAAACCCATTTAGTTATCAAACAGTAGTTTCAAAGCTATCCTTCTTGCAAGTTGACGTACTAATATTTTGGGCATCTGTCAAAAATAGCCCAAACTGCCAACTCAATAACGTACATTGTATTTCTTATACTATACAAGAAATTTAATTCATTTTAAAAATTCTTATGATTTAATTCACTTTTAACTCTTGGAATGTTTTTCCATGTCATGATTGTCTTTTTTTCAAATGTTCAACTTCAGAATGAATGTTGTAGCTTGTGCCAAGCATTTTGTTAAAGATGGTGGAACAGAGAGACGGGTCAATGAACACAATATTATTCTGGCAATTTATGAAGAGCTTTTCCAGATTCACACGTATCTATACCTATACTCCTTGGAAAGCCGAGCCCCCAACAAAATTGTTCTGCCATTTTTGGCAGGAACTAGGTTGCAATGCAGCTCTTGTTTAATTTTATTTCCCCTCACAATATGGTTCAGAACATCAGAGTTGTGGCAGAGGTTAAAACTTAAAAGGGTAAGGAGCCAGCCAATAAACTATTTTTGTTGGCTTGAAACTGCTTTTGAAATTTTCGCACTTTAGTAAATGCCGACAAAAAGGAATTTACAAATATTTTTATATCTTTAAATCTGAGTGAAACGCTTGTGAAATGTATTATAAAATGTCAAAATTACATTTGCACAAGTGTTAAAAATAAAAATACAAAGACTTTTTGTTAACAAAAAGCTTGTTGAGATTTCATTTTATGATATTTTTTTTAAATTATCCTATTTCATGAAATTTGTATTAAAATCCAGAATTACAGCGCTAAAACTGGTGACTGTAGTTAAAATTAAGTAAGACTGTAAAAGTGTTTGAGTAAAAGAGCTGTAAATAACTGTCATGAGTCTGTAAATAACTGAGGCTGCATGTGCAGAATGTAATTGTGGTAGAAAGGAATGAGCGGAAGCTCATAAGGAAAGTCTGTATGTGCTTTTAGTTAATGTAAATTTCATGTTTCTTTCTGTTTCTGTTCTTCCTTCAATCCTTCATATCTTAAGGTTGCCTAAACATTATGTATGAGAAAAAACAGTTGTGGAACTGATATATTATGCTATTCATCGAAATTTCTAACATGCGATATATCTTGCAATTTAATTTATCAAGGCGCAGTCCTCCGTGAGAGATGCAAGATTTCTAGAGACGTATTTTCATTTTTCCTTTCATCAGTAACTGGGAGCTCTAGAGCAGCGAGAAATAATGTATGCAAACATTAAAATGTTTCCTTGAAAAACCTTGAGCTCTCTGCAGTATAAAGGCTTACCATTCCAATTCACAAAATAGCTAGGTAAAAAAATTTATGCACAGAATAAATCATCGATTTTTAACAAAAGACAGCAACTTCGACTAAATCTTCTATTTTTAACAGAAGACAGAAACTCCAACTACATAGGAACTCTTACTTATAAATGTAAAATTAACTTTTGTGATCTTTACTAATCTATGGTTTATTTTACAACAATGTTCTAAATAATGTCATTGGATTTTATTCTGCAATGCTTCCACACTTTGTCTACAAGTGATAGTCTTTACAGTTTGAAAAACATGTACTAATAATAAAAAGAAAATTCTTTCTATATTTTTGAATCGGGAATGTTTGAAATAGTTTTTGTGAAACTGCATGGCAAGATTTTGAAATTTATCAGCAACAACAGATACCCCACGGGCCCACTGTAATTCAGTGAAGCTAGTTATGTTAGTAAATTTCTACCTATATATTATAATTTTTTTGTGCTGGATGAGAATACAAATACCTCAGAAATGCCAAGTATACAAACTTCTTGCTACATGCAAAGGTGAGATCTATTACTTTGTAATATGGTTAGTATTGCTAATTAGTTTTGAACTCTCTTTCTTATTGAATAAATTTTTATCCCTTATTTTTTAATTAGTATTTTTAATTTTTCACGCTAAGTCGTTCAATTCTAGAAGTCCACTACATTTTACTCTGTTTGAAACTTTGAGTATTTGAAAATCTTTTAAAAAATTATTTTTATAAATTTACATTTAAATTTAAAATAATACATCTGTCTCGAAGAGTGCATTGAATTATCTAGAGGTACATGTTTTACATTCAGGATGCACATACTTTTGAAATGTAGACTTTCCTGATTTTATCATTGGTATCATTTGTGCTGCTTTTTGTTTTTTCTTTTATTAAATTGTGCTGCATCATAATGGATTGTGGAAATCTGATCTTGTTAAAATTCATTTGTTTATTTCAACAGGGAAAAAAATTCAATGGCTTGATTAGTGATTTTTTTATAGATTTTAAGACATTCTAGTCAATCCTTCTTACAGTTTTGGGGGACCAACCATTCTTTCTATTTATGTAAATGATTGATTAGGAAATGGTTACATTGTAAAAAAGAGTTACATAAAAGAGAATGATGGAGCAAATAGACGATGACATCTTGCTGTTTGGAGATATCAATTAATGCACTAGTTAACATTGTTGGAAGAGAGTGATATCAATTTTGTTTTCTCCCATTTTTGGGGTTAATTCATGAAGGATATCATTCATGTTTTTCGCAAAAGAGATGACAAAGAATGAATTAGAGGATTGTATACTCTTTAAAAAGTGAACTAACTATATTAATAGGTATAGTTACAAGATAGTATCTAGGCACATTTCCTTATAGGGGAACCATTGAAGTACTATTGTAGAGTAATTTTACAAAATAATAATATTTACAAAGAACATTATGCATACTCCATCTCAATCATATGATAAATGAATAATGTACAAACCAGAAACCATCTAACTATTTTAAAATTAACTATTTAGTAACACACAAGAACTATGGTCAAATTTTAATACCATGATTCAAACAAATTCTTTTTCATATCAAAAGTTCTTTTTAAATAATTTATCATAATTGATCACTCAACATAAGTTTTATGACATGTCATGGATTGAGAAATTTTGGCTTTCATGTGATCTCTTAAAATTGACTCCCATATCTTGCAATGTCATAACAGTTTTTAAAATGTTATAATGGCATTAGATAGAAGGATTTTATGTAGATATCTAGGTCATGATATTCCTAGATAGATGGTTAGGCGTTCAAGAAAAGAGCTTATTACAGACTAAAGAACAAAGACACGACTTGCTCGCAGAAGGTTGATATTAGATTTAGGGTGAGTATGATAGTTCATCTAAAAACAACCCTAGACGAGGAGGTGAGGAGGTTGTTACAAGACCTTAAAGGAAGCATTCAAAGGATTGTCATCATGAGATTGAGTCTCATGTGTGCTAGCTGAAATGCCTTCATGGGTTCACCTAGAGTGATGCAAACTATATAAGAGATATAATGCTTATGTATGCTATTTAAGGTACATTATCACTACAGAACATATGGTTGATATTCTCATCAAGTTTCTTGTTAGAGGGAAGGTTGTGTACCTTCGAGATAAACTTGGTATTTTGGAGAATGAAGCCTTAGATGAAAAGAAGTTTCAATATATGTGATCTACTATCTTATATGTTATTGCATTCTTCTCTTTGAGAGAGAAGTCTAAGGTGAAAGCCCTTGTTTTCACCCTTTGAAATGAGCCATGATGGATCCACCCTCTCAGATGAGTCAAGGTGGATTTCATGTGTGTAACTCTAGGACATATGGACCTTCCTGTGAACATTGGAGAAAGGTGACGACTTTTCAATAATGAACACTTGTAGTTAATTAATGTTACAAGGTGATGATCTTGTAATGGAGATTCGTTATGGTAGACTTTTGATATGTCAATGCACATACCATAATAGGGTTATATGTAAGGGGAATGTAATGTTCTCAAATTACTATATCCTTGTATCACAATCTTTGGTGATATGTAAAACTAGGTATCACGTGTTAGGTGATTCCTCATATCGCATGTTGGGTGATATGTAAAACTAGGTATCACATGTTAGGTGATTCCTCATATCACATGTTGGGTGATATGTAAAACTAGGTATCACGTGTTAGGTGATTCCTCATATCACATGTTGGGTGATATGTAAAATTGGGTATCACATGTTAGGTGATTCCTCATATCACATGTTGGGTGATATGTAAAATTGGGTATCATGTGTTAGGTGATTCCTCATATCACATGTTGGGTGATATGTAAAACTGGGTATCACGTGTTAGGTGATTCCTCATATCACATGTTTGGCGATATGTAAAACTGGGTATCACATGTTAGGTGATATGTAAAATTGGGTATCACGTGTTAGGTAATTCCTCATATCACATGTTAGGTGATATATAAAATGAGTAACACATGTTAGGTGATTCCTCATCTCACAAGTTATGTGATAAATGAGCATCACGTGTTATGTGATATTTGCCTTCACGAGATATGTGAGATTTCTTACCACAATAAATGTGATATATAATTTTATCTTCCCTAGCTAAGAGGGAGTGTTGATGTATGTAGCATCGGTCAGATAAAACTAATTATATATAATAAATTATGAGAAATGATATATATATATATAATGTTAATCATTTATTTATTATTATAATGACTATATAGTTAATTAATAAATTAGATTAATGAATAGACATGTCCCATGAAGGGACATGTCTTTTCTTATCTTTACCAGGTATATATTCAAGAGATCGATGCATTTGGAAAACACATACAATGAGATAGTGCTATTACATTTGCTATGATCCTAAAACCTTAACAGATGCTCTTAAAACTTTAAAAACATATTACATGATAACCTAGATGTAGCCAAAAGTTTCACGTAAAATTGAGAGAACCTTTTTTCTCATACAAGGACAAGCTAATAAATAAATACAAATAGGTAGTCAATATGTTCATTGGATTGTTGTAAGGTTTATTTCATCCATGGGTATGTACAGGATCATGGTGTGCCAAAAAGTGGTAATGGGAAAAAATTGCATTTTCTATTTTTCCAAACACGCAAAAATCCGCTTTGAATTTTTGTATGGATCAGACAAATTTAAATTTGGTTTGGTAATACCAAACTAGATTGGATACCCGTTCCAAATCGGATACCCATTTTGAAAAAAATAAAAAACACATTTTAGTAAAATGGGCATAACTTTTGTATTTCTTGTCAAAATTTTGATTTTTTTGTAGGTGTTGGAAAGGTGATTACAAGACCTACAATATGCTTAAGGTAATTTTATTAGATTATAGACCAAAACTTAATTATAATTATTTGAATTGAATACTTAATTTTTAAACTTGTAATAATCACAATTTTTGCATACAAAATCATTATTTTTTAGTTCAATTTTTCTCCCATAAGAATTGACATAGTTAAAAAGTAGTAAATAATGAAAAAATTACACTTTATGTACTAATGAGATTAAAATTTTTCATAAATGATCATATAGGGTTTCCTTTTTGTCTTTGATCCTTTGTGCGCAATTGCCCAAGATGACCTAAGACAAAATGTCTCTCTATACCTCTCTTCGTCTCTCTTGATTTACTTAAATTTCTATCTTTCTCTCTTTGCCTTTCATTTTATATCCCTTTGAATCCATCTCTATCATTTTTCCTTTCTATACATCTCTCTTTGTCTCTTTGACTTTATCAATGTGTGTGTCTCTCTCTCTACTAATTTATCTTCTCTTTATATATCCCTTCCTCTAACTCCCTCTACTTGTACCTATTTCTTACTTATCTCCATCACCTCCTTCCTGTCTCACTCTTTCCCCCTCTATCTCTATCTCCATCCATATATATATATATATATAGATCTCTCTTATTTTCTTCATATCTCCCTTCACCTATCATAATAAATCAATTGGTTAGAGGGGGAAGGGATGGGATTGTGGGGGGAAGAGGTGGTATGGTGAGATGACAGAGGGAGAAATGAGAAAGGGAGAAGAGGAATGAGAGAGAGGGGGGGGGGGGGTAGTTAGGGAGGAATAGATGAAGATGGTGATGAGAGAGAGTGAGAGGTGATGGTGGGGGGAAGGAATGAGATGGTGAGATGAGGGAGGGGAGAAAGTGAGATATATGAGTAGTTAGGGGGAGAGAAATGAGATGGAGATGGTCCTAGGATGTCTTAAGGAGTCCTTGGTGCCTTAAGTGGTCATAAGGGGTTGTCACATGAATTAATGAGTCATGGGATATATTAATGGGTCTCAGGATACATTAATCAGTCCTAGGGGATCCTAAAATACATTAATGGGTGCAAATGAGTCCTAGGACGCACCGACAGGTCAAAAATCATCCTAGGATACATTAAGAGGTCCTAGGATGTCTTAAGGGGTCCTAGACATCCTAAGGGGTCATAAGGGATCCTAAGGGGTCATAAGAGATCATAAGGGGTCCTAGGACATATTAGTGTGTCCTAGGACTCTTTATGACCCTTGATGACTTGTAAGGACCCCATAACATATCCTACAATGCTTTTTGACCCATCAATGTGTCCTAGGACTCATCTGCACCCTTTAATATATATTTTATTATCCCCTAGGACCTATTAATGTATTGTAAGACCCATTAATACATATGACAACCCCTTAGGACCACTTAACGCACTAAGGATCCCTTAAGACATCGTAGCACCATATCCATCTCATCTCTATCCCCCTAATTACCCCTTATATCTCACTCTCTCTTCTCCCTAATCTCATCATCCCATGCCTTTCTCTCTCTCTCTCATCACCATATTCATCTATTCCCCCTAACTATCCTATTTCTCTCTATACCTCATATGTCTCCATGTCCCCCCTCTCTCTGTCTACCTCATATCTCCCCCATTCCCCTTCTTCCTTTATCCTTTCTCCCTCCATTATATCATCATCCCATCCCTTCCCCCCACCATCCCATCCCTTCCCCCTCTAAATAATTGATTTATTCTTGTAGGATTTGAGCAATACAAATCCACAAAACCCGAAGATCACCTACATACAAAAACCTGTTACAAGGAAGTAGAGACAAGAAGAGGGCAAGGGTTTGACTCAGAAATATGAAGAAGAAAATATCCTTAAATAATGAATGAATAAAATATACAATGGATCATCCTTATAAAGGAGATCAAAAGCCTTGAAAAGAAAACCTTAGTGCATGTAATAATTAGTTAAATTATTACAAGATTAATGCATGCAAGTTTATTTTTAAAAAAATAAGTGCATAAGTTTAAATCAACTAGTTCATGTGTGTTTAAATATAAACAACTAAAAATAAAAGTGTTGACATCTTAAGAAAGGAGTAAAGTTAATTAATAAAATTAATACTTTACTCTAACGCCCCCCCTTAAGATGAGCAACAATGCAGCTACAAACAATGCAAGAAGAAAGCAAAGGAAACTACAGTGCTGAAAGCATAAAAATGGGTCCCGGCAACATGGCCTGATGACGTACCTAGCACAACCAAATCTCTATAAAATGGAGGAATAGAGAAAACCCAGTGGGAAAAATCCTACTTCAAAAAAAGATATAAAGGCAAGCAAAAGAAAAAAAATGACTTCAAGAGACTCTTTCAAAGCCATAAGTACAATGTGTGTTGCCAACCCCCTCGTGAGAGAGGATCGAGGCTCCAAAGCCCCTGTAATGAAAGAACCCCTGGATCAATGAACAAACCACTATGAGTCCAATGCAGAGGACTGAAAGTCAATGGACACTAAAGAGGTAACCTTGAAAGATGAGGTTTCACTGGAAAGCTGAGTTGATGCTCAAAGGAGTAAACATGAGGATCCTGAAAGGGAATCCCCAATGTAGGTGGTGTGACAGGTGTGTTGACACTGTCATGAAACAGGAGATGAATGTCCTCTGTAGAATCCTCAACAAGTGCACCTAATGGCTTGATGAATGGATCTAGAGGGTCAGGCAGTGCTGAAGAAGAATCCTACTAAAGAGAGAAGACCTCAACAGGATGTGGTGTGGCAGTCATAGTAGTGATCTCAGGAACAATACAAAGGTTCAAGTGACCTGAATGCACCACATGATGCTATTGTGAAAGAGGAGAGCTATGCTCCTACAATGGAGATGGTGGACCAAAGTGTGAGAAGGTGTAGAGACGGGTGGAATGATCAACTGTCCCTTTAGCAACAATGCTTCCTGTCACACTATCTCGAATGAAGATTGAATCTCCAGTGAACTCAACTGTCCTCCCTGATCCACACTGTGTAATCTGATAAATTAAGAGAAGGTTTACAGAAAGAGATGGAACATACAATACATCATTGAATGTGCCATCATGAATGCCTACTGAACCTTTCCCGCAGACTGTCAGGATAGTGTTATTCCCCATGAGAATATGAGGAATGGGAGAAGTCTCAATAGTAGAGAAGACCCCTTGAGAAGATGCCATATGGTGAGAAGCACCTGAATCCAGTATCCAAGGGACCTGTGAAGGGGATGCCATTGATGCTCGTAATGCATGACCCTATCCAAAATATTGTCCATATGTCGAAGATGTGGAAGAAGACTGAAAAGCAGACCCCTATGAGGTAGAAGGGGATGGAGAGGAAACCGTGCTCTTCTGAAGAAGAGCTTGCAAATTGACAATTTATTTCTCATAGCCATCAAATCTCTTCTGAAAACAATGTGACTCATCATGAGGTCCCTTATGACAATAGGAACATGTAGGTCTCTAAGTCTTCTGTTTCTCCATCTTAGAAGAAGATGGTGGGCCAGTAGAGTGCTGAGAAGAGGAATCTGATATCTGCTTCAGCTTCAGCTTCTGCTTTCCTTTGGATGGCTGGGCAACCAATGCTTGGTTCTTTGATCCTGTTAGAGAGTCCAACTAAGTAAGCTTGGCCTATTCTCTAGTCAAACGATCACATAACACCTCAAAAGTGGGCATGGTGAATGTAGGTCCCAAAGCGTCCATGGTAGAATGAAAGGTAGAAGAGAAGATCTAAAAGTTTCCCCTAAGCTTAGACAGAATCAGATAAATGCACACTTTATCAGTCTTTTGCTTTCCACATCCGTGTAACAAAGATCTTTGTTGTTTGAACTTCATCAGAAAGTCCTCAATAGAGGGAAAAGAATCAAGTACAAGAGAGGTAAGCTCTGCCTCAATCTAAAGTGCTATGAACTCATTCACTGTACCAAACAAAGTGTTAAGCTTGGTCCACATAGCTAGAGGGGTATTGCACCCATCAAGATGAAACTGCAAGTTGTCTAATATCTGTAAAGAAATCAACCCCATAGCCTCATCCATCTTTTTTTGATGCTGCATGATCTCAAAGGGCCTCTGTAATACTGGTTGCACTACATCTAGACAAGACTAGAGCCCTTTTGAACGGAGAAGGCATGTCATCAGGGTTTTCCATGTGTGATAATTATGTGGGGTCAAAAGTTCTAGACAAGAAGAGGTCTTGGCCATATTTTTTAGAAGGGGTTTTTGTTTTGATAAATATCTGGTTTGACTGATAGAAATAAGAAAATAACACCCCCCCCTCAAAAAAAATCCAAATATCGAACCCCTAAGCCTAGAATGATATGCTTTATCAAGAGAAGAGCAAAAAAGCTTCAAATTTGAATCTTGTGTATCTTGAAATTTTTTTGATGAAAATAGGCATAAATCTAGATGGTGCTCAAGAAGATCTTTTCAATGCTTCCTCTGGATAAAAAAATGGACCTAATTTGAGAAAATTAGCCCCCCCAGAATGCAAAAAGGATAATCTGGCGTCGACAGAAAAAAAAATAGCAAGCTAGATGACAAAAAATACCAAATTAAAATGCATGAGAGTGTTGGGGTTAGAACCAGCTTTTCGGTGATATCTCGTTTGTCCAATTTTGACACTGTATGCTCAAGTTATGAGCAAAATACCAACTGGTGCGCCAGAGAGCCCAAAAATGGGGCAAATGAGGATGATGCATGCTAGCGTCATCAAATGAAGGGCTTAAATTTGACGTCCAAATGGTTGTCACCGCCCAAAAATAATAATATTTTTTTTTCAAAATCACATGCACACCTCAGGATCCATGCTAGTCCGTACAAATTCTACCTTGGGAAACGTGCTAAGCTGTCTAGTACCAAAAAATGCCCCAAATTCCAAAGTTCTCTAAATTTAACATGTTGTATATCGAAATAGGGGTTTTTGGGCACTGCGAGTTCAACAGTGAGGTCCGTTTGAGCTCAAAGTGCACCAGAATTCAGAGACTCCCTATTCTCAATAAAAAACCCAAAAAAAACCCTAATCTGAAACAGATGAATTTCTAAACTCTGAATCCTTCAAACGTGAACAAGCTGTAGCAGAGTAGGCTCTAATACCATCTAGGATTTGAGCAATACAAATCCAAAAAACCTGAAGATCACCTACATACAAAAACTTGTTACAAGGAAGTAGAGACAAGAATAGGGCAAGGGTTTGACTCAGAAATATGAAGAAGAAAATATCCTCAAATAATGAATGAATAAAATATAAAATGGATCATCCTTAAAAAGGAGATCAAAAGCCTTGAAAGGCAGACCCTAGTGCATGTAATAATTAGTTAAATTATTACAAGACTAATGCATGCAAGTTTATATTTAAAACAAGTGCATAAGTTTAAATCAACTAGTCCATGTGTGTTTAAATATAAACAACTAAAAATAAAAGTGTTGACATCTTAAGAAAGGAGTAAAGTTAATTAATAAAATTAATACTTTAACAATTATGATAGGAGAAGGGAGAGATGAATAAAATAAGATAGATCTAGAGATAATGAGATATAAATAGACATAAAGATATATCTATAGGGAGATAGAGATAGAGGGGGAAAGAGTGAGATAGAAAGGAGGTGATAGATACAAGTAAGAAATAGATGTGGGTAGAGGGCGTTAGAGGGAGGGACATAAATAGAGAGAGAGAGAGAGAGAGAGAGAGAGAGAGAGAGAGATTGATTTTCTCTTAGATCATCTGGGGAAATCGTGTACAAAGAATCAAAGACAACAAGGAAACTTTATGTAGATACTAAAATTGTCCATTCACACTAACATTAATTTTTATTAATATTTTCCCTTAACATTATAGTTAATTTTTATTAATTAATTATATCGTTATATTCCTCTATTTATTTAATTAATTTTAATGTAATTAAATAAATTTATTTTCCCTTTGTATTTAAATTTTATTTAAATAATTTAATGTAATAAATTCAATTTAATATATTATCCCTCCATTTATTATTATAAAATAAAATTTATTTATTTTATTCCTCCACTAGCCTAAAGTTCTTTTTAAAATGATTAAATTAAAAATTATTTTAATTTAATCCTCTTTTTCACTTTTTTGTAATATTACTTTTCGCTAATATTCCTCTAATCTTGATTAAAAGGTATTGCATCTAATCATGTGCACAATCACCTTTTCCATCGTTGTCACCTCTCCATCTATTTCCTTCTCTAATCATCTCAAATTCATCTTTCCCTCTAAAAGTGAACTTTGACTTTTTCATGTTTTGCCTCTTAATCCTAGCCACTTATTTACTTTGCCTCTTCATCTTAGCCACTCCTCTTTTGCCTCTTAATCTTTACCATCCATTCTTTTGCCTCTTAATTTTGGCCACCCATTATTAAAGTCATTCTATAAAAAGAAGGCCTCGCTCCTCATTTGCAAGCTAGTTACACAATCACAAGCTAGAGCACTTGAGCACTCTTGCATTCTTAGCATTATAGATTATTAGTTTGTTGCATTCCCATCATAGCTTAGATTAATTTCTTTCATAGTAGCTTAGATTTGATTTTCTTAGCTTAGTTTGAATCTTGCATTCTCATCTTAGTTTAGTGGTTTCATTTCAATCTAGTTAGTAATCTATTGTATTTGCATTCTTAGCAATAGATCTTTCATTTTGCATAATCATTTTGTGAAGGTTGCGGAAAGTTCCTCATAGTTGTTCTCAATCATTCACTCATCAATCATAGTAAGATTTATTGTATTGTGTTGGGAGAGCACACCCACAAAAACCTCTAAGGCCTTGTTTGTTTGTTGGAATTGGGGTGGAATTGGTGGTGGGAATTCTGCTTTTTCAGAAAATCTACCATTTGGAATACATATTTGCAATTTGGGTTTCCTCACTCAAAATTTGGTTTTGGCCCTAAAATGGGTGGCACCACCTTCCCACCCAATAGGTGGAATTCGAAATCAAATCCAGGTTTTGAAAAATTGTGAACCCCATTTAATTGTTTGATCAGGTCCATTTCTGCACTAAAGATTTGTCCTCCATGGCCAAATATGAGGCACCACTGCTCATCCATGAAATTGCCTATAGAAGGTGTGGAATCGAGAACATTCTTGATGCTGCGGTAATTGATTTTGGCATGTTCAATGTTTTTCAGCAGTGTGCCACACAATTTCGAAGCCTTTGCGTTGTTACGAAAATAATCAGAGACTAGGTTGGTTATTTCCGGTGTATTTCTGTGTTGGAGAATTGCTTTAATGAATTCTCCGTTGGGTTCCAGAATATGCTCTGCCAGAACACCGTAACAATGAAAGGGAGACGAGGAGTTCTGTGCGGTTTGATCCTATTCTTGTTCTCCATCTCCTCCCTACTCCTTCACAACCATCCCTCGCTTGTGATCTAGTTTGAAAGGTCAAAGCACAGTTTTATTTTTTGGGGGTGAGGTGATAAGCCCAGAAATAAGATTGTAGCCTAAATTGTGGAACCGAGGTCTTCCAATTCTAATTTCAAAATTGGCAACCAAACGTAGAAAATGGATTACCTCAGTCATCTTCCACGTCAACCAAACGGTCCAAACTATCTTCTGAATACACAAAACTGGAATTTCAAAACCTTATTTTGAGATAATCAGGTTTTGAATCAAATTCCAATTCTGCAAACAAACTGGGCCGAAGAGAAAATCAAACCAGGGTTTGGGTACCCTTGTTTTATCTCATCGGAGGTTGTAGTGGAAATTTGGTTGCATTACAAGTTATTTGTCATGTTTAGTCTAACTTAAATGCTTCATATTTCTTGTGTTTACATGTTTTGATTTGTGGTCCAGCTATAGGGATTTTCATTGCATACATCCTATATGATAATTTATGAAAATTTTTAATCTCATTAGTATGCAAAGTGTAATTTTTTCATTATTTACTACTTTTTAACTATGTCAATTCTTATGGGAGAAAAATTGAACTAAAAAAGAATGATTTTGTATGGAAAAGTTATGATTATTACAAGTTTCAAAATTAAGTATTCACTTCAAATGATTATAATTAAGTTTTGGTGTATGATCTAATAAAATTACCTTATACATATTGTAGGTCTCATAATCACCTTTCCAATGCCTATTAAAAATTAAAATTTTGATAAGAAATGCAAAAGTATGCCCATTTTACTAAAATGTGTTTTTATTTTTTTTTCAAAATGGGTATCAAATTTGGATCGGGTATCCGATTTGGAATGGGTATCTAATTTTGATCAGCTACTCGATACATATCGGGTACCCAATACCTCTGACACAACTAAGGATTTTCTTCAGGTTTTGGGTTTGGGATGCCAAACCTATATGGCCAGCCCAAAAAATGCATTTTCCATATTCCCTCCAATCTCCAAACTTTGACTTTGTAGTTGATGAAATTTTTTTCACCTGAATTTGATGAAACAAAAAGAGTTTCTTAAGGGGATTCTCAACTTTCCATCAATATAATTATTGTCAAATTTTGACTTGAAAAATTAATTATTATTATTTTTCTAATTGAGTTACCTCTAAAGTCTTGATTGATAGATTGGTTAAAAAATGACTATAACTTTCAAATGATATAACATTTTTAAAACCCGTAACATGTGTCACATTATTTGCTTCACTTACTACAAGAAAAATAAAATCAATTTGATGAAGTTTAGACTAAGTTAAGGTGGTCAGACAAGGGAGATTTTATATTCTGGAAAAGTTGTAGCACAAAAATCATAATTAATTATTTACTAGGAAAAAAGTTACAAAGAAATATGCATCACATCTGAACATGATTCTACTACATTATCTAGAATCTTGTAAAAAAATATTATCATTTGATTGTGTTTAAAGAGGTTGGACATACACCTACTTGTCTTTTTTTGAAATTTTCGTAGTACTGCATTGAAATTAAAATTTTTCACCCTATAGAATTTTTTTTTTCAAAAAATGGCTAATAACTTAGAAACTATATTTAATTTTCTACATATTCTCTTCATACATATTTTTGATATAAGATTGATAACTTGTTAAAAAATTTATGTCAACTTTCATAATCCTGATTTTTTGAATTTTCATTGCCACTTAAGGGCCTAGTTTTTGTAAACCATGATCCTGCACATACCCCCATATCATTGCACCAATGAATATTTAAATATAGCTATTAATATAATTTTATCTATTAACAATGCTTGAAATTAGGATATTAACAATAATAGATTTTCACAATCCATGATATTATGTTTATGCTTCTAGATAAGATTATGTGTATGTGTATCATCAACGTTTTAGATCATACTCAATAAGCCATCATCAAGATGAGAGAGCTTAAGATTGTTAAATGGTATTAGGAATCAGACCAAGACTCAATAAAAAGAAGAAAAGAGGGCAGAGAGAGGAGACATGCACACCAAGAGAAATAAATAAATAAATAAATAAAATAAAGAACAAAATAAGAAAAGACCACAAAGAACTAAAGGATCTACAAATAAAAACTGAAATAGAGGAAAGAAAACTAAAACAAGAGCACAAAGATACTAATTAAAACTTAAATGGAAAGAAAGAAGAAAAATAACAATAATAATAATTACAAGATATTAGGTTATTAGGTTACTACTCATCACAAATTAATTATAAGATAAATAAAATGAGAGTTATATAATGTATACATTTAAGATATTTCATTATACATACATACATACATACATAGATACATATATACATATATATATATATATATATATATATATATATATATATATATATATATATATATATATATATATATATATATATATATATATATATATATATATATATATATATATATATGTATATATATACACACATACATACATACATACATACATACATACATACATTGAGTTCAAAACTTTATAAAAAAATATTATAAATTATAGAATACTCACAACATCATCTAAACATATAGATAGAATATTAGGATAGGGTAAAAGTACAAAGTTGTGTCAGGTTAGAGGACAACTAATGGGTTCCAAGTAAAGGTACTTTCGGTCGTACATGGTTTGTTCAGACACTGTACAACCGAACGTACATGGCACATACGCGACGCCATATGGCATCGACTTGGCATACAGGTTTTGACCGAAATATGTCCAGTTGAACAAGCAAATTGAGTAAATATAAGCAAAATTTGTTAGATAAATGAAGAGTCGGTGCATATATATGCAAGGGGTTTCGGTGGAACATGGCCTAGTCGAACCACGTCTGACTGAAACTACTTTTGTGGTAGCCAAATAAGAAAAAATTACATAATTTTATAATTTCTCACTTCTACAACTGATTTCTCCATCAAATCTCAATTTTATTTAAAAAATAAAAATACCCTTTTGTAGAGCTCGGAGTCAAGATTATTGTCATATAAGTTTTATAGTGTTTTCTTTAGATCTAATATATTATAATTTTAAAATTATATGTGTGTGTGTGTGTGTGTTCCTTTATTTTGTGTGTTTTGCTTATTTATTTCTTTTGTGTTTTTATTTGCTTCCATTTTGTGTTGTTTCGTATTTTCTTTTACTTATTTCCTTTTGTTTGTGTGCTTATTTTTTAGTAGGCTTTGTGTTCCACTACCTTGGGTTTTTTTTTAATTTTTAAATATTTTCTCTTACTCTCTTTTGAAGCCTTTTTTATGTGTTTTCATTTTTCTTCTCTGCCTAGTTCTCTATGCCATTTTCTCTTCTTATATCTCTTGAGACAGGCTTAGTCTACATCTTTTGTTTTTACAATTCTTGCACTCTCTCTTCCTGATGATGGATCACAAAGTGTGATCTAAAACGTTGATACTAAAAACACACTCACAATCAAATCCATAAATGCACATGCATTTAGATATGGATTGTGGAAATATGATATTATTACTTACATATAGTTTTTTTTCGGGAAACTAGACCTTTGATTTTGAACATTTTTTAGCAATTAAAAAATAGACTTTAAAAATTAAAAAACTACATCAATTATTGTTAAAATAATTTTTTTTAAATAATAGTCATAAACTTGATCTAGTTTTACACATTTCATTAATTTACATCATCTTCAAATTTCAAACACAAATATAACTTGTATATCATTGAAGTTAAACAATTTTGGTGTTGTTAACCTTTTCCTTCATAAAAGTGTGACACGGGTTTGTACTTTTACCCTGGGGTGATTGTGTGTTTATGTAGTTAGGATGTTGCGTGTCTCCTAAATTTTATCTCACATCGCTGAATTTTTATAGAATATGCCAAAAAATCTTCTTACGGAGGTGGAAAGTTGTTAAATTCCAGCAAAGGGAATGTGAGAAGCTGCTCGAGTAGGTAGAGTGGGATGATTTTGTGTTTCTGTTGTCAGGCTATTGTGTGTCACCTGAATTTTGTCTCACGTCGCTAGTAAATTTTAGAATTATGACAATTCGTGCCAAAGGGTAATAGTGTGTGATTTTTTGTGTGGGGTAGTTATTTTGGGCTATTAGTTTGGACTTTTCTTCCTCGAAATTGTCTATGCCAGAAAATTGTCTAGTGTGGCTGGAAAGTTGTCTGATTTTGGCAAACCAAATGTGAGAATTTGTTGGAATAGGGAGAGTGGGTAGATTGTTTATTTTTGTTGCGTGTCACCTTTGTAATGGTGTCTAATGTTCTCTATGGAGTAGTGGTTTGGGGCTGGTAATTTATTTGTTCTTGTGATGGAGATTCAAGTGGATGGGTGTCCTAACACTTTGTGGAGTTGAGATGATTATATGATGGGGATATAAAATCACTATCGCAACACGAGATACAAAAGGCATAAAGAGATAAGGTAAACCAATGAGAGACGACACGAGTCAAAGCAAAGATCGATCGATTCCTAACTCAAAACAACCAATTTCTAATAGTGAACGATAGGAAAATAGAAAAATAGACCTCAGACAAAAGCAAATCAGATAAAAAGTCAAATAGTCAATGGAAAACAGGTCTCTATTTTTGCAAATTGGGCTACAGTCTCATGTGAGAGAGTACTAGGCCATGCAAGAGAACACCAACCTTTATGCGAGAGAACAAAGTTTCACACGAGAAAGTGCTCTGAAGTGTGAAACTTCATGTGGGAAAAGTGCAAAATCTGATAGTCTGACACAGTTTGCGAGGTTAAAGTTGAATTTTGAGGTACAACCTGAATTGATGTCTGACAGAAAATCTAGTTTCCTGATAGGTTTGAAGAATAGTTTAATCAACAATCTCATTTTAGGATTTCAAGCATTTGTTTAAAGATACAAAAGTTCAAATCAAGCAGTTGTGATACAAGAAGCAGTCATTAAAAGACCTATCAAGGACAAAGCAACTTGATAGCATTAGGGGAGTCTTTGTTTGATAATGATTGGACAATGTTTATGACTCGATAACAAACACATAGCTTAGTCCTACAAAAAAAATGGTGAGAAGCCAAAACCTTTGCCCCATTGCTTATGCGCATACGTGCACCTGACACAACTGTGTCACCCCCTAGAGGGCACCTATGTTTTTGGTGTTTCCAAGGACTCAATGGTGCATGTTCAAAGGTTACCCTTGTAGCAGGGGCCAGTGTTGCAACCACCTTTAAGCGTCTAGGTGTATGCCTATGATGGGAATCTATAGGAGAGATTCTTCCCCCTCCCTGTGCAAAGATTATGGCTCCTTTCGGAGGTGAACCAGGTAGGCCACTAGCTAAGGAAATTTTTTAATAGGCTTCTATTCACACTAAACTTTGGTGCCGCTGAAACAGGGTTGAGGCCTCACAACCACACCAACACCTGAAAGTCATACACCCCCCCGCAAGCAAGGCTAGGAGTGGAGCCACTCAGTATAACAGATAGTGCCTTCTCAAGATGATAGTCAAAGTCTTGAGAAGGAAGCTAACATGGTTTTGGAGTCTTTAGACTCAACAAAACATTCTTTATTAGAGTGGGGCAGAATCACCGGTGATAGGTGCGTACTCACTTGGGTTGTTCCCAGAGGTTCAACATTCGGCAGGCCCTCTAAAGGTGACATTGGACTTGGTTTAGATTTGGGGGTCTGATTTTCTGGTTCTCCCAAAGAGAGAAGAGCATACTTCTCTATCCCGTTTCCTCACCCAAACACATCAAGAAGATTCATCACCGAATTAACTTCACTCCACCACAACTACAATCTTTTGGGTTTCTGTTTCTCTCAAAGAGAGAAGAGCATAATCCCTTGGCTAATAGAAGTGTAAAGATTTACTATCTTTCTCCACTTCCCCAAGAATTTTTCATATTAGTAAGATCATTAGGATTTTGGGTTCATTCATGGTCATCACCTCCATGTAATGAAGAGCCAAATTCCCTACTCACTATCAAATCCTCAAGAAATTTTAACAGAGCCCTATTTAGACTATGTGAATGAAAGCAAAAAACAAACACAACATTTTAGCAAGTCTTCGACTATCATCCTACAATCAAACCATTGGCATGTTTTATGTTCTCGATCAAATGTCCTGCAGAAAACTATTACACTGTGAAAATAACAAAGAAATAATAAACAACATCAAATAGGAAACTGTTAGAAATATGAAACAAGAAAGATAGAAACTAAAAATTTTAAACCACTGTATCCAAATCTCGCATGAGGAAGTACTCCACAGTGCGAGAGAAAGTACAGGGCACCACACAAGGATGCATCAGCTCGCGCGAGAGAGTGCTACAGGGAGCGAATCTTCATGCGACATGCTTTGGATTCTCGCATGAGAATCTGTACACGGACAGTACAGATGCATGACAGAGCTTAAATTTCCTGTCAGAAAAAAAATGAGAATGAGGCCAAAAATTGATCTTTCTGCCCCATGGTGGGCACCAAAATGTATGTGGTGGAATGTGGACCTCAAATCCAACTACACACACAACATGGTCATTACTCACATGATCAAATTACAAGAGAGAGTATGAATTACTCAATCTAAAATCCATTGTTAAGTGACCTGTTGCCTCCTATGTAGATGAGATGTTTAATTGCTCTCAGATTGGAGAGCTAACAACCTTAAGACCGATTCTACAACAGAGGATTTTCAAAAGCTATGATGATAAGCAAAAAATTGAATTAAACTAGAATGAAAGCAATTTAATCTAAGAGCTTTAAAAGGAATATGATATTAATCTAAATAGCTTGAAAGTAAATATGAAGTGCAGATTATTTTAAAGTACTTGAAAGAAATATGAAATTAGACTAAACTATGAGCAAATAAGCCAAACTAAGTATATGAATATGCAATATTAACTAAATGAAAATTGTAATAAAATGTAATTAAAAGCTTTGAAATTGAGAAACAAAAACACTATAGTTCAATTACTCTCAAAGATTACCCTCCTTGAATGAAGAAATGAGACTCATTAAATAGAAAAGCCCGGGGAGAGAATGAAGAGGTTCTTGATTTGAAACTCCTGACTCTTCATTCCCATTTGAGACAAAAAAGCATTGAATTACTTAATTAAAATAATGGAATTTGCCACATAGGGGACTTTTTGAATATCTTGAATTATTAATTCAAAAAAAGAGTGTCCATTCGAACATCAAGTAATTATTAATTCTTTTTTATGGGTAATTAGCTAAAGGGGGTAGATTTTAATTTAATTCCTAGTGCTTAGGACTTTAGGATTAACTTAATTTATCATAGGGGTAATTTAGCTAATAAAATTCGAAGACTTTAGGAATTAAGTTTAATATTTGATTAATGCAATTAGGGTTTTTGCAATTGACATCAAGTCAAATTAAGTCAAGTAGGAGACAAAAAATTACCTAGGAAACTAGGACTTTGGAGATGTAAAATTGACAAAAATGCACCAAAATTGATTGAATTTATTAGGTGCCAATTTTAGGGTATTACACCTGCAGCATAAGTAAATAGCTAGTTTACTATTTGTAGCATGTTTCCAAAGCTCTAGATTAAATTGGTATTTCGCTTCTTAACTTAGTATTTCCTTCAGCATCTTTATTACATAAGTTATGGTGGCACCTAAGATGGATTAGAGCATATACCTTGCAGGCATCATTTCAAGCTTACGTCCCTGGTTGATAATTCAATGAGCTCAGTATGTTATTTTTAGTATGATATTTGGCACTATTTTGTTACATAGTCACTATAAAAAGGATGTCCAATCCTTAGTTACAGAGGTATTATACTGACCAGTCACATACCAAGGAGGAAGCTAGACAGAGAGAGTCACCATTGAATGCTAAAAATGAAGAACCTCCATAGCCTACCAAGCCTATTCTAGCCAAGTATGTGAGAATACACCATTCACCGATCAAGATTATTGGAGACAAGAATATTGGAGTTATGAAAAGAAGTAAGTTAAGAGATAATACATGTTTAATTTCTAAATTTGAGCCAAGAATAGTAAAAGATGCATTGGATAATGAAGATTGGGTTAAAGCTATGAAAGAAGAGATAGATAAATTTGAAAAGAACAACAAATGGACTTTGGTACCGAGACCTAAAGATAAAAAATTTATTGGTACTAAGTGGATTTTTATAAACAAACTGAATTAATATGGAGATGTGATAAAAAACAAAGCTAGACTGGTTTGCAAAGGGTATGCACAAGAAGAAGGGATTGATTATGGTGAGACTTTTTCACTTGTTTCTATATTAGAAGGAGTTATAATTCTAGTAGCATATGCAGCTTATAAAGGATTTAAAATTTATCAAATGGACATTAAGTCTAAATTTCTTAATGGTATTCTTGAAGAAGAAGTCTATGTTGAACAACCTAAAGGATTTGTTGAGAATACTAACAAGGACATGGTATGTAAACTACACAAGGCATTGTATGGTTTGAAACAAGCACCCTGAGCATGGTATGAAAGGTTACATTCATATTTAATTAAGATTAGATTGCAAAGAACAAGTGACAACAATAATTTGTATTTGAAATATGATAGTAATGATAGGATTTTGATTGCTGAAATATTTGTTGATGGCATTTATTTTGGAGGAAATAACACATTGTGTAGATCTTTTGTTGATGAGATGAGAAAGGAATTTGAGATGTCCATGATAGGATATAAATAAAATTATTTATTGGACTACAGATTCAACAAGTCAAAGATTGGATCTACATCATATAGTGAAAGTACATTAAGGAGATTCTAAAGACATTTCGTATGGAACGATCAAGACTGGTTGGTACAACGATGACAATTGGTTGCAAATTTTCAAAAGAAGATGAGTCAAAGGAAGTGAGTGAGACACTCTACTAATCAATGATTGGTAAACTACAATATATTGTAAATAGAAGACTTGATATTACTCATGCAATATGTATTGTTGCAATATTTTCTATCAATCCAAAGGAATCACACATGTCTATAGTCAAAAGAATATCTGGATATTTGAAAGGTACTAAAGACTTCAGTCTACTATACACTTGAAAGGGGGAGACTTTGAACTAAAGGTTTACATTGATGTTGATTGGGTTGGAAACATTGATGATAGGAAAAGTACAAGTGGGGGAGCTTTCTTTTTAGGAAAAAGATTAGTGACATGGCTGAGTAAGAAATGGAGTTGTATATCACAATCTACAACCAAGGAAGAGTATGTACCAACAACTATCAATTGTGCAAACATTGTATGGATCAAACAACTACTTAGAGGTATGCAAGAGGACATCATGAATCCAGTTACTATTTACTAGTGATAATATAAGTGCTACCAACATATCAAAGAACTTGGTGATGCATTCCAAGAGAAAGCATGTTTCTATCAAGTATCATTACTGGAGAGAACAAGTTGAACATAAGCATGTGATATTAGAGTATGTGAATTCAAAGGAGAAAATATAAAATATATTCACCATGCCACTACCAAAGGATTCTTTCACTAGTACATTTGAGGCCTAATTCTAATGACTGTCTGTCGGTTATTCAATAAATATCTATACATATTCAATAGAATGTGACGTCGGAGTTATTGTGTCAAAAATTACAATGAAAATAGTAACCTTCACCTTTTCGACGCACATATCCATCAAAAATAAGAAAACAAATACATAATTTACTATGACATTTCTGATGGCACATCTATTGGAAGCATAGCATCCCTAGCGATTATCCAATGGTTGTGCGGTGAGTTTTGTGACACTAAAAATATTGGTACTCTAAAGTCTCCATTAAAAATGGGCATCAAAATTGTAGCATCTCCAAAGGTTGTGCAGTATTTTTGGAAATGGTTAATCCATCGATAATATAGCATCGTCATCGTAAAGGTGCAATGAAAATGGAGCATCTCCAATGGTTGGGTGGTGAGTTTTGCAACATCCACTTTGTCAGTAGTATTGCATCCTTTTTGCAAACAGGTGTTGAAAATTGAGCATCTCCAATGGTTATACGGAGATGTTTGCGATGGTCTATCTGTCAATTGTATAGCATCCTCATCCCTCAAGGTCATAAAAAATGTAGCATCTATAACAATTGTGCGGTGACATGTACGATGGTAAATTTTTCAGTAGTATAGCATCCTCATCGCAAAGTGGCATAAAAAATGTAGCATCTACAATGGTTGTGTGGTGACATGTGTTACGATTAAACTATCAGTAGTATACCATCTACGTCAAAACTGGGTGTCACAATTGAGCATCTCCAACAGTTGTCTGGTGACATTCTCAACGGTAAAACCATCGGTCGTGTGGAATATGCATCGAAATAGTTCTCAGGAGCGTCAAAATTGCAATGGATATGGACACTAACGATAATAGAGCTCAAGAGACCATAACAGTTGGTCTCTTTCTTTGATTTATATTACTAAAAAAATGGTTTACGTTTCATTAGCTTACCAAATGCAGAGATTTGAAAGATTTTAATAGAATATTTTTATGATAACGTATATTATTTAACTTAATGTTGCATGAATTTATCTACTTCGTGCACTTGAGGACTACAAGCACAAAAATAAAGAAGCATCCCCTCCCATGGCCTGCATTATTCACTCAGCCTTGAACATAATAAAGTGAGTGTGTTATTACATTTGAGACTAAATGAATAATGTAGGCCATGGGAGGGGATGCTTCTTTGTCCCTGTCCTCATTATATACAAGTGCATGAAGTAGATAAATTCGTGCAACATCAACTTAAATAATATACATTATCATGAAAATATTCTATTAAAATATTTCAAATCCCCGCATTTGATTAGCTAATGAAACATAAACTATTTTGTCAGCAATATGGACCAAAGACATAAACCAACTGTTATAGTCTCTTGAGCTCTTCTATCTTTAGTCCTAGCTACTAGGTAAGGTCTAGAAGACTTATACCTATTGATCCTCATTTGTAATCATTGTCTTGCCTTTATATACACTACATAATATCCAATATATTACTAAAGGTGAAGAGAAGGCATAAAATATGAATGGATAAAAGAAATGAAAGATAAAATAATATTATCTTGTTGTTTATCTTCTCATAATTGACCAAATAGTTCATTGCTCAAGACCTGCAGCATTGATGAGTTGCATAAGCATAATAGGTTATGACAGTTTCATGAACAAAAGACTACGAACAATTCTTTTTTATCCCTGGAACCCTGAAATATTGAGCTTCTCTTTGTTTTGAGAATAGTTTAACATTCTCTACTTAATGGGGCCAACCACGTGAAGGTGGAAGCTCATCTGGCTCATCCTAGGAGCCTCTTATGACCCCTTAAAACACTTTAAGACATCTAATATGTATTCTTAGGGACCGTAAAGGGTCATAAGGGGTCCTAAGACACAATAGCTGAGAAACTAAGATGTAGGCATCATGGTCACAATTATTTGGAGACAAAACATAATTGAGTGGTATACCTAGACAATGCAACACAACCACTACTCCTCTGGTTCAAAGTTGAAACTATAGGGTCCAAAAACTATAGATAAGGAATAAATTGAGAGGGTGGAGGGTCCTTATGGACCTCTAACCTCCACTCTCTCAATTTATTCCTCTCCCTCTTTGTTGTATTCAACATAGCCATTGTTATCTATGGTTTTTGGATCCTACAATGTCAACTTAGAACCAGAGGAGTAGTGGTTGTGTTGCATCATTTGGGTATACAACTCAATTATGTTGTGTCTCCAAAGAATTGTGACCATGATGCCTACATTTTTTTTTCTCAACTATTGTGAGATTAAAAGTCTTCTAAGGAACTTGTCATGTCTATGTGGAACTACATAAGATCATTACCAAAGGGGGTTCCGGATCAGAAAACTCCATGTCACTTAATAGTTATGAACCCATCAATGGTATACTAATTGTTTAGGATTGTAAGTTTAGGGAATTTTTCTTGAATGCATTATACCCCTGACGTACTTCATATAAACATTTTGCATAAGGATTACAGGGAAATGTAAACCAAGATTCATATAGAGAAAGGTGTTGCTCTTGGAAAATGGTTGATGGTGATTGATGAAGAAGATTTGAAAATGATGATTGATCCAATTCAGATTGGTGCAACATGTTTCAAATCTTCTTCATAATCATCATCAAATGAACTTGTTCAATTCTTCTTCATCATTCATCATTTTAGTGTTCTACAATCATCTTTTGTCAAATGATTATCCTCAAAAATTAAGTCATGAAAAAGACTAAACAATACAATAACACATGAAATTGAGAATGATTAATCAATTTTTATTTAAATTCAAACAAAGACAATTTTTATTTAAATTCAAACAAAAACAAGTCCTAGGAGCTAAACCTAAGTCTTGGGGGCTCATCGTTGATGGCCTTTCCTACGTCAACCACAGAGACTTCGTACTTGGGTACTTAGGTTTATAATTTGAAATAGGGACAAAATCATTTTCAAGGTTAGAAGTGACATGGTAAATTCAACCCAAAAGAAGACTTTAAAATACTTAACATTTGAGACAAGAAAATCTTGTGTCCATAGTTTGAAAACAAGTAGTGACGAATTGACAAGCCAACGGTTGTGATTAAGGGAGATGTATATCTAGCATGATGAAGTAGTACCTCAACATGGAAATCTTTAGAATGCTATCAGAAGGAAACCTCCTAGAAAAATATCCTACCAAAATATAAGATTGTAGCCAGCAATAAGCATTATCCAACTCTAGAACATGCAGTGCAACATCAAGTGACGCAACAAAAGACATACCTTGTGGAATATTTTGGGAACAAACTTCCAAGGATGGTTGGATGGGGGTTTAATTATTTGTCACTGTGAAATCTGCAAGCACCAACTACTCTCAAGGGAATGAAGTATAAAATGTTTGCATGCTTGAAAACAAATAATAATTCAATAAATACAAACAAAAACATATAAGTCATATTTTTGTGGAAGAGAATGACATTAGAAATTCGAAGAAGAAAAATAAGCAAAATTATTCGTTCACCACTAGTAGGAATTCCCAAGTAAAAATGGTGGCGGAGGTTGTTAGCTATATTTTTTATTTCACCATGATCTAGTTCATGTCGCCTTTAATCATTGTTCATGCTTAACTATCAGTGATGTCGATATTTAACAATATCATTAATCATTGTTCATGCCAACTATTAATGATACTGATCATTAACAATATCAATGTTATTTTTTATGCATCGTGGATAAGTGTCAGGTCACCTGATAGTAAATACAGTCCTTGTAACATTGTTATAGTAAATATAGTCCTAAAATATAGGGGGTAAGTATATTTCTGATTTCACCATGATCTAGTTGAGTGTGTGATAGTGAATGCATAGGCATTAAAATTTACGTTCTTTGATTTGTTGTTTACAAAATTTATCTTAGACTGATATTTACTATAACATTTATAGAGATCATCAATTATTATAATTGCAGAGATTATTGAAATTGTATGCTTGTTGTGGTAATTACATATAGACTATTATTGATGATCTCCCACAACAAGAATATGATGAGATATATATAAGTAATGTATTGAAAGGTTATGTCTATGTAGAGACATGACAGTATGTGGCTTATGCCACATAGGGTCGTATCCCTATGTAGACAACTTTAATAATTGTTCATGCTTAACTATTCGTGATGCCAATATTTAAGAATATCATTAATCATTGTTCAAGCCAACTATCGATGATACTGATCATTAACGATATCAATGTTATTTATTGTGCATCGTGGATAAGTGTCAAGTCACCCAATAGTAAATACAATCCTTACAACATGGTTATAGTGAATATAGTCCTTAAATATAGGGGGTACCTATATTTCTGATTTCACCATGATCTAGTTGATTGTGTGATAGTCAATGTAGAGGCATTAACATTTACAATCTTTAATTTTTTGTTTACAAAATTTATTTCAGATTTATATTTTTTATAACATTTACAGAGATCATCAATTATTATAATTGTAGAGATTATTGAAATCATATGCTTGTTGTGATAATTAAAAATACAATGTTATTGATGATTTCCCACAGCAAGCATATGATGATATATATGTAAGTAATATATCAACAGGTTATGTCTATGTAGAGACATGATTGCATGTGGCTTATGCCACGTAGGGTCATGTGCCTACATATACATACCTTTAATCATTGTTCAAGGATTTTTTTTTATTACTTGAGGTGAGTTTCTCTATGATCCAGACTATAGCAAGGTACCATGAGAAGAGTTACATCATAATGCATTGGCACAAGATAATAAAATAGAGTAGCCACTGTTCATAACTAAGAATACAAATGGAAAATACAATGACAATAATATCATATTTAATTAAGGATACAACAACATATGGTGAGGGGGCATGGTTGCAAATCCACGAGAACACAAAGAGCTTGAAACAATAAATTACAAACAGAAAATAAGGTAGTTTCATTATTCTTTTAATAAAGGGTATCTTGAAGCTATCGAGAGTTATAGTGCTTTAGAGAATATACAAGGGGTTTTATTTTGTGGCCTTAGCCTCCAATAACAATATATGATGTCTTAGAATTTAAAGCTACAAAGAATGAGGATTTTTAGATAAAAACATTATATCCTACACCCAAGTCAAGAGAGGAAAAACCCATATTCATAAATTGTCAGGAGAAGTGATACACAATTCATGAAACAAAATGATGTTTCTTATCTTCCAAATGATGAAATTTATGAGAAAATGGAAATGAAGAGCTGATGAATTTATTTTTATCAAGAAAAAAAGGAATAAAACCCTCATGAAAACCTATAATATCCACAAATTGCATAGCAGAGGAAAAGGAAATTGATTCATTAATATCTTTCATATAAACGAACATCAAAGCATAGAGCATAGAATGTATGGAAGATACAATCTTTTCATCATTTTGTTTAAGGAAAGATCATGATAACCAAAGGCTTACCAAATAAAGAAGAGGACTCACTACCTAAAAGTAATCTTCATGAATATGAAGCAAAACCCCATGGCATGCATAGGAAAGCTTCATTCTTAAAGTCCAAATCATAGCTCATAGTGGCAGGATGAGGAAGACTAGAATGAAAAGTGCAAAATGGAAATGAGAAACAATGTGGGGTTACCCTAATTAGGACTGTAAAAATGAAAAATTCCTATGATTAGTCTCAATATTCTTTAAATGTTATGGCCACATCTCAGTGACTTTGAGTGCCCTCGTAATCATAGATACCCTTTTTGAAGGTACACAAAAAATTTGAACACACACACACACACCAACTTCTTGAGTCCACAAGATATGACATCGACATAACACATTCCATCACTTTTTTTTAGTTATAAAAATTCTAAACTATTATTATACACTCAATAATAATTCAGAAACCAAGGTTAAGAGCTAATTGAGTATGCCATGAAGTAGTTAAGATCTCATAAAGACCTCTATGTCCTTCCCCTGTAAATGGACCTTTATGAGTTTCCAAAATATCCTTGACGTTATGACCAATAACCCAATTGGTTTTATACATATGACCAACGATTCAAAAAAGAACTACAATAGACATTTTTATAAAGAATTCCAATGGTGCAAAGTGCTAAAAAGATCCAATTCTTCTTCAAACCCTTATTTTTTGAGGGTATCATACCTATTGTAATATAAATGTAATTTCTCATCGAAAACTCCATGAAAAGTACAAAATGGAAATGAGAAACAATGTGGGGTTACCCTAACCAAGACTGTAAGAATGAAAAATTCCAATGATTGGTCTCAGTATTCTTCAAATGTTATGGCCACATCTCAGTGATTTTGAGTGCCCTCATAATCCTTTAACCAACATATGGGCAAGATTTTGATATCTCTCCAATCTTCGGTGTATCAATGCTATAAAAGAGGCACCTAAAGAGGTGATGGAAATGGAAGACTAATGCAATCCCAAGGAATGAATAAATGACTTGGTTCAATGAGGGAGATCTTTCTCCCAACTCACCTATTCAATATGAGCCAACCCAAGTGGCTACACATGACAAGACAATATTTAAATAATGATTCTTTGATACAACATAATAGTAAAAATAAATGGAATCTTGACACATTAGACTTTCACCAAATTCATCCTTCAATACTTCACAATGGTTCCATGGCTTGAAGGATACAAACACCAAAAATTTGGATCATTGATTCACAAGACTCCCCTACCCCTAGAAAATTTTTAGAAAAATCATTTACAACTCATAAACATCTTAGAAAATCCCCAAAAGCACTGGTCACCCAAATTATTACACCATCCACACAAATAGTCCTAATGTCTAGTAGCCCTAACTAGGGACAAAAGTTGTCATATCTTCTGGATTGGACAAGTTCTTACCTAAGTAATTAGATTTATATAGATACCATTTTTGGAGTTACAAAAAAAATTTGAAAATAAGGTATGCCTATTTTGGAACACACACACACACACACCAAATAATGACAGGTAATTTAGTTCATGAGGGCTAATTAGCCTATTTTTACAAAGAAACCACCTTATAAACTGACACAACACCATAATCAACTATCCCACTAGATGGAATTCAAAACCAAATGAACATTTTTATTGTTTTTATGTTCCCAATCACTTGGATTCAACATATTGTTATCAATTCCTCAAAACTGTCAACATTTACCTATCTAAAATTCTTCAGTCCACGAGATAGGGCATCAACATAACACATTCCATCATTGTTGTTTAGTTATAAAAATTCTGAAATATTATTATACACTCAATAATAACTCAAAAAACCATTTTTATAAAGAATTCCAATGGTGCAAAGTTCCAAAAAGATCGAATTCTTCTTCAAACCCTTATTTTTTGAGGGTATCATACCTGTTGTAATAAAAATGTAATTTCTCAATAAAAACTCCATGGAAAGTGCAAAATGAAAATGAGAAACAATGTGGGGTTACCCTAATCCAGACTATAAGAGTGAAAAATTCCAATGATTGGTCTCAATATTCTTCAAATGTTATGGCCACATCTCCGTGATTTTGAGTTCCCTCAATTTCCTTCGACAAACATATGGACAAGATTAGGATATCTCTCCAATCTTTTGTGTATCAATGCTATAAAAGAGGTGCCTAAAGAGGTGATGGAAATGGAATACTAACACAATCCCAAGGAATGAACAAATGACTTAGTTTAATGAGGGAGATCTTTCTCCCAACTCACCTATTCAATATGAGCCAACTCAAGTGGCTACACATGACATGACAATATTGCAATACTAATTATTTGATACATCATAATAGTAAGAATAAATGGAATCATGACACATTGGACTTTCACCAAACTCATCCTTCAATACTTCATAATGGTTCCATAGCTTGAAGGATAGAAACACCAAAAATTTGGATCACTAATTCACAAGACTCCCCTACCTCTAGGAAAATTTTAGAACAATCATTTACAACTCATAAACATCTTAGAAAATCCCCAAAATCACTAGTCACCCAAACTATTACACCGTCCACACAAATAGTCCTAATGTCTAATAGCCCTAATTAGGGACAAAAGTTGTCATATCTCCTAGATTGTAAAAGTTCTTCCCTAAGTAATCAAATTTATATAGATACCCTTTTTGGAGTTACACAACAAATGTGAAAATAAGGTATGACTATTTTGGAACACACACACACACACACCAAATAATGACTGGTAATTTTGTTCATGAGGGCTAATCTGACTATTTTTAAAAAGAAACCACCTTATAAACTGACACAATGCCATAATCAACTATCCCACTAGATGGAATTCAACACAAAATGAATATTTTTGTTGTTTTTATGTTCCCAATCACTTGGATTCAACATAGATTTATCAATTCCTCAAAACTATCAACATTTACCTATCAAAAATTCTTGAGTCGACGATAGAGGGCATCAACATAACACGTTCCATCACTATTGTTTAGTTATAAAAATTCTAAAATATTATTATATACTCAAAAATAACTCAAAAAACTATTTTTATAAATAATTCCAATGGTGCAAAGTGCCAAAAAGATCCAATTCTCTTCAAACCCTTATTTTTTGAGGGCATCATAACTGTTGTAATAAAAATGTAATTTCTCATTGAAACCTCCATAAAAATACATGATACTTGATTCAAAATGAAGCTAAGATGGATATGTATTCATTCCAAATGCTCCATAGGAAAAGAAACTAATGTAAAACACCAATGCAAGCATTGTAACAATGGAAAATTAAAGAATTTATTATAATGGTCAAGTTTTTCAATGAGGATTTCATTCCAAAATTGGTCTCTAACCCAAATAACCGAGGAAGATTTGTAAAAACCTAATTATAGGTGCCTCTGATATAGCATTCATACATAGAAGATTGAAGGGAAAAACCTAGAATCTCCCTTTTGTGCTCTCTTTTGTATATCCCTTAAGCACCTCTATTATAGCATTCATACATAGAAGATTGAAGGGAAAAACCTAGAATCTCCCTTTTGTGCTCTCTTTTGTATATCCCTTAGGTGCCTCTATTATAGCATTCATACATAGAAGATTGAAGGGAAAAACCTAGAATTTCCCTGACTGAACAAATTTGACAAGATCAGAAATAGGAAATTTATATTTCTAACATCTGTATTGAGGTTGATGATGATGTTGAAATTGATTTATATGTTTTTGTTTAATGTTAAAACCTAGAATCTCCTTGACCAGAAAAACCTTGGGTGCCTCTTTTGTAGTATTCATAAACATAAGATTGAAAGGAAAAACATAGAATCTCCTTGACTGGACAAACTTGACTGAAAAATGATTGCAGAACTATTTTTTTAGTTTCATTTGCTAAATGAAAGCTTCCTAAATGATAGATTCATAAAATCTTTATAACTCAGAGCTGATTAAAAATTATGTTAAAGAGGGGAATTGTACTAACTACCATA
Source organism: Chamaecyparis obtusa (assembly GCA_027943335.1). Lineage (NCBI taxonomy): Eukaryota > Viridiplantae > Streptophyta > Pinopsida > Cupressales > Cupressaceae > Chamaecyparis > Chamaecyparis obtusa. The sequence continues at coordinate 1,007,534 of BSBK01002021.1, read as the reverse complement.
TTTTTGAAAATTATGTAAAAATAATTTGATAGATACTGATATCCACTGCTATCTTCATGGCTTCTTGCTCACTGCTATCGCTCTGTAGCTTCTTGCTCATTGCTATCACGTCAAAAAATGAAAATGAAATAGGGATTTTTATTTTATTTTTAATTTGTACTCGCAACTGTTGAAATTGTGACGCTATCAGGCAGTATTACAAAAAAAAGACCAATTTCAAAAAATGTGCCCCTCTGTTGAAAGTGAGTGTCGAAAAAGGCCCAAATGTACTAGTGTTTTAAGTATAGTAGAGATAAATTAGGGTTCCTTCTGCTATCCAATACTCACTAAGGAAAGATGCATGCTACATCAATTCAAGGATTCATTAGAATATCTATTTTTTGATTTGATGCTAGTGTTACTCTTTAGGTGATGCCTGAAGTTGTGAAAAATTATTCTACATGTATGCAATGAGATATCAATACATGCTAGGTATGATCCACTACCTGAACAAATTTTTTAGTGGTATATATCTTTTGGATTGTTGTGAAAGAGGTAGAATAAGCTATTGATGATTACAGAGAAAAAGGAAGAATAAGCTATTTTTTATGAACACAAAGAGGGAGAAGATGGAGAATTGATAATCAAGAGAAAAGAAAGATGGAAAGATGGAAAGTAAGAATAAAAAGCTAAGAGGGAGAATATAGATTAAAGAACATAAAAGAACATAGATATCAGAGTATTGCCATCATCAATTGGTAGTGTTGCCATCAATGCCAAAGAGGGAGATTGTTAACCCTAACTGATGGTGATGATGATGAAGACTAAGATAAGAGGTATATAAAATTATAGAAGGATTAGATCAATTGTTATTTTGTCATTGATGTCAAGCAATTGATTTTTGGTTTATATTGAGTTTCCATATCATTAGGATTATGATATAAGTTGAGTGAGTTAAGGAAAAGGAGTTAGTGAAGTTGAAGAACTTAATTGGGCAGCTAATACAAATCAAACAATGATAAGGTAATAATGGTTTAGTTATTTTCTACTTTACATTTGATGATATAAAGTCGGTAAAAGAGATTGGACAAGTGAAAAAGGTTAGAAAGTTGAAAAGGAAAAGAAAATAGTTTAGCTATTGAGTAGGAAAAATTCATTTGGTAAAAGGAAACTAATTTTTGGTAAAGAGAAAGGAATCCAAGACACTGAGTACAAGGAGTTAGTTACCGAGAGAAGAAAATAGAATTTTAGTTGAAGGAAAAGGAAGGGCACCGAGCAAGGAACATAAATTAAATACAAGTATCAAAATGATATTTAATGAAGAGCCACAATGATCTGAAAGATTCCAAGGATGAAGAAGAGCTAGTTAAAGAGATATATGATTAGGAAAATTCAAGGTGATGATCTATGGTAAATATATAAGTGGAAAAAAGTGAAGGTAAAAGTTCCAAGAAAATTTAAAGTTTCAAGGTGATGATAACAAGTTTTACCGAGTACCAAGTTTATTGAATCAATTCAAGAGGATAATCTCAAGGTTTAGAATAAATAAAGGAAAATCTAATCAAGGAGATTAAGGGGAAAAATAGAGTCTATATAAAGGATGAAATGAATGAAAAACAAGCTGGCTAATTGAAGTTTGGATGTGTAACCAAGTGATGCAATGAAGAAGAAAAAGGAGGAAATCTGAGTCAATAGTAGAGATTGATGAAGTGTTGAGGCTACTGAATAGTGAAAGAATGAAGTGAAGACAATGAGTTGGAATACAAGGTAAGAACCTGGAAACATGAGCCTCCTTTGTTTTCTTTTGTATCATCTTAAAATGGAAGCAATTCCATGTTAAGAACAATTCTCACAGCATGTGCTATATCTAGTCTGCTGTGAACTACATACATTAGTTTACCAATCACAGATAGGTCAAGTGTCTAGTTTACCTCTGTAGTTTCATCTTCATTTTTTAGTTTACTTCTAGTAGCCATTAGTTTTCCTATAGGTTTAGCATCTTCCATGCCAAATGTCTTCAAGACTTCCTTTATGTACTTGGACCGTGTGATGAATATCCCATCACTCTGCTGAATTACTTGTGATCCAAGAAAGAATTTAATCTCTCTGAACATAGAAATTTAAAACTCATCCTCATATCATTAGGAAAAGATTTACATACATGATCTTGACCTCCAAAAATGATATCATCAACAAAAATTTCAGCAATAAGAATAGTGTCATCAATATCACCTTTCATGTACAAATTGTTGTTTTCTCTAGTTCTTACAAATCTAATACTTAACAAGTAAGTATGAAGCCTTTCATACCATGCTCTTGGTTCTTTCTTAAAACCATATAAATCTTTGTGTAATATACATACCATGTTTTTTTTGTATGTAGACCTCTTCTTCAAGTATACCATTTAGAAATGTTGACTTCACATCCATTTGATAAACTTTAAATTTCTTGTGTGCAGCATATGCAAGTAGCATTCTAACTCCTTCCAATCTAGCAATAGGTGCAAATGTCTTACCATAGTCAATGCCTTCTTCCTGTGCATATCCCTTGCATACCAATCTCGCTTTATTTCTTGTCACTTCACCATTTTCATTCAGCTTGTTTCTAAATATCCATTTAGTATTGATAACATTCTTATCTTTAGGTCGGGGAACTAAGGACCAAGTTTTTTTTTTCTCTATTTGTTCTATTTCCTCCTTCATTGTATTAACCCATTCTTCATTCTCTAATGCAACTTTCATAATTTTTTGGTTCAAATTCACAAACTAGACATGTACCTTGTCTTGTTTTGCTTCTAGTCTGCATTCCAGCTTGTCTGTCTCCAATAATTTGTGTCTCAGGATGATGTCTTCTGACAAAACAAGCTATTACTTGGTTTCTTCTTTCTTGTTCATCCTATTTAGGTTCATGTGCTTGCTCAGTAGCACCATCTTGTTCGTCGGTTTCCCTTTCTTGTTCCTCGGGGTTATTTTCATGTTGACTGGTTATCACAAGTTGCAACTTCGGTAGATAATCAAGAAGTTCAATGTAAGTGAATCTACCATAGTCTTTTGGTTCCTTTCTTTCTTCTATGTTTGTGTCATCAAACTCATCAACACGAACATTAGTACTTTCAATCATCTTATTTGTAACCTTATTCAGACATTTGTATGCTTTACTCTTAGTAGAATATCCTAAGAATATTCCTTCATCACCTTTAAAATCAAATTTCCCATTTCTCTCATCTTTCAAAATAAAACATTTGCTTCCAAAAATCCTGAAATAACTTACAGTAGGTTTGTGTCCAAACCATAGCTCATAAGGTGTCGGGTTGGTGTCCTTCTTTAGTTGTACTCGGTTAAGAACATATAAAACTATATTGATAGCTTCCTTCTAGTATGTTTGAGAAACATTATTTTGTATCATCAATGTTCTAGCATTGTCAATGATTGACCTATTCCTTCTTTCAGCAATCCAATTCTGCTGAGGTGTTCTCAGTGTAGAAACTTGTCTCTTAATACCATGCTCATTACAGAAAGTAGTAAATTCATTAGAGATAAATTCACCTCCTCTATCAGATCTTAAGCATTTTAATTCTTTTCCAGTCTCTTTTTCTACTTTTTCCTTATACCACTTAAACATCTTAAATGCTTTAGATTTCTCTTTCAAGAACATAGCAGTCATCAGTCCAGTATAGTCATCAACAAAAAGAATAAAGCATCTATCACCATAATAGCTCTGAGTTCTCATAGGACCACATAGGTCAGTATGAACCAACTCAAGTATCTTTTTTGTTGAGTAGTCTTTGCTCTTAAAACTAGACTTAGTCATCTTACCTTTCTGGCATTCATGGCACATAGCATGATCTGGTTTTGACAAGTTAGGCAACCCTCTAACTCTTTTCTTGTTACTAATCTTGATCATGTTATCAAAATTCACATGAGATAACCTCTTATGCCATAGCCATGCATCTTCATCCTTCATTAATAAACAAGAAAATTGATCAATATCAAGATAAAATATATTACCTCTGGATTGTGTACCAGTTCTGACAAGTCTTCCTCCATTATCATAGATTCTTACCTTTCTGCTGTCAAAAGAAAGTCAGTGGCCCGAGTTATTCAACTGTGCCACACTTAAAAAATTATAGTTTAGTCTATCTACCCAATATGCATTTTCACATTTTATTCTATCATTAATCATCAGTGAACCTTTACCTCTCACTATACATGGTGCATCATTTCCCATTCTAAAGATCCTCCATCATATTCATCAAGTAGATCAAATTTCTCTATATCACCAATCATATGATGTGTACAGCCATTGTCTATGATCCATGTATCATTTATGCTTACTTTAGAGATTAGTGTTGTTTCTTCATGTTTCTCTTCTTCCTTTGAATCATCTTTCATAGCAACAAATACTACTTCTACATCATCATCAATGTCAGATTCAGATTCAAATTCTTCAGCTATGTAACATACATTTTTCCCTTTGTCATAGCTATCTTAGTTATCTCTATTTTTGTGTCAATAGCCTCTGTTGACTCTTCTCCCATAGCTTCCTTCAGATCAGTCTTTGGATCTATCATCATCTTTCTTATTTGGACATCTAGCAGCGATGTGGCCAACTTATTTACAATTAAAACATGCTAAGGGTAGCTTGCCTCTATACCTTCCCTTACCTTTGGGCAATCTTCTAGCCATAAGAGCTTCAATCTCATCAAGTTCATCATCAGTATTACTATCACTATCATTATTCTTATCATTCTTGGTACTAGACTTACCAATCTTCAAAGAAGACATGAAAGCGGATTCAAAAGAAGGTACAACACTATTGTCAAAATTATTCAATTCAAAGTTTGTAAGCTTACCGATCAGAGTGTCAAGAGTAAGGTTGGATGTAGCCCTTGTTTCATGAATTACAGAGATCCTGATTGCATAAACTGGCAGCAAAGTTCTGAGAATCTTTCTTATCACTGTTTCATCATCAATAACTCCACCGGATGCTCTAATAGCATGTAATACCACTTTTAGTATATTTGTGTATTGCACAATGTTCTCACCTTCTTTCATCTTCATATCATCAAATCCACCTCTTAGGATTTTTGCTCTGGCTCTCTTAACATTCGCATCTCCACTACATATTAGAGTCAGCTTGTCCCACATCTTCTTAGTTGTATCACAACCCTTGATGTCTTCAAATTTGGCATCGGTACGGGCAGTAGTAAGTTCCATCATAGTAATATTGTGTTCATGCCTGTCCTTCAATTGATCAAGAGTTAAGGGACTGGTGGTCAGTTTAATGTAGCCATTCTCCACCAGTTCTAGTGTAGAATTCCCAATTCTAGATATGTGCAACTTCATCTAGCTTTGCCATACTGCAAAGTTATCTTTGTTCAACTTTGGCACTTCCCTCTTATACATCTTGAGACCTTTTTGTTGGAGTCCTTAAAACTCTATTCTAAGCAACCTGGCTCTGATACCAATTGTTAGATTAACTAAGAGGTGGGTGAATCAGTTATCCAGTGTCCCAATTCAAAATGTATAATCCAAAACAATTCTTCTACTTCTTCTACTCAATAAACATAAAATACTTTCACTGTCTTTGTTTTTGTTGATTGTCAGTCTAAACTTTATAATAGTTACCAATTAAATCTAACATGTAATATACAAAGTATGATAACAACAAATATCACAATCAACACATAACATAAGAGAGTTCATGTGGAAACCCTATGAAGGGAAAAACCACTTGGGACCGGCAACCCAAAATTGTTCACTCTTTTGAAGTGAGGTCGGTGAAGACCCAACCCTGTTAAAAGTTACAAACACATTATTAGGTGTGACCTTGTTAGAGGATTTTAGACTATAATTTATCATCCAACCAACAGTCACTCTAGGGTTGAAAGGATAACAATGTTCACTCTATGAGTGAAACATCAAAAGACTTTCATAGTCCACTCAGTTAAGAGATTTAACTATGTACAATGGTTAAATATGTAACAGTAGATGATGTGCCTTGAAACAACTTCAATTGCAATTTACAGATCAATGTTTAGCTCATTCAAATCTTTTTGATCAATATACCACTTTAGATTCAATACTATATCAACTTACTATCCATCGGTAATTAATCTTTGTAGCTCGGTAATTGTTCTGCAACTCAGTTCTTATTAACCAGTATGATCAGAATGCATGAAAACTTGTTCATGCGATAATTCTGCCGTATCTTCTTTTTTTGACGATGGTTCAACAATGAAACCAATGTCTCTTGTATAGATGAGTAAATCATTTTCTCTTCCTCCATCATATTTTTTCGCTTAATCATATTCATATATTTTCCTGCTTTAAGGTTCTTTGACTGATGTGTTAGTAACATGTTTCAATCTGCTCCATTAGATCTTTTTGATTTATGTTAGCCATCAATCTTCATAACAAACCTTATCTGTTACCTCAATTTCATACACTTTACAGCTCATCACTTTATCGGCTAAACTGATCATTTAATTCCTTTCTATTTTTCTCGGTTAACAAAGAAATGTGTCAGTGAGCACAAGCTCAGTTAACACTATGCTTGGTATACACTACATTCTGTCGGTGTATACTAGAATGCTTTATTTATTGACAACACTGCTTTGTGGCTTTTAGCTCTATCCTTCATCATAGATGAATGCAACATAATGAAGTCAATTTCATAAAGTCATAGACTCATCAACAAATTACTCAGTGTATTCTTTATCCTTGTCTAATGTATGCATCTTCCTCATGTAGATATTTATGTTCTTCATCTCTTTCACCTTTCTTCAGATGTGTCAGTATAGTAACTTACAAGATAAGTATTGTAAAGCTAGTTGACATCAATGACAACATAATACTGATTTAATCATCTTGCATATCTAATCAGCAACTCCTTAGTAATATTGAATTACAGATTCTCCATTCAGGTTCTAAATCAGTTGTAGTTCATCAGAATCTAGGTTTGAGGGTTCCTTCTTGTCAAGCCATGGTTGATTTGTTGTGGGGTAGCAGATTGCAATCTGACCTGAAATTGTAGAGGGTTTTCAAGATGGTTCGTGGGAGGCGAGATGCAGATCCAAGATTGGCAGACATGTTGAGACAACTTGTTGCTAGATTAGAAGTTGTTAAAATAGTCTAGAGAAGAGGAAGACATCTTGAAGATGTTAGTAATGATGAAATTGAAGAGGAACAAGGTGATGTAGAACTTGCACCTATGATGGATCAATGTGAGGAAAGATTGTTGAAGGATTTGGAAAATCTAAAGTCTACACCACACTTTAATCCTCCTGAGTATAGTGGAAAATTGGATTCTGATGAATTGGTGGACTGGATCACCGAGATGGAAAAGTACTTTGAGTATGAAAATATACTTGAGAAAAAGAAAGTGAAAATTGTAAGCACAAAGCTAAAAAGTCATGCATCCTTGTGGTGGAAACATCTACAATTGGACATAAAGAGGAAAGGCAAAGAGAAAATCAAGGTATAGAATAAAATGGTGAATAAATTGAAAGGAAAGTTCTTACCTTGTGATTATCAGATTAACCTAGTTAGGAGAATGAAAAGTTTAAGGAAGAAAGATAGCTCGGTAAAAGAATATATTGAGGAATTCTATAGATTAGATATTAGATCTAGACATGATGAAGATGATGTGGAAAGAATTGCTAGATACCTGAATGGTTTGAGAGTTTCCATCCAAGAAGAAATCAGTTTGGTCAAATTGGAGAATATTGAAGAGGATTATCAATTTGCATTGAAAGCTGAGGATAAATTAAACAAGAGACATGAGCAAAGACAAAGAGGTAGAGGTGGTAGATTCCCTAGAGGAATAGGTAGATCTCATGGTGAAAATAGTAGATCTGAACCTGAAAAGACAAATCTAGATAAAGGCAAGATTGAGTGGAAAGGTGACAGTTCATCTAGAGGCAGAGGTAGTAATGACCGAGGTGGTTATAATAGAGGTGGTTTTCGAGGAACTTGTTACAATTGTGGAGAAGGAAATAGATCTTTTGAGTGTACACATGTAAGTAAAAAGGATGTTAATAGTAGAAATGCTTTGGTGCAAGAAAAGTCACTGAATGAACTTGAGAAGGAAAATAACTTGTTGGTAAGGAGAGCACGTTGGAGTGAAAGAAATAAGGAAGATCTGGTAAGGAAACATTTGTTCAAGACCAGATGTAGAGTTTCTGATGAAGTTTGGAAGGTTATCATTGAAAGTGGTAACTCAAAGAATCTGGCATCTGAGGAAATGGTTATAAAGTTGAAGTTGAAAAGATTCAAACATTCGAAGCCCTATCAGATTTCATGGATCAAAGATGAGCATACACTCTTGGTAAGTGAACAATGTTATGTGAATTTAAAAAATAGAAAGTATTATGATAAGGTGTTGTGTGATATCATGCCTATGGATTGTTGTCATATTTTGTTGGGTAGACTTTGGCAATAAGATAGACATGCTATATATGATGGGAGATTGCATAAATATACTATTTGGGCTAATGGAAGAAGATAGATCTTGTTACCTTTGATTGAAGAACCTATTAGTAATGTGTGCACATCTGTAAAACTTTGTTTGATGGAAGGAAGAAAGTTTGTTAAGGATTTGAAGAAGAACAATGTATGTTTTGTTGTGATTCCTAACAAACCAAGTAAGAAAATAGAGGATAGCATACTTGAAGAGATTGATAAGTTACTCACTAAGTATAGTGAAATTATTTCTGATAATGTACCTGATGGTTTTCCACTGAAGAGAAGTATTGATCATTGTATGGATCTAATCCCTGGAGCTAGTTTACCAAATAAGGCACCACATCAGTTGACACCTACCGAGAATCAGGAATTGAACTAACAAATTCAAGAATTATTGTAGAAAGGTTTGATCTGAGAAAGTTTGATTCCTTGTGCAGTACCTATTGTATTGGAACCTAAGAAGAATGGAGAATGGTGAATGTGTACTGATTCTAGAGCAATAAACAAGATAACAGTGAAATCTAAGTTTCCTATACAAATAATGGATGATATAATGGATAGTTTGATTGGAGCAAAGTATTTTACCAAAATTGATTTGCAAAGTGGGTATCATCAGATCAGAATCAGAGAAGGTGATGGATGGAAGAATTCTTTCAATACAAAAGAGGGTTTGTATGAGTGGTTGGTTATGCCTTTTGTATTAACTAATGCACCGAGTACTTTTATGAGATTGATGAATGAGGTTTTGAAGAAATTATTGGGTAAGTTTGTGACTATATACCTAGATGATATTATGATATTCAGTAAGACTAGAGAAGAACATTTGTTGCATGATAGACAAGTAATACAGAGGTTAAAAGAGGAAAAGTTGATGATAAATCTGAAAAAGTGTTCATTCATGAAGGAGGAGATTGTGCATTTGGAATTTGTGATTTCAACTGATGGATTGAAGATGGATCCTGGAAAGGCTAAAGCTATTTTGAATTGGTGTACACCTGAGAGTGCTAGTGAGGTAAGATCATTTCATGGTTTGAAAAGTTTTTACTGAAAGTTCATTAGAAATTTCAGTTCAATTTGTAATGCTATGACTGAGACTATGAGAGAAGATAAAAGAGAATTCAAGTGGACACATGGAACTGATAAAAATTTTGAGACTCTAAAGTAGAAGGTTGATGAATTGCCTATTTTGGCATTGCCTAATTTCAATAAGGTATTTCAAGTAGAATCAGATGCAAGTGGAATTTTAATAGGAGTTGTGTTGAGTCAAGAAGGTAAACATGTTACTTTCTTTAGTGAAAAGTTAAATGATACAAGAAGAAAATATTCTGTGTATGATCAAGAATTCTATGCTATTGTTCAAGCACTGAAGAAATGGAGACATTATTTGACATCGAGTGAATTTGTATTGTATATAGATCATAAGGCTCTACAGTGTTTGGGTATTTAGAATAAATTGAATCAAAGACATATGAAATGGGTTGAGTATTTGCAGAGTTATACATTTGTGATAAAGCATAAGAGTGGAGTCATTAATCAAGTTGCTAATGCATTGAGTAGAAGAAGATCTTTGATGACCGAGATGAGAATTGAAGTTCTTGGATTTGATGACATGAGATATTTGTATGAGACTGATTCTAATTTTTCTGAGTCATGGAGAAAGTACAGAGCACCTATTTAAGATCAACTGAGTACAAAATTGGAAGAATATTTTATTCAAGAAGGTATGTTGTTTAAAGGTATTTAGTTGTGTATACTGAGAGGACCAATGAGAACTAACTTGATCAAGGAGAAGCATAGTAGTGGTTTGGCAGGACATTTTGGTATTGATAAAAAATTGAATTTTCTTAAGGAGAAATAATTTTGGCCACAATTATATAAAGATGTTCAAAAATTTGTGAAAAGTTGTGGAATTTGTCAAGTTTCAAAAGGAGTAAGTTAGAATACTGGATTGTATACACCAATTTCTGTTCTTGATAAACCTTGGAGTGACATCATTATGGATTTTGTTCTTGACTTACCAAAAATAGTGAGAGGTAATGATTCTATATTTGTTGTTGTGGATAGATTTTCTAAGATGGCACATTTTATACCTTTTAGAAAGACATCAGATGCAGTACATATAGCAGATCTTTTCTTTAAGGAAATTGTCAGATTGCATGGATTATCGAGGAGTATTATCTCTAACTGAGATAGTAAATTTGTTGGGTACTTTTGAAAGTCTTTGGAGAAAGTTTGGCACCGAGTTGAAATGTAGTTTTACATTTCACCCACAAATCGATGGACAGATAGTAGTTATGAATAGAAGTTTGGGTAATCTTTTGAGATATTTAGTTGAAGACACACTGAGTAATTGGGATTCTGTGTTGGCACAAGTAGAGTTTGCATACAATAATTCAATGAATAAGAGTACTGGAAAAACACCTTTTGAGATTGTAAATGACATACAATCGAGAGGTATATCAGATTTGAGGGATATTTCTGATCAAAGAAAGAGAAGTGTTGAAGGAGTAAAATCTGTTGAGTACATGAAGACATTGCATGAAGATGTAAAACTTAAGTTGGAGAGAAGTAATCATAAATACAAAGACAGAGCTGATAGATCAAGAAGACATAAGACTTTTGCAGTTGGGGATGAAGTAATGGTTCATTTGAAGAAGGGTATATTTCTTGTTGGATCATATGGGAAGCTAAAAATGAAGAAGTTTGAACATTGTAGAATTTTAAAGAAATTTGATAGTGGAAATGCATATGAAATTGAGTTACCTAATGACATGGACATATCACCTATTTTCAACATTGTTGATTCATATGAGTATCATGAGTTGGCTGAAAAAATGATGGTACAAATGATTATCCTAAGAAATAGACAGAAGAAGTTGGGCATATTTTGGAGCAAAGAATTGGCAAAAGTACAAGAGGAAAACAATACATGGAATACCTGGTAAAGTGGAAGAATAGACTGATTGAAGATAGTTCATGGATTTCACAATCTGAGTTGGATGAAGCTCAGATCATACCTACTGAATGATTCAGAGAATCATTTTCAAATAACCCCAAGTGTCTGATGCAGGAGCATCTTGGGTCCTTGGCAATCCCATGTCACGAAAAAGATGTTTGAAGTTTTCTATGTTGCTCGATTCCTTCTTTGACCGAGTTGGTTCGGTGTTGCTTGGTTTCCTTTGTTTACCAGTGTTGGTTGGTAATCTCTCTAGTGCTCGGTGAATTTCCCTAGCGCTCGATGATGCTTGTTTGGAGCTCGTTTATCCTTTCTTATCGAGTTGTTTATTTTGGATTTTTGTTGAGGCTAACACTTGCATTTATTATTGGTCATGGATTTAATGTTGGTACCTATCATTGGGAAGCGTGTGGACCTAGATCTAGCCATTCCTTCTGTTAATGGTAGATCTAAAGGCCGACTTGGTTCGGTAGCCTCTTGTATAAATATAGTTGTTTGGTTAGAGTTTAGAGTCAATTTTAGAGATAGAAGATAGAAGATAGAAGATTAGAGATTGTTGGTAGATCCTTGCATGTTTGAGGACTTTCGTACATCATTGTAATATCTAGCTGAAACCGAGAAGGCCTTACAACCTGACATGTATGAATCAATTTGAAGATACTATATGAAAGGATATCTGCTTTCGCTTTCTCACTTGTTGTGTTGTTTCTTCCATGTATAGTTTTGCAAGGTGGATCTGGTTAGGGTGTGTCCTTGGCCCCTTTCCCATCCTCCCTTTGCATCAGATCTTCCTTCAAATCCTTTGTTCATCTTCAAGATCTATTCATTCTCTCTTCAAGGTGGATTCCAAACATAAAATCATTAAGGTTTCTATTTACATTTGTTATTGTTGAGTCCAAGCTTTCATATTAAAACACTTGTTTACATTTGAAATATAGTTGCATATCTATTGAGTATCATAAATTCACTATTAGATCTATTTCTACTACTTGTTAGCAATCTCTATTTCAATTCTATTTTAAAGGTTGATTCCAAACCAGGGTTTGACCAAGGAAAACCCCTCATCCACCAAAAAAAAACCTTCTTCTTGTAGATTCAGGTGTGGGACAACAAATTTTAGTGTAGATCTGAGTACCATTTTTGGCAAACTTCTGAGATCTGCGAACAGAAGTTCCATTGAAACAATGCAGGTCAGGTTCAAATTTTTGGGGTAAGATTGTACCCTAGGGTAAGATCTTACCCCGATCTTGGGTCAAGGATGACCTTGCTCAGAATGACAAAAGGTTTCTGGGTTTTTTTCTATTTTTATATTTCTAGGCCAAATATGGTAGAAGAATTTCTTGAAACTATACACAGACACCAAGAAATAGTGATTTCTGAATCTTCTCCTCATCAAGATAAGTATTTATGTTTTATTAATTTTTCTTTGTCCACAACATTTTCCATACACTTCGCATATTTCATCCTACCCACACTCACACACCCTTAGTGCTCTCTTTGTTTCTTTACATTTTGGTGAATTCCCTATTCACCTTATTACATTTTGGTGAACCCGCAATGGAAAAATCTTTCTTTTTGGTGTTAGATGCTTTTCCTTCTTTATGTAAGATTAGATTTATTTTATTCTCTTGCATTTTAAAATACAAAAAAATCCATATATTCAACAAAATACAAAAATATTTCTTGCATTTCATTTGCTATGAAGATCTTTAAGATGCTTTGGTGTGTGGTTATTTTCTTTATTATCCTCCTCTTAGCATCTCTTTACCATACTTATGATGTTTATGAGAGTATTATCCACTTTATTATATTGGTTACTCTTCATTTTTCACTTGTCTATGCTGTTGTGAGATTGATCAATACTAGTCTTCCTACTTTCAAAACTTTCATTAAAGATTTATGTGGCGGACTTATCACTCTTTTGGATTATGTGAAGAATTTGGTAGATGATACACCATCTCATAATCTTCCTAATCCTAATCCTATCCTTCCTAATCTAGTTCTTAATCTTAATTTGATTCCTAAAATTCCTAACATTCCTAATTCCTCATCTTTTATCCCTAGTTCTTCCCATACTTATGATGAAGTTCAAACTATGGTTCATGATGCAGATATGCAAGAATTCTTGGATTTACCTTCCCCTTCTTATCCGATCCAAAATGATATTAAAGGGAAGAAAAAAGTAACTTCTTCTAAACCTATTATTATACCTTATACAACCTTTACTCATGAACACAATAAAAAATCACCTCCTGCAAAAGCTTTACATGATATGTAGACTACGGGATATAATATGATGACTAAACAAGGTTATAGAGGTTTAGGGCTTTGTGTTAATGAGCATGGTATTAAGTATCTAGTTCATATATACCCTAAACAAGATATGCATGGTGTTGGTTGTTCGCAAGCTCAATTTAAGGTGGTTGATTTTGATTGGCGTCCTCCTCTTCATGTTCCTCTTCCAACACCTACCTTAGATTATCCTGATACTCGTCAAGATGTGGATAAGAAGTGTATGTTTAGTTAATGAATTCCAAGAAATAAATCTTTAACCTATGCCGATAGATTCTCTATATAAGTATCAATGTCCTTTTCATCACAATAATACACATTTACTTGCTGGTTGTGTACATTTCAACTTATATGTTAGAGAAAAAGCTGCTTTAGGAATTATATCTCACTCTCATGCAGTTTTACAATTCCTTCATAATTTTGATATAGGGGATACCCCTCATTCTAATATAGAATAGATAGATATCTTCTCCTCTTGTCATTGGACTGGGGGGAAAGAGGTGTATTTTCATCCAGTCTCTTAGGATCCATTAGGATTTTAACATATATTTTGTCTTGAGCTTAATCGGTATTCTTTCTATCCTCTATGTCTATGGTTTTGTATTATGTTTATAATCATCCATAGATTCTATTCGAGATATCTTTTCTAAAGACATTTGTTTTGCAAAGGTATCCCTTTCTTTCATCCCTGGGGGGAAAGGTTCTTCCTTCTTTCTCTTTGTCTAGGGATCTGCTTTCCTTAGCTTAGTGGCATTTGTTTATCTTGCAATATTATTTCATTATACTGATCGATGTTTTGACTATGGATATCCTTTTATATGAAAGGTTGTTGTCCTAAGTCATCACCTCTTCTTTATTTTGCAAATGATGTTCTTTATAAACTCTTGTCCTTGTGTTGGTGATTAGATTTGTTTCCCTCAATTCAAAGATTCATCTTCCTCTTGGTTGCAGGGGACTTGATGATTGAATCTTTGTTCCTACTTGGTTTATCTTTGAAAGATGATATTTTATCTAAAAGCATTCCTCTATGGTGGGGGTCTTGTTGATAAGATCTCTTTCTTTGAGGATACTTTTTCCATGAGTGATATATCCTTTTCACAATTGTCTATGCTCTTGGATTTAGGGTTCAATACCCTTCGCCAAGAGTATAGTGTACATTGTCGTTAAATAGGATATCTCCTTACATTGTGAAGTAGGTATCCTCTTTCTCTTCCTTATCATGTCTAGTAGACAACCACGATAAGGAGGGGGACATATATAGGGTCTCCCTTGTAATATAGTTTTTCATTTATATGCTAAATCCTCTGAAGGTAACACACATAATTTGATAAATCCTGAAGAGACACATTTTTTAATTTTTCAATATGCTAAATCCTCTGAAGGTAACACACATAAGTTGCTAAATCCTGAAGAGACACGCATTTTTCAATTTTTTAATATGCTAAATCCTCTGAAGGTAATGCACATAAGTTGCTAAATCCTTAAGAGACGTGCATTTTTTAATTTTTCAATTTGCTAAATCCTCTGAAGGTAACACACATAAGTTGCTAAATCCTGAAGAGACACATTTTTCAATTTTCAATATGCTAAATTTGCGAAAGGTAATGTACATAAGTTGCTAAATCCTAAAGGGACATGCATTTTATATTCATAGTGATACAAGAAGGTGCATCTATGGGTATTCCAAAAGCTATCAAAAGATGCATTACAACTACAAAGCACAGTTTTGGGTGAACTATCAGCTTTTTCTACCTATTGGGCTATCCCTCCTTGGTGATTAATGGTAAGGTGGGCATGTTACTAGGCGAGGTAATCACTTTATCTTTTCTCTCTTTTCTCTTTCATGCTAGTTATGTGTGTGAAAATTGTACCTGATCTGTAAACACAACACTCAGTAAAACATTAGAGATTAGTGATAATCAAAATCGTGCGAAATTGAAAGCTAAACTAACCATGCGATTTACTGCCTTCGAATAAGTGCGAGATTGTTGTTCTTAGATTGTTATCGAGATCAGTGACCTAGACGGCACCTAAACGAAGGATTTTGAATGCAATTCTAGATATGAAAATGAATGCAATTAAGCTATTTTTTTGGATTTTAGATGCAATAAGAGTGAAAAATTGATATGCTATGAATGCTATTGAAAAACTTGATATGAAACTATCTAAGAATGATATGCAAAAATAAGATTGATCTCACAAAGATGTCGATTCGCAAGAACTTTGATTCTTCAATTCCAATTCGATAGCGTAGTTGTGCAAAAATATGAGATGATTTGCTAAGAGATGAAGCCTTAATTTATAGAAATCTCGGGCTTTGGAGGTGCATGGAGGAAAGCCATAAATCACTCAAATAACTCAGGTTGATTTTTGAGTTATCTGATCATGCAAGATAGTCAATTCTCAAAATCATGCAAAAGACATGCAAAAATAGAGTTCAACTCCAATTAGAGCTTAGATCAGCTTTTTGAACTCCAAAAGGATGTTGAGTTCCAAAAAGTCAATAACTTGCATTGATTTTCTGATTTGGAGTTTAACTGTTTCTTTTGAATGTGCATAATAATTAAGAATTAAATAAATAAATAAATAAAGTGATTTATCCTCAACTCAACTGATTTTTGAAAACAAATAATTAATTTATGGGTTAATTAACTATTTAATCAAACTTTTTATTAAAAACTATATTATTAAATAATGACAACATGCTTTAATTAATTAAATAAGAATTTAATCAATTAATGATAGGATTTTGGATTTATTGTCAAAATTAAATAATATAATTAATAATAGATAGAATTAAATTTAATTAAACAATTACGTGGCAAATATTAAATCTAATTAATTAAATATGAAAATATTCAATTAATCAAACTTAGGATAAAAGTGATTTATCGCCAAATAATTATTAAATTAAAAATAATTAAGATAATTAGGAATATTGCTAGGAATATTTCCCGATGCAGAATTTAAGATAATCAATTAGGATTCGATGATGTTTAGATGTGCCTTAGGTTAGGACTTTGATGTCGATTTCATTCGATTTGTCGATGTAGGAGGTTAATGAACTTACAGCCCATTTTTGAGGTATTACATTTTGCCCCTCTTTGAATTACTGTGCGAAGCGCAGTGGTTCAAAGATAGTCTGTGTTTGATAAAGATATGAAACTGATTCAAAAAATTAACCGATCTCAAGGTAGAAACCGATTGAAAGATATTGAGATACTAGGTCCTGAATGACCAGAGATAATGTTCACTATAGCAGCGATGAACCGATGATTGTGAAAAAGTGTCAAAACGCCTGATTCTAAACCTTAGGATTGATAATAAGTGAGTGACCCGTTCTAGACTCGATTGTCTTAGCAGAACTAGCAAGTATCACATCCGAACCCTTCAGTTGTCAAAGAACCAAGGAAATAACACTAATGAACCGATGGTTGCGAAAAGCTGATACAGATTACAAGATAAAGAGAATACTAGATTGACAGGGATCAATGAATCTGATATGCCCCAAGTGATGATAGATTTGCCCCGAGCGATGAGGACTTTTGATGAATCAGCGACTAGACTTGATTGTTGTCTTGATCACTAATGAAAGATATTGATAGATTTGATCGATAGAATTTGAGTTACAGACTTTGAATGATGTGCAATACCATGCCCCCTTCGGGATTAAAATTGAAATCTGACAAGAAAAGTCAGCATTATAGTTTAGAAGCATGTTAATTGATTTGAAAAGTGTTATACATGTCTGAGAATGCATTCTGCATCGTTTGGAGGTCCTGAAGACCAAGTTTGACTAGGTAAACCATGAGTTGACCATAGTTGACCAAGTTGAAATTTCGATAGTTTGACATAAGATAATCAGTTAAGTTGAGTTCTGGATTTCTATGATGATCGAAGGTTGATTATGCAAGCAATAGACCGTCCTGGTCCCAAAAATTTTAAATCGCGAATTTGACATAATAAATGATCTCAGATTTCAATTTTGATCCCAAAAATGGATTCAGAATGTCGAAATTAGCCAGGGGTGCAATTTTCATGGAAAACGGAGCACTTTTAAAAATTAGGTCAAAAGCTATATAAAGGCCGGAAGGGTCATTTTCAATTCATTTCAACCTTTTGACTTTAGAGAATTTGTGGAGCCCTCTAAGAGAGAAAGATGGTAGACCAACGAGAACTGAAGGTTCCTGTGAGTTCACATCGATTTGAGCGCAGCCGGCGACATGACAGACCTCGGCAGTATGGACATCCGCTAGGTGGACCTCTGTTCCCCTCTGAAAAATGCATGTTTTGGATGATTTATAGCTTTTTTCAAATTTTTCGTACGCATTTTATTTTTTCCATATGCGCATGTGTAGAAACTCGTACGAGTCTTAGTCCAGACTCGTACGACTTTTCATTCCATTTTACTTTGTCGTTTCATCCTTGCCCCAGTGTCGTATGAGAGGGACCCTTATGTCGTACGACATTTCATCGAGTCCCTCGAAACTCGTATGAGTCCGGGTATAGTGTCGTATGACCATGAAGTGTCGTTTGGTATATTGTAGAGTGTCATACGACACGTGACACCAGTCTGGAATGTCGTTTGAAAAATAGAAAGCTAAAAACTCAGTCTTAGGTCCAATTTTTTATTTTTCTGATCCTTCTGCTTGATTGCAGACACTTTGACCCACCTTCTGAAATATGAAACTGTGCTATGCTGATGCTTTTGTCCTGATTTTCAACTGAATTTTTGATAAAACACCTTGTTTCTTAATGATTTAGGTCACATATTCTGATGTACATGTTCGCCATTCCTATCCGGCTACCCAAAGATTGTGCGTCTCGTTGCCAGATCCGATGAGAGTGCATCTTGCCACATGTGGTTTTGAGCATCTGATACATTTACCTGATATTAGGGTAAATCACGGTCTACTGACTGCGCTGATAGAGCGATATCATTCAGAGACCCAGACCTTTCATCTGCCTACAGGAGAGATCACTGTTACACCTGAGGACGTGTATAGGATCTTACGTATTCTATTTCATAGTCCTCGTCGGCTTGAGTATGTGAGTGGAGGATCTGCGGGTCTACATGCTTTCAGATGATTGTTTAGTGATGATACCCAGTTGACTAGTGTGATATCCTGGGAGACACTTGTGCAGAGATATGGGCAGACCCATCGTCTAGAGTGCATCATCGCAGGGATGATTGGAGAGTTGATCATGCCTGGCCGTCAGCAGAGCGGCTTTTTGATGGGATGGCACCTATGGTAGCCCTTTTGATGGCCACACCCATTGAGCTTGCTTGGGGTCAGTGTCTACTGGCTCACTTGTATTCCAAGATGCACGAGGTTGTGTATCAGGACTGCAAGACATTTACTTCGGGAGCGTTGGTACTCCAGATATGGGCTTGGGAGCATATCCCAGTTTTGAGGCCAGTTTTTCAGTCGCAGAGATAGTCAGAAGACCCTGTTATATATACTTATGCCGGGTATGTCACACAGGTTCACATGGGACACACCGAGTACTTTCACCGGTGTTTAGATGATATGACATTTGTGATCTGGAGGCCATATGTATAGATAGAGGCTTGGCCTACTGCGAGAGAGCAATTTTCATTTTTTTACCAGAGCAGGATATTGATTGGACGGACCTCCACCATTTTGGAGAGATTTTTGATTACCAGAGTCTGGCGTCAGTATGGACGCATCCAGGATGTCTCACAGGAATATGCTACTTATGCCCGCATTGTGCGTGAGATAGGGCTCGGATGGACACCACGGCTAACTTATTCCTTATGTGCTGATGAGTATAGTCATATTATTGGTAGGGATTGGGATTATCTTTCACAGGTGGTTGATGTTGGGGTTACAGATGCATACGTCACATGGCGTGCTGATCACAGGATCCATCGATTTTATGATCCTACAGAGCTGATACCCTCCATGGAGGAGGCGATGGATGTTACAGGAGCTCCTATGAGAGCAGGACAAAGACCATAGGTGGTACACCCTACTCCTCCAAGGCAGAGAGCTATTGATCCTACACATAGAGCATCAGGACATGCGAGGCCTCCGTGTCCATCTACATCTACAGTAGGTACATCTTTCGGGACACCGAGATGGAGCAGAGGTGAGAGTGGCACACTGGGTGGAGTAGGATCTGCCGATGAGGTTCTAGCAGCTAAGCAGTTTGCAGGTGGTACAGGTACAGGTGCAGATGATATAGGTGCAAGTGATACATTTGATTTGGGTGTTGAGATTAGACACCGTAAGGCACACAGGGCTAGCACTTCTTCACAGGCAGATCAGCAAGCACAGCCAGCACAGGATACCGATATGCCACCCGTTGATGCAGAGCCCGCAGTGCCTTCTACTTCTACTGATATTATCAGACGACTGAGAGTTTAGGTCTGGGACCTGAAGATAGAGAATGCCAGATTAGAGGAGAGGCATCGAGAGGTAGATAGGCAGCGGACAAAGCAGTGCACTGAGATACAGAGATTACAGGCAGAGGTGATTCATCAGACTGCGTGTGCTTCATATTATGTTTCTGCATCCTATGCAGTAGTCCCTGCTGCACAGAGAGTGCCTACTTATTCTCAGTATATGTTAGCATCAGAGGGAGCTAGGGCACCGAGAGCCAAGGCCATACTAGTTGCACCACCTCCTCCTCCACCAGATGTAGAGGAGCATGCAAAGAGTTGATTTCCTTCCTTTTCATCTGTTACTTTATATCTGATAGCTCTACGGAGCTCATTCTTTTATACTCTGTGCCAGTAGTGCACCCCTGACTATTTGAGATTTTGATATATAGATGAGATCGAGATTTTTGGTTGTGACATCATGTGTACTTGTCATTTTGTGGATGTATGATGATATCATGTGATGTTAATGCTATGATTAGTGTAGAATGTATGTATGGATCAATGCAATGCAATGATTTCTTTCATATGTATGAATGTTATGCAGATGTAATGATTATGGAAATATGGATGTTTTTTTATGCAATGGATGTAAATGTAATGCAACAAATATTTATAATATGATATGTAAATGCAACGATGCACATGATATGTTTTGCAGGTTGATGAAGACAAGTACTCAGTCGTATGTCAAAAAGATGGTTAACCCAGGAGGAGCATTGCTTGCTATTCTGTGAAGAGACCTTCGAGTTAGGTTCATCTCTTGCTAGATTTGAAGATGGTGATTGAAGAATCATTTTGAAGTTTATTCAAACATTTGTGAGATCATGCAAACATGCAAAATGCAAAGAGACATGCAAGATGAAATGCAACCTAAGACCTAGGACCTAGGACCTAGTCACTAATCATGTGTCGATTTGTTATCATCATTGAACTTTTAGGTAACCGGATAAATCAATACAATGCCCACTAGCTATGAAACCATAGACATATGAATATTGATTTGTATGCGCAAGAATCAATACAACACCCATTGGTCGAGTGACCATAGATATATGAATATTGATTTTATTTTTGGAATGTCGGATTAGATATAAGCACCAAGGCACAAACGCCAGGATGACCTGAATATCATGTCCATTTTGATATAGAAATTTGTACAAGCATCAAAACATAAACGTCGTGATGACCTGAATATGCCTTGCATTGCAAACACATCAAACAGTTTTAGAGATCATTCAAAATCCAGTGTGAATTACCCGTAGTGACCCTTTATCGTTCACATCCTTAGGCAAGATCGCATTTCACAGTAGGAGAAAGAATTCACTTCAAAAAGATAATAGTTAGATCAAACTTCCTTGAATTTTTTTGGTATCAATGGTCGAGGTACGCATGGCCATCCAATTCAAGATAGAGGCTCTTACAGTCAGACACCATTTCAATCCAGAATTTCCAAAGTTATTAGATTTTCACATACAAACAGAAGACAAAGAAAAGATTATGCCCCCAGTCATCACTCTCTAAATCCGGTAGAGGACATCATCGAAGAGTTCATGGGAACAAAATATGCAAAAATCTCAATGCAAATCAGTAAGCATACAAGGAGATAAAAACATGAAGCACAGATTGTTTTCAGATCGTTTTGATGTTTGATTGTTGTTGTTGTAGATGCAAAATCCTTTCAAGAGACGAGACTGACTGAATGACTCAACTTGAAGCTTCAAAGGACTCTGATTGGATATGACATGTCTAAGATACATTGGAGGCCATAGGATATGACATTGATTGCCCCCAAGTTTGAACATTGATAGGATACTGATGCTCAAGCTGATTGATGTACAAACTGACTTATTGAAACTTGGATATATACAGACTAAAGCAGACTGAAAGCTGGGAAAGACCAAGATTGCGCTGATAGATGGAGCATTTTGAACAAGTGGCACCCGTTTGCCGGGTTTTCACCATCTTGGCAGAGATTCTATTTTTGCTACCAAGGCGCCTGTTTCCAGGTTTTCACCAAGGCACGTTTCTTTTTTTTCTCATTTTTTTTAATTTTTGATATTTTTCATTTTTTTTCAATTTTTTTTGATATATATATATATATTTTTATTTTTTTTGTGAATCATCAAGGCGCCTATTTGCTAGGTTTTCACCAAGATGTTCATTTTTTAAGGACTTTTTCAGATTTTTAAGATTTTTTCAGGACATTTACCAAATACTGAATGCCTTAGGCATAGAATTTCTTCAGATGGAGAATGTTGATTGGTTCTCGAAGCTGCTCTCCTTCAGTCGTTGAGAGTTGATATGCACCAGAGCCAAAAGTAGCTGTGATAACAAAGGGACCCAGCTAGTTGGGTTCAAACTTCCCCTTGCGCTCTCTATGTGATTGATTTTTGGGATTTTCTCTCAAGACTAGATCGCCAACCTGAAATTCTCTGTGTCGGACTTTCTTGTTGTAGCCTCTAGACATTCTTTTCTGATACACTCTGAGATGATCATACGTAGCTTGCCTGCGCTCATCTAGTAGTTCAAGTTCTTGCAACCTAGACACTCTATAGTCTTCATCAGTTACAAGTCCATGCATTTTGATTCGGAGTGATGGGATTTCAACCTCAATAGGTAGTACCGCTTCAGACCCCTAAACTAAAGCGAAAGGTGTAGCCCCAGTGGGCATTCTGATACTATTTCTGTAGGCCCAGAGAGCTGGATTGATCATGAGGTGCCAGTCTCTTCCCATTTTATTCACTGTTCTGTGCAAGATTTTCAGGAGATTTTTGTTTGAAGCCTCTACTTGTCCATTCCCTTGAGGATAGTAGATAAATGACCAATGTTGAGTGATCTTGAATTTAGCACATAAGTCATCTAGATCCTTGTTTTTGAATTGTCCCCCATTGTCTGTGACTATAGAATGAGGGATCCCATATCTACAAATGATGTAGTTCAGGATGAACATAGAGATCTGTTTCCCCATTGCTTGTGTTAGAGGAACTGCTTCTACCCATTTTGTAAAATAATCTGTAGCTGTGATTATATGGGTATGTATATTAGATGAGTGCGGATGGATAGCACCTATGAGATCAAATGCCCATTGTTGAAAAGGCCATTATGTAGTAGAGGGAATCAGATCTCTCCATGGAGCATGGATCAAGTTGCCATGTACTTGACATTGTTGATAGTTTTTAGAAAATTTAATAGCCTCTTTCTCCATCTTAGGCCAATAGTATCCAGCCCTAATAAGTTTTTGAGCTAACGTTAAACCATTCAAGTACGACCCACATATACCCTCTTGAACTTCCTCTAATGCACGTTGAGACTCTTCCCATTCTAAACATCTAAGCAATGTACCATCTAGACCTCGTTTGTACAGATCATTACCAATGATGACATATCGAGATGCGGATCGGATAAGGTTTCATTTCTCAAAATGGTTAAAGGAGTTAGGGATGATTTGGTCCTGGAGATAGGAGAACATGTTTTTGTAGTGGGATGAATCATAACCTACAATAGTGCAGATCATGCGGGTTTCAGGGGAGTCATATGCAAGATAGGATAGGGCTTCCACCAGGAATTCATAGCGTAGCTCATGTTCAGGCTGCTGTAAGAGAGTAGATAGTGTTGCCATTACGTCGGCAGCCTTATTCTCCATTCTAGGTATTTGCTCAAATGTGATAGAGATGAAGTATTTCTTTAAATCATCTACCATTCTCTTGTAGGGAATTAGCTTTTCATCTTTGGTTTGGTACACATTATTGACTTGGTGGATAACCAGTTGTGAATCTCCATGAATGTGCATCTCTGTAACTCTCCACTGTATTGCCATCTTCATACCATTGAGAAGTGCCTCATATTCAACAATATTGTTTGTGCAAGGAAACTTTAGTCTGAATGCTTTGGGTATCGAGTATCCTTGAGGAGTGATGAACAATATGCCTACCCCAGATCCATTCTCTGTGTAGGAGCCATCAAAGAATAATCTCCATGCTCTAGAAGAGAGGTGCATGATAGAGGAATCAAGAAATTCCATTTGCATGGGTGTATTATCAAACAGTGGTGCTTCAGCTAATTGATCGGCAATGACCTGTCCTTTGATAGCTTTTCTTTCAACATATTCAATGTCAAATTCGCTCAAGAGCATGACCCATTTAGCTAGTCTACCTGTCAGGGCAGCTTTGCTTAGGAGATATTTTAGTGGATCAATCTTAGCTACCAAATGAGTGGTATGAGCTAACATGTAGTGTCTCAGTTTCTGTGATGCAAAAATCACAGCTAGACATGCCTTCTCTATCATTGAGTAATTCTTCTCATATGCCACTAAAGTTCTACTGATATAGTAGATGGCTCTTTCTTTCTTGTTCTCATCCTACTGTGTGAGCAATGCCCCCAGTGATGTATCTATTGCGGAGACATATAATATTAATGGCTTCCCATGAATAGGAGGCATTAAGATAGGAGGATTCGAGAGGTAATTCTTGATATGATCAAAATTATTTGCACAGTCTTCATTCCATTCAAAGGTCACACCTTTATGTAATGTCTTTGTGAAAGGTTGTGATATGTCAGCTAACTGTGATATGAATCTTCTGATGGACTGTACTCTCCCTTGCAAAGTTCGCATTTGACTGATATTCTTGGGAGGTTGCATCTCTATGATAGCTTTCACCTTAGCTGGATCGACCTTAATACCTTTCTTGGAGATGATGTATCCTAGGAGCTTTCCAGAAGTGACTCCAAAAGCACACTTTTTAGGATTTAGTCGAAGACTAAATTTTTCCATTCTGTCGAGGATCATGCTCAAGTCTGTTAGATGTTCAGTTCTAATTATGGATTTTTCCAAGGTATCATCCACGTAATCCTCCATTGTTCTATGCATCATATCATGAAAAATAGATGTCATGGGTCTTTGATATATAGCTCCAGCATTTTTGAGTCTGAATGGCATAACATTCCAACAGAAGGTTCCCCAAGCACATGTGAAAGCTATTTTCTCTTGATCTTCTGGAGCAATTTTGATTTGGTTGTATCCAGAAAAGCCATCCATTAAGGAATACATTTCATAGCCCGCAGTCATGTCCACTATCATATCAATGTTAGGCAGTGGAAAATCATCCTTAGGGCAGGCTCTGTTCACATCTCTGAAGTTTGTGCACACTCTGATTGAACCATCTGGTTTTGAAATAGGTACAATGTTGGAAATCCACTCAGCATAGTCTATGACATGAATGAATCCAGCTTTTAGGAGTTTTTCTAGCTCTACTTTGACTAAGAGTGCAACATGAGGATGCATCTTTCTCAATTTTTGTTTGACTGGTTTTACTCCAGGAGCAATGGATAGATGGTGCATGATGAGATTGGGATCCAATCTTGGCATATCTGAATACCTCCATGCAAAGTTGATCTTTTTTTCTGATAAGAATGTAGTGAATTTCTATTTCTCTTCTTCTGATAAGGATTCCGCTACATGTACCAATTGTGGTTCTTCTGTTGTACCCAAATGGATTGAGTGGGCTCAATCAGAACTGGAGATCTATCTTGTAAATGACTTGAAAAGACATCAAATATCTCATCCGCAGGCTCCTTAGAGAGGTTTTCACCTTTAGATACGTCTTTTCTTTTTACTTTTGTAGGTTTTGAGACTGCCACGAAGTGGTTTTCACCCTTAGAACTCTTTTTCTTTTTATTTTTATTCTTTTGACTAAGATATTTGATGTCCGACTCGGTCATGCTGATGCTCAGTTCACTGATGGAATCCTCATAGGTTCGACTGCATTGAGGTAGCAAGCAAGGGCATAGTCATTTGGAAAGGTGTAAACACCATGGCTTGGGTTCGTAGAATTTTGGTCAATAAGATCAGGGCGTTGGATAGTCAAAGTGGGAAAGGCTTGGGATATGGTGTTCATGGATGTGGATATGTCATCATTGGTCCTAACCCGACGCTCAAGTTCAAAGGTGATATTATAGCTCAAAATGTTTAACTCATGAATAGGCTCAACATCATTATGGGAGTTCTCTTCAGCCATAGGTGGATCAAACTCGTTAAGTTCATTATTTCACTCTAGACCTACATTGGGTGGAGATACATATTGGTGAATAACATCAATATATTTCTCTATTATAAGCTCATCTTCTTCTGGAATGGCGCCCCATTCATAGTCATTTGACTCAGCTTCTGAATCAGGATCTCTAGGAAATCTTAGAAAATGCGTGAAATCAGGATGAATACCCCAAGAAGGATTACCCTCAGTCTCTGACTTGAATTCATATTCATGGGAATCAATGTCAGAATAACTACCCCCTTCTTCTTGATCAGTTTGATTACCTTCGAGATTAGCTGGTTCTTGTGGTGCAACCATCTCAGGCACTATAGTAGGTTCTTGTGTTTCTACTACATTGATTCACTTTATTGTATCATTTTCTATGTCAAGAAGATTTGTGATTTCCATAGGTAATTGCTCATAGGGGATAAGCTCAGAGCTATCTAAATCATCATCAGAGGGTTCTGTTTCTTCTTTCATAAGAAGGGGTTCTCCTGGGGCAATCTGTTCTATGACAGGAGAACAACCACCTTTGAGATGATAGGGTTTCTTCTTAAAGCCTAAGCCACCATTATCTTTCTTTGCTCTACCAGTGTGCGGAATGGGTGTCACAATACCCTTTCCTCTGACTCCTAGAGGTCCTTAACCAGAATATCCCATCTTGGCTATCAATTTGTTCCCTGGACCATATGAATTAGAAGGGCTTGTAGGTGCTATAGATTCACTAGGTTGAACAATTTTAGATTCAGAATCATCTTTATATAGCCATGCCAGCACAGCTTCTTCCTCTTCAAATTCTTGTTTGGATACTTGCTCCACCACAAAATTTCTTTTGTATGCTTCCATAGGTTCCTTAGGTTCTAATTTAGATTGCTTCAGAGATTGTCCATATGACTTGGGTGAGATAGGGAGAGATGTCAGAGACAAGACTAGCTCTATGGTGTATTCTCCCATCCCATTTTCTTTGATATTGATCTCTTTAGCAATGTCTTCCATCTTGGATGTGGAAGCCACATTTTGTTGCTTGATGGAAGATTCTTTGTTATTGGGAACAAGCTTATCGACACTTTCCTTCAATGTATTGCAAGTTGTATTCAGATCTGCTGGGATAGTAACTTCCACTCCTTCATAGGGAAATTTCAAGCATTGATGATATGTAGAAGGAATAGCTTGCATTTCATGGATCCAGGGTCTCCCTAGAAGGATATTATAAGCCAATGGTAGATTGAGCACTTGACATGTGGCATCTTTGATGACCAGACCCACTCAGATGGGTAAGACGATGGTGCCTTTAGAAGATCTTTCTTGTTCATCATAGGCCTTTATGGTGATCTTCTTTCGAGGATCAATGGCCACCTCTGAGAATCCCAATTGTGTGATTAAGTTGTAAGAACAAATGTTGAGGCCAGCGCCCCCATCTATCAACACACATTTGACTCGACGGTTCTGGATCAAGACTTCTATGTGTAAGGGCTGATTATGTGGGTGACTCAAAGAGTTGTCATCTTCCTCTGAAAAGGAGATATATTACGGAGACATTAGATGACCAACCATAGTCTGGAACCTGTCTAGATCTAGGTCATCAGGAACATTAGAGCTGAGCAAAGCTTTATCTAGGACACCTCTGTGAGCTGGAGATATTCGAAGTAACTCAAACATAGAGATTTTGGCATTGGTATGCTGGAGTTGTTGGACGATGCTGTAAGATGTAGGTCTTGTCTCCTTTGGATTGGAAGATTTCGAGACAGCCTTCTATTTAGAACCAGATGTGAGATTGAAAGGTATCTTAGGGACATTAGATGAACTTGGTGTTTGTCCTTTCAGATGAGCTTGAGCTTGGGATCTAGTAATTGTATTAGCTAAGGAATGATTTCTGTCTCTTCGTATAATTGTGATGACATTGCAGCTCTCAGAGAGACATGGTTCAACCATATTGATGACAGCATTGTTTCCAGGGTAAGCGTAGTTGACTTTTGCCCCCATGTTAGGCTGAGAAGTGGAAACTCCCTTGCCATGTTGTGGAAATGGTTCTGTAAATGTTGTGTGATCATTATTACTGGTAGGATTATCAATCATGATGTCCCCTTGATCTATCAAGTCTTGAATGGTATGTTTCAAGTGGAAGCATCCATTGGTTTTGTGGCCTTTGGTTCGATGAAAAGCACAGAATTCATTATCTTTCCACCAATATGGTTTTGGCTCCGGATCAGGGTTTCAGATTGGTGGTAAAGAGATGATGTTATTAGCTATCAGAGTTTTTAGGGCAAATTCCAAAGATTCTCCAAGGGGAGTAAACTTTCGTTTATTATCCCATCGTTTGAATGGCTTCTTTGGAGATGGTTCAGTAGATTTTTGCTCTGAAGCTTTAATGGCTTTGGTGCCAAGGGTGAGATTGTAGGCCGGTGCCTTTGATGGGGTGCGGACAGTGTCAACAACACCATCATTGACGATACCTTTGTTTTGATTCCAGCTCTTGTTTTTATCTTTTGAGTTAGATCTAGATTCAGACTTGTCCTTTTGAAGTGTGATTTCTCCTTTCTTGACAAGTACTTTCTCAATCTTGATTGCGTTATCCACCATTTTATCAAAAGATACATGATCTTCCATTTGTAATGGATAGTTGAGCTCTA
The DNA here is from genome assembly GCA_027943335.1 of Chamaecyparis obtusa. Lineage (NCBI taxonomy): Eukaryota > Viridiplantae > Streptophyta > Pinopsida > Cupressales > Cupressaceae > Chamaecyparis > Chamaecyparis obtusa. Next base: position 978,774 of record BSBK01002021.1, on the reverse strand, counting down.
GAACAAGGCTATTGATAAAGATTTCAAGTTTCTCTATTTCGGGAATTGGTCTAGCATATAGAGAAAACTTCTTTCGCCACCTCTTGAGAAAAGTTAAGAATGATTCCCCCGGATATTGTTTGAGGTTACAGATATCAATCATGGTAATTGGGTGTTGAATGTTGTAGGAATATTGTTGATAAAACAATTTAATTAATTCCTCAAAAGTTTTGATCATAGAGGGTAATCTCGAGAACCATTGAATGGATGCACCTCCTAAGGATCTAGGAAAAAGACGCATCAAATAGGTCTGCTCATGCATGAATTCCATGGAGTGTGTACAGAACTCTCTAACATGATCTTGAGGATCAGAGTGTCCATCATATTTGTCATACTTTGGTATCTCCACTTTCTTTTGGAAATGGTGGCATATACAAGTTTCTATTGAATGGAAAAGGACATAGGGCCTCCATGGAGAGCTCTTTAGGTTCCTTCTCTTTCTTAAGATTGTTAAGTTCAACTTGCATAGCATGCATCTATCTTGTCATAGCTATGAGTGGAGTTTCTTCCTCCTGTGTGATGATATCTTCGACATTGAAGTTGGGAGAAAGTTTAGCTCCTTCCTGGGCTAATTGTAAAAAATATGCCTCTCTATCCACTTTCAAGAAATGCCTCATCATTCTTTTGAATTCATCGTCGTTCCAACATTGGTGGATTTCAGAGGGGGTAGGTTCTTGGTCGGCATGATGTTGAGAAGAGTGTCCTTGAGATCCTCCTCCTAGAGAACCATGGTTTGTCCCTGCTAGAGACATGATAGGATTTTTTGGACTCTCTGGAATAGATTGAGGAGGAGTTTGTTGATTACCTCTGTGAGTCGATAGAGGAGGTAGATAACCAGGTCTTAATCGAAAGTTACCGAGACCATCGTCTTCGTAGATACTAGATTTGATGAGTTTTTCAAGAGTTGGCCCCGGGGTATTGGGCAAAAATAAGTTCTGAGATGTTCCTTCTGATTTCTTGTGTGAAGAAGCTCTGGTCTCCACCATTAACTTTGAATGAAACAGAAGAAAAGGATGAAGACAACTGAAGATTGATTTGATTCGAGAAAATTGGATGACGCAACCTTGTCAAGATGATGATAGCTTTGAAGATCAGATAAGATGTGGGTGAAGGAAACTGTGCCCTAGATGTATGGGATAGATCGCCCAAAAGATAGCGGACACAAGTTCTCAACACTTAGTCTGTTTTTGAAGATTGATTGAAGATTGATAGTTATGACAAGGTTTTGACATGAGATAAAAAGGACTCAAATTGATCAAACAACATGCTAGATCAGATTCAAAAGATCACTCTCGAAAAATGATAGGATTCTCAACAGCTACTGCTCTGTTCCTGACACAATGATATTTTTGACAGGTTTTGGAACTAGGTTGGAAACACTGGATATCTTGCAATTGGACAATTTTTTTGACAACTCTCTTAAAATCTCCCAAACGACACTCTGTAGACTCGTACGACACTGGGTATGGTCTGAAATGACAGTTGATAAGCTCATACGACAGTTGGGTAACAATGAAACGACAGCTGTAAATTTCATACGATAGTTGCTAACAGGATTTTGACTTCTCTTGAATTTGCTGGCATGAAAACTCGTACGACACTGGGTAGTAACTCATACAACATATGGGCTTCACTGAAATGAGTTTTGACAAAACTCATACGACTGTTGACTTGCTGAAATGACTTTTGACTCCAGAAAAAATTTTACGCCAATTTTTGCAAAATTTAAGGTTTTCAGTTTTGGATTGTTTGCAAATTGTATTGTCCAGATTTTGAAGGTTATACCAGATTTGATCGTTTTTAATAGCCAAGTAGATAAACAAGCACGCTGAATAGCAAGCAAGTGATTTCAAGCACGTCTGAAAACAATGAACAAGGGCAAAAGCAACCTTGCGCATGGACAATCAAGTGATCAAATTGTGCTAATCTCTGAGAGTACTAATTGTGTATGTTCTGAAAAGTTTTGCAATGACACACATATACCTGAAAATGAAAATTTGGCCTCTCTAGGGTTTTTAGTAATGGCTTGACTCTGCAACTTTTATGATTCAAAGGGGTGAACTCCAATCCCGGTGCACCAAGGTTTTGACATAGTCTGAGAACTTAATCTTCAAGAGCTGCTAGGGAGATCTGACAACCCAACAATGAACCATACTCATGGAGATCTCTTCCACAAGGACATTTATATAGCGGCTGTCACTACCACGTCTGAAATGGCTATGACCGCTTGAGGTTCCGTCAACGCAGTTTGCCCTGTAAAAGCGATTGTCTGCTACGGTTAACCCTCTCTAAAGGTGACTCACAGATTTATACCACAAGGGGACTTGGCTCCAAATTCAAGGTTTTGACACCTCTTCACTTTTAACCCAAACAAAGCAAGCAGATTAATCTGACACGCTAAGACAAAGTTTTGTTCCACCAAGGTTTGTGATATCAACTCCACGTGATCTATCAACCTCTTCGGGGAGAGAATGTATCAATCAATAAGAGAAGACACACTAACCAATTTTGATTCACCAAAGCTCATGATATCAACCCCACGTGATCTATCAACCTCTTCGGAGAGAGAATGTATCGATCAATAAGGGAAGACTCACTAACTAAGATGAATGTGAAATGCACTAAGTATCCTCCCTACCTACAAGGATTCCATCATCAAGGAAGGATTTTGCTAGGAATCCAATCTCTCAAGAATCACGAATAGTATTCATAGGGCCTAATTACTATGTGAGCACAGATGTATGTTCCGAAAGCAAATCTACCAAAAGCACTCAAAAAGTAGAGAGAGGAACACTTAACGCTTAAAGCAAATATGAGATGAGTCCACAAGGTGGAACAATTAACACCTCACACAAGCTAAAAATGAGTCCACGACTTAGAAAATAAGCGAGTTCCTAAATGCACAAACGGGTTGCCAAGTGGAACACTTAACGCTTCTCTCCTATTGACCCCTCCCCTTTAATGTGGCATTGAGCTTGCAACCACGGGGTGAAAATGAGGGGCTGGCGGATTCAGCGAGTCCAATAACCCAAGATAGCACTCAAGATCAATCACAAGTATTCTAAGACTACTTAATGAATCCTTAAGGGATCACAACCTAGTATCCAATTATGCAAGTGTGTAGAAATAGATTAAAATCATGAAAAGGCACACAAGCTGGACACACGAGAGATTTATTTTAAGTCCAAATCGAAATATTTTCAGAACAAGGAGAATACCTGGTGATCCTTGCAACGCGCTTACTAGATTTTACCTGATTTTTAGCAATTTTTGGGCTTTTCCCAATCAAAACCAGTAGAGATCAATCAAAAATAGAGAATTTCAATTGTCAACATTAGCAGTTAGCCGAAATATAAAAATCAAATTTGATACTCTACTCTGAAAAATGAAATGACAGTCAAAACTGGTACAGAAACTCGTATGACAGTGGGTAGGCTTCCAGACGACAGTCTAGAAACTCGTACGACACTGGGTACCTGATGAAATGACAGTCAAAGGCCCAGATGACAATGTATTCGACCAAAATGATTCTCGATCCGATAGAAACTCGTACGACAGTGGGTGCAGTACCATACGACAGTGGGTATGCTATCATATGACTTTTGTCAGAAACTCGTACGACAGTGGTACAGACAAAATTTAAAAATCATAGTTTTGCACAGATCTCGAGAAGAAAAAGACAGAAAGTGATAGAATTGAATTGGAAACCCGTTTCAGGGCCCCACGGTGGGTGCCAAAAATGTGTGCGTGAAAATTGTACCTGATCTATAAACACAACACTCAGTAAAACATTAGAGATTAGTGATAATCAAAATCATGCGAAATTGAAAGCTAAACTAACCATGTGATTTACTACCTTCTAATAAGTGCGAGATTGTTGTTCTTAGATTGTTATCGAGATCAGTGACCTAGATGACACCTAAACGAAGGATTTTGAATGCAATTCTAGATATGAAAATGAATGCAATTAAGCTATTTTTTTGGATTTTAGATGCAATAAGAATGAAAAATTGATATGCTATAAATGATATTGAAAAACTTGATATGAAACTATCTAAGAATGATATGCAAAAATAAGATTGATCTCACAAAGATGTCGATTCACAAGAACTTTGATTCTTCAATTCCAATTCGACAGCGTAGTTGTGCAAAAATATGAGATGATTTGCTAAGAGATGAAGCCTTAATTCATAGAAATCCCTGGCTTTGCAGGTGCATGGAGGAAAGCCATAAAGCACTCAAATAACTCAGGTTGATTTTTGAGTTATTTGATCATGCAAGATAGTCAATTCTCAAAATCATGCAAAAGGCATGCAAAAATAGAGTTCAACTCCAATTAGAGCTTAGATCAGCTTTTTGAACTCCAAAAGGATGTTGAGTTCCAAAAAGTCAATAACTTGCATTGATTTTCTGATTTGGAGTTTAACTGTTTCTTTTGAATGTGCATAATAATTAAGAATTAAATAAATAAATAAAGTGATTTATCCTCAACTCAACTGATTTTTGAAAACAAATAATTAATTTATGGGTTAATTAACTATTTAATCAAACTTTTATTAAAAACTATATTATTAAATAATGACAACATGCTTTAATTAATTAAATAAGAATTTAATCAATTAATGATAGGATTTTGGATTTATTGTCAAAATTAAATAATATAATTAATAATAGATAGAATTAAATTTAATTAAACAATTAAGTGGCAAATATTAAATCTAATTAATTAAATATGAAAATATTCAATTAATCAAACTTAGGATAAAAGTGATTTATCGCCAAATAATTATTAAATTAAAAATAATTAAGATAATTAGGAATATTGCTAGGAATATTTCCCGATGCAGAATTTAAGATAATCAATTAGGATTCGATGATGTTTAGATGTGCCTTAGGTTAGGACTTTGATGTCGATTTCATTCGTTTTGTCGATGTAGGAGGTTAATGAACTTACAGCCCATTTTTGGGGCATTACACTAGTAGGACTGGATCATGAAGCTATATTATTTATAGTGTTTCTCTTGTCTTTTTTTATGTAATCATTTATGCTTTTATGATAGGTTTCCAAATATGATATTAGTATAGGAGGCATTTCTTAGCAAGGTTTCCTTTACTGGTTGATTTGGGTTTGTTTTAGTGCTAACCCTTCTTTTTGTGTCTTTTAGTTTTGTGCTTATTTTCACACCCTCGTGTGTGTATATTGAGTTAGAATCCTTAGTTTGAGGGCTTGTGTCCTTAACTAATTTTTATTCTATCTCATTGCGAATCCACTTGGATCTTTCTTCTTCTTTACCGTGAGTATGTTCGATTTCCATACTCTCACTAAAGTTACAGCTTAATGTATCATCTTAAAATGGAAGCACTTCCATTGTAAGAAAGTTTAGCCCTCCTTAGGGGGTGTTTTGGGCCATCATCATGTTGTCCTCTATTTTTTTCCCCCTTCCCATCTTCTGTGTCTGTTTATGGCTCTATTCGAGCCTCCTCGGGCACTATTTTCCTCACTTGGCACATTTTCCAAGGGTCCTAAACCCATGGTTCAAGGTCACCCTTGACTTTGACCTAGGTCAAAGTCAACCTTGACCTTTACCTACATCAAATTCAACCTTGACCTTGTCCTAGGTCCCCCTTTTCATCAAAAATTTTGTTGGATGCGAAGGAAAACTCAAAAGTTTATTTTCTCGCTTCCAGGTTAGTTGTTTCGGGTTTTAGAATGGTGAACTCTTAAATTATATTTAATATGGGTCTATTTCTAGGGGTTTTCACTTAATGGGAATTTATTTCTCATATGTCGGCCTCTCTAGAAGTTTGTTCCCTAACTTGTATAAAAGGAAGCCTTCCTCTCATTTTCACCCATCCACTTTCATGATCAAGAAATCAAGTTTTGAGATCAAGTTTTCAAGGTTCTTTCAAGCCATCATCCTTCAAGAAAGAATTCAATCATTCCAGTTCTCCATTGAAGATCAAGGATTCAATCTTTCAAGTCTTTTGGAGGGATTTGGTTCAAGCATTCAAGATTCATCATTCAGACCCTAGATCTATCCATCATGGTGGTGTGATCTTCCTTCCTATCCTTTGTTCATCTTCAAGATCTATTAATTCTCCCTTCAAGGTGGATTCCAAGCATACAATCATGGAGGTTTTTATTTACATTTGTTAGTGTCGAGTCCAAGCTTTCATATTAACACACTTGTTTACATTTCAAATACAATTGCATAGCTATCGAGTATCATAGCTTCATTATTAGATCTATTTGTACTACTTGATAGCACTCTCTATTTCAATTCTATTTTAAAGGTTGATTCCAAACTAGGTTTTGACCAAGGAAAACCCCTCATCCAACAAAAAAAACCATTTTTCTTGCAGATCCAGGTGCGAGACAATGAATTTCAATGCAGATCTGAGTACCCTTTTCGACAAACTTCCTAGATCCATGAATAGAATTTATGTCAGAACAATGCAGGTTAGGGTCAAATTTTTGGGGTAAGATTGTACCTTGGGGTAAGATCTTACCTTGATCTTTGGTCAAGGATAATCTTTCTCAAAAAGACAAAAGGTTTCTGGGTTTTCTCTATTTCTGTATTTCCAGGCCAGATTTGGTTGCAAAATTTCCTAAAATTGTACACAAACACCAGAAAACAACGATTTCTGAATCTTCTCCTCATCAAGATAAGTATTTATGTTTTATTAAGTTTTCCTTGTCCACAACATTTTCCATACACTTCTCATATTTCATCCTACCCACACTCAGACACCCTAAGTGCTCTCTTTGTTTCTTTACATTTTGGTGAATTCCCTATTCACCTTATTACATCTTTTTACTGATAACTTTTTTCCAAGTTCTTGTTTTTACCAAATTTGTTACCTTTTTCTTTTTCCTTGTCTCTTATTGTTTTCTTTTTTTCCCAAACAACAAATTTAGATCCTGAATGCTAAGAAATTCTAGTATAGAGAGTTGGTAATTTATATATTGTAAATCAATGGATAAGGCCTAGCTAAAAAGTTCAAGATTCTTGACATCGAAAGAAGAGGTAGATGTTGATGCTATCCTCCTTGGATATCTAGAAAATAAAATGGTGTTGCTAATCAAGTATGGGAAACATAAGCAATTACCGAAGGCCGCTCTAGTAATTACTCATCTTTTGAAAGGTCATATCCTTTCTTATCTTCTCACAACTCTAACAAAGCTCATCCCTTGACATCGGAGGAAGAAGTAGAGGCCAATCTCAACCCGATGGCCTGTGAAAAACTAAGACTCCTCATACACTTGTTCTATTACTGCCTCTATGCCTTGTCTATGCTACTATCTTTTTTTCTACCATGTGTTTCCAATTTTTATTTTAAATCTAACTCCTTGTATTCCCAATATAGTAAGATTCCCCACTAAGATTTTGGAGTGAATTACGAAGAGATATAAGTTGAGTTGGAAGCTTATTTAAATCCCACTCTATCATTTCCTTAAATTTAGTAACCACTCTTTTAAATGCCAACACATTGCTTGTTTAATTAAACTCTCAAGTTATCTATGACTTATATATTGATTGAAAAGAATTTAAGAAATTTATAATTAAAAATTATTGACTAAAATTTAGGGTTATGACAAGCAAGGATATGATAGAAAAGACTCTGTTCTCTCTATAGATTCTGTAGGATGAACTTTAGCATAGGTAGGCCAAAAGGGGAAAGAAATGGCGCTTTTTGAGGAGTTTGAAGATCCTACTAGTTTGGTCTCAAGGCATGGCAGCCAAAAAAAGGTTCTTTCTTGAACCTTCTTAAGGTGTTAAATAAAGATTGGAAGGAGGTTAAGGCCCCTTCTGTGTAATATTTTGGTCTTCATATTTTTGTTTTCTTTTTAGCTTGCTTGCATCTCTCTTTTTATGTTGGTTCTTTTCATCAAAGGTCAGTATTTTTGGGTCTTTTGATGGTCGAATTCACTCCTTATGAATTCACTTTTGTACTACCTTATGGCTTGATGTAAGTGTTCATGCCTCCTCATTTACTTAATCGAGACATAAATTAATTAGAATATTGTAGAAACATAATTTTGGAAATACCTATAATAAATTTTTCTAAAAAATAAAAAATAGAACCTCTCTCATCTTACACCATTATATATTTTATTTTCCATGGGGAATAAGTTTATTGAAAATATATTGAGATGATTTTTTAGAAATTCAATTTTTTTAACTCTCTAAAATAAAATTAATAGGTAATTATGAAAACAACTATTTGAAAATTTAAACTCTAGAGTCACTTTTAAAATAAAATAATATTTTCTTACCTATTCATTTAAACCATAGGATGGCTTATCCACTTTGAATAATTTCAATTTAACTTTGTAAGATAACTATTAGATCACTAATTTTCCATAAACATAAGTTTTTGATAAAAAGCATTAGCAAGAGGGTGTTGGCCCATGGTACAAGCATAGAACAAGCCCAAAGGGCTAACACTTGACACCATTAACAATGTAACAACAAGAAGTGACAAAAGACAAGATAAAACAACACCCTGGATCTACCTCTCTCAAAAACAAAGGTCTGGATGCGACTAAAAAACCAACCATGCATGGTCAACACTATCAAAGATCATCTTGCGACAAGCCCCCACAAAAGCTGAAAACTTTAACCAAAAAAAAAATAAAGGACCACAGTGATCCCTTTAAAATTGTCAGCAATCACACGGTTGAATAGGAAGAAAAGAAACTAAGATAGAGAGACACTTTCATCACCATAAAATCAAAGAAACAAACTTAGGCAACAAATAGCTTGTCCATTTGCCATGCCCCAAAATTAGGGCAAAATACACACAATAATTTTTTTTCCTCCAAAGACACTAACTACTAGTTTGTGCACTAAGGTACACAAAGACACGAGAAAAAAAATGTCATCCAATGCACTTAACTCACATGGGGATTTGTGGCACACACTACTTGCTGACATCCCCTATACGTTAGGTGCACTAGACTGATGAAACCACTAACTAGGGTTAATCATAAAGAGATTACAAGGGGGGAAATCGCTAAATCAAAACTCAAAATTAAGACAATAATACTTGATCAAATAAATTAATATTAAAATACCCTTAATTTAATTTGTAGTAAGAATAATGTTCAAGGTTCATAAAGTACATCAACCTAGTGATTTAAAACATTAAAATAATGTCATAATTATTAGTTCAATATTAAATTATTAGGGGCTACTATCTTACCTAGGTCCCACCTAGGAACTAAAAGATTAATTGCTTTCCTAATTAAATTATTGTTTAAGAGGATTAATAGTGTGATGAATTATAAGGGTCAATTAAATTAATCATTTACGTTATCACAAATTAAAATTCCATCAAAACAATCATCAAATAAATAAATAAAGGAAAATAACCAATAACAATACTTAATAATAAATGACAGTGAAATAAAAATAACCAAATAACATCCTTGCCCCCAAAATCAATTCAAATCCCAAATAATAGGGGGAAACTTAAAAATAAAAAAGGCAAGTAATTGTACACACAAAAGTAGTGCACTTCTATGAATCTTTACATGTAAGGTTGCTCAACAATGAGGCCTCACAAAGTGACTCATAGCTCTCTATGCATGGAGTTGCAAGGGACTATGAATTTGCTCTCATCTAGAGCTACAAGCTTGTGATCTTGCTATTCAACCACACAATGAGAGATTCCAAGTGAAGACAAGGGCAAGAATGCCAATATCCCCAAGAATCACTATGAAAATGCAATGCAATGTAAACTAGTCTATGAAAATGAAAATGCAATGCAACTAAGCTATGAAATGGAAAGAACAAGTGTTACAAATCCTTCCTATTAAGCTATGTGAGTTAAACCTATTGCATCAAAGGAAAATTACTCTAAAATGCCATGATATGCAAACTAATCAAATGAAATGTGCAACTAAATGAGGTGCAACAATGTAAAACAAATCTTCAAAGTTTGGAAGTAAGAGTGTCTTCAAAGGGAGCTCCAAAACCTACAGCATAACATTAGCATGAAAAAGATGGATGCAAATGAAGGAGAGAGCTCTCCTTTTATAAGAAATGCAAAGGAATGGGCCATGGAGATTAAGAGGCAAAAGTCTTAATCAACGATGGAGCTTGAAAGAGGAGTAATCCATGTGCACAAGTATCTTCCAATGAGAGTGAAGTGTTGACTTTTGAGCCTCATGTGAGACAGAAAGTGCTTTTTCCCTTTTTATAAAATAAGAATAATGCTTTATTTGTGCAACTTAGGATAAGAGGAAAAGTGGGGGCTTTTTATTTAATCAAAAGGGGAGGAAATATTCCTTTTAATTAAATAAAGACTTAGGATAAATGGTTAGCCCATAGGATAAAAATCCAATATATGATCGAAATTAAGACTTGATCAAGAAATTGATAATGTTGAAAAATATTGATTTTTGATAAAACTGATTCAGGATTGATAAATCAAATAAATGGGGCCCAAAGTCTAGGCGACCATTTTTGGGTGCATACATTTGCCCCTCTTTGACTAATGTGTGATCGATCTGGGAACACATGCAGTCAAAGAAGAATTGAAATGTGAGATCGATTTGGGATCACAAAACAACTTAGATGTGAGGTCGATTCGGGATCACACCCGGACAAAGTATAAACAAAGGCCTTTGAACATGAGGTCGATTCGAGATCACATTCAAAGTAAGAGATAAGAATCTTAAATTTGAGAAAAAGCTCACAAAAGATGTCTGAATCAAGAAAATCAAGAAATCAAGGATGAGAATCCCATAAATACTGCCCCCTCAGAATTGAAATTGAAATCAGGTAGAGGAGAGACAGCAAGATGATGAAATCATAACAAGATAACTATAAGGCAATGAAAACATGCCCTAGTGATGAAGTAGAAGAAAAGAAAATAGAAGACTAGAAATAAAGTGAATGAAAGACTAGAAAATTTGAGAGACATAGAAGGAAGAAATTCCATCAAAAATCAAATTATGCCTCAAAAAGTCAGTCAACTGCACAAAAGAAAGGGAAAATTTTGAAATGTAATTTTGACTAGCAAGATGACCTCAGATTTCAATTTTGAGTCCGAAAATGGATCTTGGACGTCGAAATTAGTTAGGGGTGCAATTTTCACGCATTTCTGAGGTGTTTATAAATTTTGGTCAAAAAGTCAAAATGCTATATAAGGGGTAAAAAGGTCATAGAAAAGGATGTGATATGAAAGACAAGAAGTGAAAGACATGATCAAGAGGAAGTGGAAGGTGAGCATAGTTGACTGATAAGTCCGTGAAAGATGAAAAGGAGAGCTCTCTCCACATGCAAGATGCAAAACTAGACTAACATGAACCTAAGAATGTAAGCTACTATGAAAATGGTTGACTTGCAAGGTCACAATGCTTATAGACATCTAACTATCATCATCGAGCATTAGGTAGCGCCGTAAGATCATACAATGCACACTAGCATAACTATGTAGATATGAATATGATCTTTATCAGATAGAAATGTGAAAATCTCACCTAGGCATCAAAGACATATAGGTCAAGATGACGAATGCAATGAGATTACCTAAGTTTTGATATGGTGAGATTATGCTTGTATCAAGACACATGAAAGTCAAGATAGCTAGAAGCATGCACTCACAAAATAGTCAAGGATAATACCTTATCAATCCATAGTGTCAAGTAAGACCAGCATAAATGCTCATGACAGTTAGGATGAACAAAATATACCCACAAGCAGATAAAGAAATAAAACATGTTCTCATACCCTCAGTCTTCTAGCTATGCATCATCAAAAACTTCTCAAGGAGAGACCACTCATAAAAGAAATCCTCATAGACAGCACACAAAGAAAAATAAAATCAACATATCTCAAGCAAGTTGATTGTTTAAGTGCATGTGTGTTGGTCATAGAGTCAAACTCTGGTTATCGCATATGCAAATGAGAAATATCGCATCATACTAGACTGTAGGGTAAGACATCTGATAAGTGTTAAGAAACACTCAACGCAAGGGTAGTGTTGAAAAACACTATTTGAGGTGGTGTTGAAAAACACCTATTGTGAAATGCCCCAAGAGACAAATGCCCCTAAAGGACCTATGCTAATAGTTATGCCCCCTAGACAAAGACAGACCAATTCTAGACTAAGCCAAATAAGGTCAAGGCATGATGAAAAGTGGCTAAGTGTCGAGGACGCATGCTAACAAATAGGAGTGCAAAGGCCTCAAGTAGTGCCTGTTTCTAGGTTTTCACCACTTGGATTCTTTTTTGTAATTTTTTCTCTTTTTTCTTTTTTTTGTATTTTTGCTACCAAGGCGCCTGTTTCCAGGTTTTCACCAAGGCACTTTTTCTCTTTTTTTTTGAATTTTTGAATTTTTTGATTTTTTATATTTTTTCAGGATTTTTTATACTTTTTAGGATTTTTTCAGCATCATATATGAATTTTTTTTTTTTGGTATTTTTTCAGGATCATAAAATATGTACAAAGGATGCCCCCTGACAAAAACAGGCATCAAGGATAGAACTTCTTGAGGTGCAAAATGTTGATGGTATCAAGGAGCTATTCTCCATCTGGATCTGATAGTAAATATGCACCTGTACCAAAAGCAGCTGTGATGACATATGGTCCAAGCCAATTAGGTTCAAACTTACCCTTTTGTTCTCTATGTTGTTGGTTCTTAGGATTCTCTCACAAAACAAGATCTCCTACTTGAAACTCTCTAGGATGAACCTTCTTGTTGAATGCTTTGGACATACACTTCTGATACACTCTCATATGATCAAATGAAGCCTTACGCTTCTCATCTAGAAGTTCTAGTTCCTGTAACCTCATGGCGCGGTAATCCTCATCTGTTATCAATCCTTTGAGTGAGACTCTAAGTGAAGGTATCTCAACTTCTAAAGGCAATACCGCTTCAGTGCCATAGGTAAGAGCAAAAGAAGTAGCTCCTGTAGGTGTATGAATGCTAGTTCTGTAAGTCCATAGTGTGGGATTGATTTGCAAGTGCCAATCCCTACCATTCTTGTGTACTGTCCTATGAAGAATCTTAAGAATGGTTTTATTGGAGGCTTCTGTCTGTCCATTTCCCTATGGAAAGTAGATGGAGGACCAATGTTGCTTGATTTTAAACTTTTTGCATAAATGCTTTAGGTCCTTATTCTTGAATTGACCTCCATTATCAGTGATAATCTCAGAAGACACTCCAAATCGGCAAATAATATGATTCAAGATGAACAAAGAGATAGTCTTCCCTGAAGCAACAGAAAGTGGCACAACTTCCACCCATTTTGTGAAGTAGTCAGTAGCAGTAATAATGAACTTATGTCCACCTGATGAGTTGGGATGAATCTTTCCAACTAGATCAAAGGCCCAGCGTTGAAATGGCCAATGAGAAATAGAAGGGATCAGCTCCCTACCTGGAGCATGAATTAGGTTTCCATGTTTCTGACATTTTTCACAAGACTTAGCAAAGGCTACTGTGTCTATCTACATCATGGGCCAATAATACCCCACCCTAAGCAACCTGCGGGCCATGGCAAGACTGTTGGAATGTCCACCACAAATGCCCTCGTGGATGTCGGCTAACGCTTGGTTGGATTCCTCCTTTTCCGAGCACTTAAGGAGCGTCCCATCTAAACCCCTCCTATATAAATCACCAGAGATAAGAGTGTGGCGAGAGGCATTGCAGACAAGGTTTCGGCATTCAAAATGGCTGAATGTGTTGGGGATGATGCCATCACGGAGATATGAATAGATAGCACCATATCGGGAAGATTCATGGGTGACAAGTGTGCAAATGACTTGGCTTTTAGATGAGTCAAATATTGGATGGTGTAGCTCTTCCACCAGGAATTTAAACCTTGATTCATGTTGTTCCAACTGAAGGAGTGATGCTAATGTGGCCATAGCATCTGTAGCTTTGTTCTTTGTCCTAGGGATCTGTTGAAATGTCACAAATGTAAAGTAACGTCTCAATGATTCAACCATCTTTTTGTAGGGTATCAATTTATCATCCTTGGTTTGATACTCTTCATTGACTTGGTTGATAATTAACTGGGAATCCCCAAAGACATGTAACTCTGTTATGTTCCATTCTATAGCCATTATCAATCCATTGGTTAAAGCTTCATATTCTGCAATATTATTTGTACATGGGAATAAAAGTTTGTAAGACTTTGGAATATTGTACCCATGTGGAGAGACAAATAATACTCCAGCACCTAATCCATTTTTCATGTGGGAACCATCAAAGAACATTTTCCAAGTGCGAGTAGTCATATACAGGATGTGTTCATCTGGGAACTCTACTTGAACAGGCATACTATCCTTAACTAGGAAATCAGCTAATTGGTCAGCAATAGCTTGCCCTTTTATGGCCTTCCTTTCAATGTACTCTATGTCAAATTCAGTTAGAACCATCATCCACTTAGCAAGTCTACTTGTGAGAGAAGCCTTACTAAGCAGGTACTTAAGAGGATCAATTTTTGCGACCAAATGTATAGTATGAGGAAGCATATAGTGTCACAACTTTTGGGAAGCAAACACTACTGTAAGACAAGACTTTTCAATGTTTTTATAATTGATCTCATAAGATACTAGAGTATGACTAATGTAATAAATGGCCCTTTCTTTCCCAATGTCATCCAATTGAGCCAACAATGCCCCCAAGGAAGAATCCTTTCGCTGAAATGTACAAAATCAATGGTTTCCCCGGAATAGGAGACATCAAAATTGGACGATTAGCCAAATACTATTTTATTTGATCAAGGCTCTTTTGGAAATCCTCATCCCATACACATGTGGCTCCCTTATGTAATGTCTTATTGAATGGTTGTGCTTTGTCTGCAAGCTGTGAAATAAACCTCCTGATGGATTGGAGTCGTCCTTGAAGACTTCTCATCTGACTAATATTTCTTGGAGGTGGCATATCTAAAATTGCTTGGACCTTTTCGGGATCAACCTCTATACCTTTTACTGATATTATAAATCCTAAAAGTTTACCTGAGGTGACACCAAATGCACACTTCTTTGGATTCAATCTGAGTTGAAACTATTCCATGCGATCTAGAATTACTTCCAAATCGGTAAGGTGTGTATCCCTTTTTCTTGATTTTGCTAGGGTATCATCCACATAATCTTCCATGTTCTTGTGCATCATATCATGAAAAATAGTGGTCATAGCTCTTTGGTATGTAGCCCCTACATTCTTTAACCCAAATGGCATGACGTTCCAGCAATAGGTTCCCCATGCACATGTGAACGATGTTTTCTCTTGGTCTTCGGGAGCTATTTTAATTTGATTGTATCCTGAAAAACCATCCATTAGAGAGTATATTTCATAACCTGCTGTCATGTCCACTATCATGTCAATATTTGGAAGTGGAAAATCATCCTTTGGGCATGCTTTGTTTAAATCTCTAAAATCCATGCATACACGAATGGACCCATCATGTTTGGAAACGGGTACTATGTTGGAGATCCATTCTGCATAATCGATGGCTTTGATAAATCTAGCTCTCAAATGTTTTTCTAACTCCGCTTTGACGAGGAGAGCTACATGTGGATGCATTTTTCTGAGTCTCTGTTTCACTGGTTTGACTCCTGGAGCTATGGATAAGTGATACATTATAAGATCTATGTCAAGCCCTGGCATGTCCAAATATGTCCATGAAAAATTGATTTTCTTCTTTTGGAGGAATTATATATATGCCTTGGTTTCTTCTTCTGATAAGGACTGAGCAAGATGAACTATTTGAGGAGCTTCTTCTGTGTTCAAATTAACTGGTTTTGTTGGCTCAATCAACACTGATGATCTGTCCTGAAAATAACTGGGCAAGTTATTAAGTACCCCATCCTTGGGCGCCTCAAAGAGGTTTTCACCCTCAGATATGTCATTTCTTTTTACTATTTTTGGTTCTGATACCGCCACAAAGTGGTTTTCGCCATCTGAGCTTTTTTTCTTTTTTTCTTTTTCTTTTATTTTTAGACTAAGGTACTTAATATAAGGCTCCATCATACTCGTTTTCGGTTCACTGGTGGAAGAAGCCACGGGTTCAAGAGCATTCAGATAGTAGGCAATTTCATAATCATTCTGAAAAGTGAGGAATCTAGGCTGTTGATGGTGCTGAGACCAGTCAATTAGGTCATAGTGAACAAGGGGTAGGTCAATGACTGGTTCAACATTGTTTATGTAGAAGGTGTTATCTCTGGTGATCATACAATTGGGATTCATCAAGTCTCCTCCTAAAGTACTCGAATTAGGATTTGTCCTACCAAACGAAGCATCATCCACTAAGGCAATTCAAGGAGTCCAATCCTCTAGTCCTACACTACGCTCGTTGGTCACATTGGGTTGAGTACTATAAGTATGGATAACATCCATGTCCAAATCAATTGTTGCATCTGAAAGTGAATCCCACTCAAACTCATGTGAGTCTGTGTCTAAATCATTATTTGGGCCTCGTGATGTAGAAGCCTCCAGGTTGGCAAAGGTTTCCCTTTCTCTAATACTAGCATTGTTACTATCTGTCACAGCTAAGATAGCAACACGCTCCATTGTCAATCTAGCATTCATATAGTCACTATCCATCGCAGCTGTGATAGGAGGACTATCAATAGTTAAATTTTGAAATTCTCCCCAAAGGAGATTAGTTGAAGGCACCCAATCTTTTGTCATGTCATGTTGGTTAGAAAGATTAGGTGTGTATTCAGAATCATAATAATTGTCCTTCGTAGCTAGGATAGCAGTACCTTTCGATTCATCACTTTCAAAACCTAAACCCACTTTGGATTTGTCGCATCATGCAAATAAAGCATGATCCAATGGCTTAGACCTGCAATCAAATTTGTGGCTAAGGGGACCGTGTCCTGGATATCCCATGTTTTTCACTAGCGTGTACCCTCTCCCATAAACTTTAGGTGAAGGAGCAAAATTTTCATTGTGTTGGTACTTTTCCTCATGATAGATCCAGTCTCTTATGACAACTTCCTCCTTCTCTTCATGAATGGGAACTGAAGACTCAACAAATTTCCCAAATAATGTCATTGTCGATGATGAAGGTTTCATATCTGGTGATGGTTTCCTATAAGACCTAGGAGAGATTGGAAATTTTGTAAAAGAATCAATTTTATAATCTCCCATCCCAAGATCTATGGTCTTAAACTTCTCCTTGCATTGTTCAAGTGAAAGACTAAAACTATCAGCTTCCCTATTCAAAGGTATATGTGATCCAGCAGAAATGTTATTAACTGACAAATTACTATCTCTAGGTATGCAAATTTCTACACCATTATGAGGGAACTTAACACGCTGGTGATATGTTGATGGGACTGCTTGCATTTCATGAATCCATGGCCTACCTAGAAAAATGTTGTAGGCTAAAGGTCCAACATCAACAATTTGAAATAAGATATCATTTTTGACTGGACCAATACGAATAGGTAAAATAGCCAAACCCTTAGAACTTCTTTCTGCTTCATCATATGCCTTGATTGTGATCTTTTTCCTTGTATCAATGGCATTTTCTGAATAACCCAAGGCCAACAACAAACTCATGGTGCAAATATTTAGCCTTGCACCCCCATCTATCAATACATGCTTGACATAAGTTTTGTGGATCATAACCTCTATATGAAGGGCCAAATTGTGGGGGTGGCTTAATGACTTATCATCTTCTTCTAAGAATGTGAGGTAATGAGGGCTAGCCAAGTGGTTGACCATATTCTGGAATTGATCAATATCTATATCATTAGGGACATTAGCTGCTCGCAAAGCATCCTCAAGGACACGCTTATGCTTAGGGGACAATTCTAAAAGTTTGAAAATAGATATCTGTGCTAGTGTGCGTTGTAATTGGTCAATAAGGTTATAATTTGAATTAGGACCAACAATAGATTTAGGAAGGACACCCTTTGACACGAGCTGCTTAGACTTACTAGAGCTAGGACCTCTGATAACAATGGGAGCTTGAAATTGGCTCCTAGTGACTGCTTAAGAGGTTGGGTCATCCTTCGTGAGTGGAGGCCTCTTAGTACCACAACGGGTCCTTCATCAGGCACAAGAGTTGAATTCACATCATATCCATAAGGTTCTTTCCCCTTCACCATGTTGATATTATCATTAGCAACTTCAAGCATGTTAATAACATTTTCAGCATTTGTGTAAGTGTAGTTAATAGTAGCCTTGCCATTCTTGTTGTTAGAATTCTCTCCTTTCTCATATTTGGGCAAGGGTTCTTTAAAAGCTTTGTGATCTGCATTAGTGGTTAAACCATCAACTTGTAATCATCCACTTTCAATGAGGTCTTGGACAAGATGTTTAAGTCTAAAACAATTTTCTATATCATGTCCAATTCCATTGTGAAAGACACAAAGAGCCTTCTCATCCCACCAATGAGGTTTAGGATCTGGTATGTGGTCTCCCTTGATACTTGGGTTTATTCTCTTGTTGTCCTAAAGATGTTTGCAGCTTCATGGCTTGGACCGCATGAGAGAGATTAAGAACTCCTTCATTCTTAGGTTGGGATGAGTCAACAACTCCATCATTGACCACTTGCTTATTCTTGTTCCAATAAGAGTTCTTTTTGTCCTTATTACCATTGGTGTTGTTGTTTTGGCTGTTGTTGTTATTAGTTGATTTAGCCAAAATTCCTTGTTCTTTTAGGACATCCTCTATGTGACATGCCACTTCCACCATAGTATCAAAAGAATTAAATGGGATCTTCCTTACTTCATACCTTAATTTTGGCACCAAGTTGCTCACAATGATGTCTATCCTTTCCTCCTCAGGAATTGTCCTTGGATATTTTGAGCACGAACATCTCCATCTTTGTAGGAAGGTGAGAAAAGGTTCTCCTTGATTTTGTTTGAGTTTGCACAAATCAAGCATTATAACCGACCTTGATAGATTATAAGCAAAATGCTGAACAAATCTCTGGACAAGTTCTTTAAATGTCTTTACTAGAGGAGTAAGGTTGGTGAACCACTCCATGGCTTGACCTTTGAGACTCCTTGGAAATAATCTCATCAAGTAGGAGTCTTCATGGTGAAAAGAAAAGATCATTATGTAGAACTATCGAACATGGTCATGAGGGTCACCAACGCCATCATATTTGTCATAGGTTGGAAACTCAACTTTCTTAGGGAACTCAACCAACACCACACTCTTTTCAATTGGGTTGGGACATATGGAGTCCAAATTAAATGTGCTCTTAGGAGCCCTCATCCTTTCTATATCCTTTTGCATTTGCATGATCACCTCATCGGTTGAAGGATTTTGTTTCTTAATCTTTTGGTGGACATCAAAATTATATGGAACCTTAGCACCTTTGTTGATGAGACTTTCTAGGAATTGATCCTTGTTTTGTTCCACATATCTTTCCACATATGCTTGAAAAGATGGTTCTTGCTGCATAGTCATGAAATCCATATGATCAAATTTAGCATAACTTTCTCCATGTTGAGAGCCATGATGTGCTCGTTGGGAGGGTTTCTTTGAATGTGTATGAGGTGATTGTCTCCTATGGTGATCATATCTTGAAGTCCTTCTACCTCTAGGACTTGGGGATCTTGAGGGCGTCCTTGACCTTCTTCTAGGACTTGGTGAGGGGGTAGATGGGGATGAGTTGGTCCCACTATTGGTACCCCTCCCATTGAATCGGTTTTGGAGTTGTGCATAGAGCTTATCTTCTTCTTCTTGGGCAACTCTTTTTCTTATGTCCAATAATGCACGTTCCTCTTCCTCTAATTGTCTAAATTTCTCCTTTTTGGTAGTTTGTTCATCTAAATAGGCTTGCTTCTCCCTTTCAATGCTTTTCAACCTCGTATCCACATATCAAGAGGTATCTTTAAGTGGGGAAGGTTGTCTTGAATGCCCTATTGCATTAGTTGCATTGATGTGGTGATCACTAGACTCGTTGTTCTGGTCCTCTTGTTGTGACCTTGAATCTGAGTGAGCTTGTTGGTAATGTCTCGT
Organism: Chamaecyparis obtusa; assembly: GCA_027943335.1. NCBI lineage: Eukaryota > Viridiplantae > Streptophyta > Pinopsida > Cupressales > Cupressaceae > Chamaecyparis > Chamaecyparis obtusa. The sequence continues at coordinate 958,787 of BSBK01002021.1, read as the reverse complement.
AGCTCATTGGTGAGCATCAAAATATCTTGTGTTGTTGGGGGGTGACCTGGGTGGACTAACATGAGAAGAACCACCATATTCTCTGGTATTCCTATGTCGTTGGAAAATATCCTCAAGCGTTTGATTCATGGCTTCTCTTTGTTGTCGAGTGAAAGTGTAATTCATATCCATACTTGATGAAAGTGGTATAAAAGAGGTGCTCACTTCACTAGGATTACCCTTTGGATTAAAACAAACCTCAGATTCACTTTTAGGAGATTGATCGAAAAGGGTTTTTTTTTCCTTATGCTGTTGACGAGTCTTAACTGGTGGTAACTAGCTAAACACAACAAGGGGTCGCTTCCCTTGATTGACTTGGTACCTTGTTGTAACTAACATGAAAGAAAGAGACTCTTAATGATAAGATGACCTTTCGAAATGTCAACACCAAACTTAGGATAATCAAAGTTCTCTATTGTCCAAAATTAAATGAAAAGATAGAAAAGGGGCTTTACCAACACTGTCAAAGAGGTGCTTCAAATCAAAGGGTGACTACCTTTGCACTTTTGAATCAGGAGGTTGGACTAGGCCAAAATATAATTGAAATTGAGATTAAATAAAAATGATTTGGACAATAAGAGTACTAAAATTTTCCAAGAATGTAGCTAACAATCCTAGAAGTAAACTTTCTCACCAAGAATATCTTGCTAGCTTGACAACTATTTTCAAAGTGACCTTGTAGATCAATTGATGCTATCCCTAGAGAGCAAAAACCAAAAATTTAGAGTCAAGACAGGTCTCTAACAATAGAGCAAGAAACCTACTCCAAGACCTAGCCTGACTACTGGTGATTAAGACTAACTAAAACTGAAAATACAGCAAAAACTGTTCAGGCGACACTTTCCAGGCAAGTAAGATGACAGTTTAGATTAGGGTGCCACTTCTTCTTAAGGCAGGTGACAGTTTTAACTATAGGTGACACTTCACTTTAAGACGGGTGACAGTTTCCAGGCAGTGAGCGCGCCACTTTCCACCAAGCAGGGTGACAGTTGTGCAGGGGTGAACTGTCGTGCGATAATTCTCAGAATAGAAAGTGACACTGCTTCAGTATTGTACGACTCTTTGACCGGTGAAGTTGAAAATCTCAGTTTTAAGGCTTGTTTGTTCAAAAATTTTGGTCTAAGGGTTGATTTTTTGATTTTAATCACAACAACAGCAGTAAAGTGACAGGTTTGCAAACAGTATGGGATCAAACATGTCTTCAAGCACTTGAAACAAGGGCAAAAGCAACCTTGCCAAGACAAAAACTTGTGATATCAAAAATGAAAAAGCACCTTATGAATGCTACCGATTTGTTTGTATGTTGAGAACGTTTACACTGGTATCACACAATCGAAGACAATTCAAACAATATCTACCTACAAGACAAGGCTCAATACTTACCAACTTAGCCCACAACTTGATGTTCCCTCGCCTCACACAAAGTGGTTACCCACAATAGATGTTGGCTTTGTCATGGAAGTGCCAAAGACACAACCAAAGGAACACATATGGTGAGTATCTTAAGGTGATCTAGGTTGTTCCACTTGGATCAATCCTTGCACTAAGAAGATAAGCGGCTAAAATAAGGTGGCTTCTATCTATGGTTCTTAATAAGGATTTCCGTTCATAACACCCCTCTTGCTCCTCAAAGAGGACTCAGACCTCACAGCCTCAAGAGTACCTTAAGCATTCTTGTTCAATGTTTTCCCCATGGTCGCAATCCCATGAGCTACTCACATCAAACGAAGATAAGTGTTATGTCTACCAAGGTTTTTGGTGTCCTTGATAGCCTTGAGATTATAGTGAGTTGAAATCACTCACCACCAAGGAAAATGATGACAAGGTTGTCCCCACTTGAGTCATTCCTCTTGATTGCTCAAGAGCAGGCCTGCTAAAGGATTCCTAAACTAAACAAAAATGGATAATTTTTGAGGTTCAAGGTTTTTGGTTCACCTCAAGGATGAAGAGCATACTCCCCTATCTCAAAAACTTCTCTCAAACACACCAAGCAAAGAGATTCAATTACTCCCTTGCTTCCAAAACCTTAAGATGGGTCAAGATTTTTTGATTCACCTAAAGGTGAAGAGCATACTTCTCTTACCACCTCAAAATCTCTTTCACAAGGTATTAAAGTTCCTAATACAATTAGTGAATGCCACACTTGAAAGGAAATAAATCACAAGCAAAATTTTTTATTTTTTTTATGCTTTTTGGGCAGCCTTGCAAAAACCGTTAGTAGCCCTCTTTGACATGCAATTTTTTTGGCAAATTTCTTAAGCAAAGGCACCTACAACCACAACTAGTTAGACCCACAAGGTTAGCAAAATCCAAAATCTAAATGAAATATGCAAGATTCTAAATGAAATATGTAAGCTAACTCTATCTAATTGAAGTAAATGAAAGAAACAACAAGCTAATCAAGTCTAAATTCGGCCAAAAGGATTCACTATCGGGTACAGGCGACACTGTGATCAACAGGATTGTCGCGCGACACTTCTTTGCATAATAGTCGATAGTTTAGACCTAGGGTGATAGTTCGCCCGATAGCAGACGACAGTTCACTCGAAGACAGGCGACACTTTCTGCCAAAGGGGGCGACACTTTTCACTCAAAAAGTGTCGCGCCTCTATACAGAGAATTGTCACGCGACACTGGTAAACTGTCACGCGACACTCTGAGATAGAAAAACTAGAGGCTGAAAATAACGCTAAAAAATTGATAAAAAATTGATGAAAATATAGAAATGAAAGGACAAAACACTAATGCTCTACCCCACGGTGGGAGCCAAAAATGTACACACAAAAGTAGTGCACTTCTATGAATCTTTACATATAGGGTTGCTCAACAATGAGGCCTCACAAAGTGACTCATAGCTCTTTATGCATGGAGTTGCAAGGGACTATGGATTTTCTCTCATCTAGAGCTACAAATTTGTGATCTTGCTAGTCAACCACACAATGAGAGATTCCAAGTGAAGACAAGGGCAAGAATGCCAATATCCCCAAGAATCACTATGAAAATGCAATGCAATGTAAACTAGTCTATGAAAATGAAAATGCAATGCAACTAAGCTATGAAATGGAAAGAACAAGTGTTACAAATCCTTCCTATTAAGCTATGTGAGTTAAACCTATTGCATCAAAGGAAAATTACTCTAAAATGCCATGATATGCAAACTAATCAAATGAAATGTGCAACTAAATGAGGTGCAACAATGTAAAGCAAATCTTCAAAGTTTGGAAGCAAGAGTGTCTTCAAAGGGAGCTCCAAAATCTGCAGCATAACATTAGCATGAAAAAGATGGATGCAAATGAAGGAGAGAGCTCTCCTTTTATAAGAAATGCAAAGGAATGGGCCATGGAGATTAAGAGGCAAAAATCTTAATCAACGGTGGAGCTTGAAAGAGGAGCAATCCATGTGCACAAGTATCTTCCAATGAGAGTGAAGTGTTGACTTTTGAGCCTCATATGAGATAAAAAGTGCTTTTTCCTTTTTTATAAAATAAGAATAATGCTTTATTTGTGCAACTTAGGATAAGAGGAAAAGTGGGGGCTTTTTATTTAATCAAAAGGGGAGGAAATATTCCTTTTAATTAAATAAAAACTTAGGATAAATGGTTAGCCCATGGATAAAAATCCAATATATGATCGAAATTAAGACTTGATCAAGAAATTGATAATGTTGAAAAATATTGATTTTTGATAAAACTGATTCAGGATTGATAAATCAAATAAATGGGGCCCAAAGTCTAGGCGACCATTTTTGGGTGCATACAGTAATTAATAAAGAGAAATACATATTTTAAGAATTAAAAAGAGGAGATAGAAAATAAATAAAGTCCACATAGTTAAATATCCACTAACTTAATCAGCGAAAAAGATATTTCAAATGAATTAATTAAATAAAAATATAAAAAGTTATGGACCCAATGGTCAACCAAACCCTAAGATGAAATTAGGGTTTGGGCCAAAATAAGACATGGCTCGAAACTCTAATCTCAAGCTTTTCTTTATTCCCTTCTCATGTGTTGTCTTGGGTTTGCAGGTTGGCCAATGATTGAGAGGATGGGGAAGGAATAAAGTATACTCTCGAGTATACATGAATGTATACACACACTCCAGTGTGTGTATACTTTCATATGTACTTGTGCATATACATCCAAAGGGTCTAGGCTTCGTTAAAGCTAGATCCAGATTTCTCAAGGTATCTATAAATCCAAGGTTATCATTATGAGAAACTTCCTTTCTCATTTGGGTTAGAAGGTATTAGTTTTCAGATTAGTCATCCTCCTCACTGCACAAGGATTAGATTTCAAGTTCATAATTCAATATATGCTCCTCACATGCACTAGTCTTTTACTAGTAAGTAGGTCTCTACAGACATAACCAAATTTGCAATACAATTGAAATTAAAATCTGGCATGCCTTATTATCTTAAAAATAATTATGGGGTTTATAGAAGTGAGCATTTTATTTTAATTTTATTAGCATATAGTTTATATTTATTATCTTTTTTTTTAAGATTTAGATTCAATGATTATGTTTTTTTTTTATAAAAAGTGTAGCATACATTTATCCCTTGTTGATGTGCATGCAAGAGGGATATCATTTAAAAATGAGATATATATATTAAATAAAAATATATATAAAAAAAATAAGGTCTTGAATGGGTCACCGACTACTCACGGTCGGCTCCCCGACCAAGTACACAATGGCAATGTGGGTGTGGGCGACAGTGTGTGGGCACTATACGCAATGCCCAAGACCGCATGCAACAGTGGCACCACCACTGTTATAGTGGCCTTAGCCGCTGCAACCAGTGGTTATGCCACTATTCGCAGGGGCCATTTCCGCCAACGACAGGGCATCCACACTACGTGGAGGGTAACCCCATGTTAGGGTTTTTCAATGCTATCATTCGTTACTTAATTTTATTATGCACATGTTTATTAATCAATACAATACATATTTTTTGATTGATTATTAATTAAGGGAAGTGCGAACTTGACACAATCTCTGTTGGTTGCATTAGGGTTTCTTTTATCAATGATATGGTGGTTTCCACCAGTAGAAACGATCAGGACTGTGAGCAGCATGGCGATCCAGGAACGGGAAACTCTACCTACAAAAACATTGGCAAAAATTTTAGTCATGAAGGTCAATCAACAAAATCCATATTCTCTGGTTATTGTTTTAATTGTTACCTATATGGACATAAGACAAGAGATTGTAAAAAAATAGATATGAGGTCTAGCAGACCCTCATATGATCATTTGAAGGATTTTATCAAGAAACAAAAGGAATAAAGCTTAAATGAAGCTAATAAGGACAAGAAATTTTTTGAGAATTTGGGCAGATCAAATACGAATGTTAGAGCCAAGGTCAGGGAAGTAGGGTTAATAAACCAAGGCCACATGTTGATTAAACATCCACCCAATCCTGGGTCGATGTTCTACCGCATTTCTAAGGAAAGGAGCAATTGCTCAGCTTTACACATTTTTAGTGTAAACTCACTGGATCGACAAATAGATTTGTTCTCCAAAACCAGATATGCAACTAGGCGGATTTTGCTCCCCGGGACTATTAGGGCTTCACAATCCTAGTTAAATATAGCTCTAAGCTCCTATGATCCCCATTCTACGTTGGGGGGAGGTGGATTGAATGAAGGTCATATGTCTCATGGGGTTGTTGAGGAAAGTCCAGCCAAATGGCAACTAGTTAAGCAGCAAAAGAAAAAGGTGAGATATTTCCCAGTAAAGCATTATGAAAACAAGTTAGTTCTGAAAAATTATTTTGATTATCTTGGTAAGCTTCAAGAGAATTATAGTATATATTCTCCCCCACATAAATGTAATCTAGTTTTGAAGGGGAAAGGCATTCTCAAGAAACTCCCACATTCAGATGATGATAGTCATTATCATTTTGATGTGAAAGGGTTTCCACCTTCCTTTGACAAAACCTTAAGTTACAATAAGGGGAAAGGTTTCACTACCAAGAATTGGATCTCTCAGACCGAGCATCTTGAGCAAATAAACAAGGGATGTTTTCATGAGAAGGGTAACAAATCAAATCAGAATGAATCCAAGGTGTATACTCCCCCTCATCAAAGATGGAATGGTAAGGCCCTTTCACATAGAGTCCACTTACAGGAAGGTAAATCTGGTAATTATGCAAAAGCTTCATCTAATGGACAATTCAAGGAAGTATATACGCCTCCAAATAGGTGAAATAGCAACTTCAAGTGTGATTACTTTAAAATAAAAGAAAATTTATTTCAAAATCATAATATGGTCAAAATAGATTTAGATGATAAATGCATAGAACAAAACCAGATTTCTTATGCAACTACAGGACTGATTTATCGATGGAATGGAGTAGGGGTTTCAATTACTAATATAGAAGCTTGGCTGAAATCTCAGCTTCCCTATGAGGTGAGTATTTCAACCCTGGTTGAAAATTTCATTTTCATAGACTGTAAAACTATAGATTTCAAAAGTAATATCATGAATAAAGGATGCCCTAAGTTTAGAAATTCTTCATTTTCTATCTTTGATTGGGTTCCCCTATTTAACCCAATCAATCTTAGGGATTTTATAGTAGATAAAGCTATCATTCTCAGAAATCTACCTTTGGAATTGTCTAATCTAGAAACTATCAAGTTAATAGGAAATCAGATTGGTGATTTTATGGGATTAGTTGAGAACGATTATAATCAATAAAAAAAAATCATTATTGTAAAGATGAATTTTCATCAAAAATTTGTATCTCCCATTTGCTTATGTTTTAACTCAAACTCAATAATCGTCAATCCCATCATTTTGGAAGATTATATTGTAAATCAAAAGAATGTCCCAGCCTCTATAGAACTAGAACACTCTTCTCCTCAAAATCAGAAGATTTTGGATGTTGAGGTGAATTTTAATAAAGACAAGGGAAGGTTTATTTTGACTAATCATGGTGAAAAGAGCCCAGTCAGGCCACCCTCATCCCCTATAGTTAGTAATCCAATGAATCAATCCCCTATTCTACCAAAAAAGAGTAGTAAATTAACTAAAAACAAGGTCTCTAGATCACCAATAAATGAACTCAAGATATTTCAATCTGATTTCCCAGACCTAAAGAACTCCAAAAGCAATAATATTAATAGTCCAGGCGAAGGCCCAGAACATAACCTAAACAATAGCAGTCCAACTAGAGATAAGGACATGTCAGAAAATTAGGGAAAGTTTCATATAGTTGGAACTGAAAAAGATAAAACAGAAGCTGAAGTAGATGAAATTTTGGAATACCTCGGAAATGAGATCACTAACAAATTAATGGAAAAACTATTAGATGAAATATGTGATAGAGAGGAACTTAATCATCAAAAGATGCTTTTAATTAAAAGTATTAATGAGGTTAAAGCAAAGAATTATAATTAGATAAATGAAGGAGAAGAAATTAATAAAATTACAGGTTTATCTCAATTAGATAATATTGGAGATCTGGGTAGGAATCTTATTGACTTTGAAGACTCCTTGTATGATAAGGAAGTAAATATGAATAATATTCTAACTCAGAATGATGAGGACATCAGAAAATGCCTAGAAGGAATCTCTAATGTTGATAGACAACTTGGTATAGTAGAAAACATAGATGGGCTAACATCTCCAGTTACCCTAAAATCCAAGAAAAAAGAGGCAGGAAGTCTATATGTGAATTAAGAACTATGGATGGGCAAGCAACAAATCAATTAAACCTTTTTGATATCCTAAATGCAGGGAAGGGGAAGAGTCTTCCCAAGGGCCAATGAAAGTAACTACATGGAATGTTAGGGGTCTTAATGCCCCTAACAAAAAAACCTTATTTAAAAGATATTTAAAATTATTTGAGTCTGAAATAATATTAATACAAGAAACCAAATTAAACCAAGAAGATAGTCTCAAACTCAGTCGTAGAATAGGTATTTGGAAGTCAAAATTTACATTCTCTGAAGGGGCCTCAGGTGGGCTTGCTACACTTTGGGATCCTGGGAAAGTTAGTTTAGAAAATATCCTTAAACACAATAACTGGATATCAGTATCAGTAGTTAGTCTCGGAACTAATTTAAAATTCAATCTCATCAATGTATATGGTCCAATCATAAATCCAAAAAAAGAGATTCTATGGCAGGACCTTAAACTACATATTAACAACAATGATTCTAATATACATATAATAGGAGGAGACTTTAATGCAATCTTAGACATCAATGAAAAAGCTGGAGGGTCAAGATATGTATCACAGTCTCAAAAGGACTTTAGCCTTTGGGTAAACGAGAACAACTTAAAAGATATCCCTACTGACAATGGGAATTATACATGGAATAACCGTAGATCGGGATTCAGTCATATTGCAAAAAGGATAGATAGATTCCTAATTAAAGGAGATTTGGGCAATTTTAATTTCAATATTAATATGGAGATCCTCACTAATTCAGGATCTGATCATTTCCCAGTGAGATTAAATATCTATGAAAACATTAAACCACTCAGAAACCCGTTTAAATTTGAGTTCATGTGGTTTTAGGACAAGAACTTCATGCAGTGTCTGGAAAGTTGGTGGAATTAGATTAAGGTATTCGGCTCTAAAATGTATTGTATAGTAACCAAGCTAAAAATTCTAAAACATAGGATCCTGGATTGGAATAAAGAAAACTTTAATAATATCTTCGAACAAAAAATTAGGATTGAGTCAGATATTAGTGAATTAAACAAGGTAGTCCTACAACAAGGTATGAATGAAGCATTGTATAATAAAGAAAAAGAATTAATGGTAAAACATGCAGAAATATTACACAAGGAAGAAATCTTTTAGAAACAAAAATCTAGAGAAACATGGCTCAAAGAAGGTGATAATAATACAAAAAAAATTCATAACTGTACTAACAATAATAGAAATATTAACAAAATTTCAAAACTCAAAAGACCAAATGGTGAGGTATTGGAGGACCCGAGACAAATAGCAGATCACTTAGTCAATTTTTATCAAGCACTCTTGAACAACTATGATTTTTCTGATTTAAAAGCGCAAAATCAGATTTTACCTTCGATCCCCATACTTATTTCTGAAGAAGATAATAAATGGTTGAATAGCAAATTAACCTTAGAAGAAGTTAAATCAACATTATTTCAACTCCATCCTAAGAAAGAACTAGGGCCCAATGGCTTTCAAGTTGGTTTCTTCCAAAGATGTTGGCATTTTCTTGGTGAGGAAATATGGAATGTTGTAGAAGCAACTAGAAATTCAGGATCTCTGCTAATGGAAATTAATAACACATTCTTTTCCCTGATCCCTAAGAAACATGATTGTCAAGATCCAGGAGATTTTTGACCAATATCTCTGTGTAACACAATCTATAAAATCTTAATGCCTTGCCAACAGACTAAAATTTTTTCTCCCTACAATTATCTCAGAGGAACAGACAGGGTTTGTTCCTAACCGCTCTATCCTTGATGGCATCATAATACCTCAAGAAATTATTCATACAACACAATACAATAAAGAATCATGCATGCTCATTAAAATTGACATCCAAAAAGCATATGATAGAGTGGATTGGAGTTTCCTATGTAAATGCCTAGAAGCCTTTGGTTTCTCTAAACAATGGATAAATCTAATTTTCAGCTGCATTTCTACCCCTAAGATCTCTCTCTTAATTAATGGCTCCCCTGAAGGATTTTTTGAAATTTCTAGGGGTATTAGACAAGGTGATCCTTTATCCCCCTTCCTATATGTAATTATGGTTGAAGCCTTGGGTAGATCTATATCTTAGGCCAGATTAGAAGGGAAAATCTCAGGAGTTAGAATTACAAAGAATATTCCTAATATCACTCATCGACAATTCACAAATGACACAATTCTACCAGGAGCTAGTAACCTAAAAGAAGCCAACGCCTTTAAAGATGCTCTTGAAGTATATTTGAAGGCATCGGGTCAAAGGGTCAATCCAAGTAAATCAGAAGTCTTTTTCATCAACACCTCCGCCTCTATGTCTAAGAAAATATGTGATACCTTAGGTTACAAAATAGGGAAGTTTCCTTGTAAATATTTAGGGATCCCCCTGGATATGGGAACATGCAGTTCAAGACTATGGGAATCAGTGACGGAAAAAATTCAAAATAAAAAGGTTAGTTGGAAAAGGAAATGGCTTACTAAAGCAGGGTGAGCAACTATGATTAAGTCATTCCTTTAAGCCATACCTACTTATCAAATGTCCCTTATCCCACTACCTCTCAATATTAAAGCTAATTTAGATAAGATGCTTCAAGACTTCTATTGGCAAGGGACTTCAGAAAATAAGGAAACAACTTTAATCAAATGGGACAACCTTTGTAAGCCCATTTCTCAAGGAGGTCTAGGCATTAAAAATCTTCAATGGCAGAACTCAGCACTAGGTGCCAAATTAGTATGGAATATGTATAATAACCCTGATAACAAATGGGCTAAGGTACTTCTCAACAAATATATTCCTAAGGAAGATCCTATTAATATCTTTATAGCTCGGTCTCATACAAAAGGGTCTCGCATCTAGAATTTTATTAATAACTCTATAAACATTATTAATAACCTCCTTACGTGGGATGTGGAGTCAAGAAATAATGTATTATTTTGGGAAGATTCTTGGGGAGGATATCCTCCTTTAATTAAGGAGGGTTTCTCACAAGAATTCATTGCTTCTTGTAAATCTAACATAGGTAGCTATATCAAGGATTACGCTTTATCAGGAGTGAATCCTATCTGGAGATACCCAAGTGCCACATTAGTAGATTCAGAGGAACTTATCAAATTTCGCAAGGTCCTTAATCTTAGAGTAGTAACTATTAAAAGCAGAGAAGATCACCTTATATGGGTAGGATCAAATGATGGTAGTTACAAAGTTAAAGATGGTTAAAAAACTATTTTGGAAAAACATAAAATGGATTCTTTAGATATCCCCTTAAACCTCTGCTGGAATAAGGTTTGTCTTCCTAAAGCATGGCACTTTCTTTGGGTGGATCTTCAAAGGAGAATTCTTACTTCTGATAGAATTAAAAAACTAGGATTTGAAGGCCCGTCAAGATGTCCCTTGTGTGAATGCCAAGAGGAAGATGTTAACCACTTATTCCTAAACTGTGCTTTGGCCCAAGAATGCTGGAATTGGTTAAGTAGATGCCTGAAATGGTCCTCGACTAAGCCAAATGATCTTCTGGAATTTCTCAAAGCTTGGCCTTTTCCTAACAAGGATAGTCTGTTTAAGGACATATGGGTCATAGCCCCATCTATAGTGGTTTGGGAGATATGGAAAGAACACAACAGAAGGATCTTCACTAATCAAAAACTTAATATAAGAACAATTACTAAAAAAATAGAAACATCAATTATTGAGATTATAAACAATAGATTAAGGAATGTACATAGCTATGAAAATTCTTTCAAACAATGTGATAACGACCTTAGAAGGTTATGGCCTAATTTAGATATCCCACCCCTATATGGAAAAGGGGGGGAGAAGTCTAAAGAAGATAGAAACACATGAAAATGGAACCCCCCCAAAGCAAGATGGTTCAAACTTAACTTTGATGGGGCATCCAGAGGCAATCCTAGTGCAGCAGGTGCTGGTGGAATTGTCCATAATGATAAGGGGATGGCCATAGAAAAATTTTCTATGGCCATCCCCCCTACAACCAATAATCTAGTTGAATGTGAGGCAATTTTAGCGGGCCTTAAACTATGTAAGCAACTTAGACTCTCGCATCTTGAAATAGAAGGTGATTCCCAAATAATTATTAATGCCATCAAAACAAGGAGAACCCCAAATTGGAAACTCTCTTCTAAACTAGAAGAAATTTTAGAACTGAAAGATAACTTTACATTTATAGAGGTGAAACATATATACAGGGAAGGGAACACAAAGGCTGACCTCCTAGCAAATAAAGGTGCAGATGGGGAAACTTTCTCTTGCCATCTTTAATAAGTTTGGGCAAATCTCATTCTAACTATCTTCAATAATTGAAGCCATCAATGATAGCTTGGTTAGGTCTTAAATATATGCTTCCTCATGCTCATCCTAATAGAAATCAATTTGATCCACTCTCTATGGTATGATCCTCCTACATACATATCTAGAAATATTTCATCTACAAGAATTGAGTATTGAGTACCTATTATAAGACGAATAGTCACAAGGAAATTTGGCTAACTATAATTAAAAGGTAAGCTATACTCTGAATGTTTTATTCCTATCCTTAAGATGGAATTTAGATTGAAATAGCTATCGCTTCAACCCTGAAGGATGGTTTTAGTGAAGAGTATTTGAGCTTAGTAGCTGTCAGTAAGATATGTTTATGGTTTCAACCTGGTTAACAGGATGATATAAGTGATTAGGAATAATTTTCTTTCCATTATTATAACTCAGAATTTGTATCCCTTCCCCTCCTGTTTTGGAAGTTCATTAGTTGCCAAAACATTGGGGGAATCAGATAACCACTCAATCCAGAAGGAAGGTATCAGAGTAGAATATTTGGAACTTAGCATTCAGTGCTCTGAGTATTTTCATGTTAATTAATAAGCTCATTTAGATAAAGTATGGATAGAAACTGGTATAATTTAGCTTTAAACCTCCCTCATGAACTTGGGCTCGATAGATTTTTGGTCAGTATTAACAGATAGAGGAGGAAGTGTGCTTTTATGACATGGTCTATGAGATATTTTTCTGTCTTTGGTAAATATGGAAGAGTTTATACCATAAATTTATAGCAATGCTTACTTTAATTTAGGAACATAATATTTGGGTACTGATTATCTAGAAAACTTTAGATAGTAATGCCATGATGGAGGATCCATCTCTCTGGCATAAATAAAGCTTAGTAAAACTTTGCTAAGATTATGCTATCTCCTCAGCTAGCTCTTGAATGAAATTTTAATGAAGGTTGCTGTCAGGATTTCAATTTAAATAATGCTTTGAATCACAATAAAAGGATGGAACGATAAGGTTAAAGCTATATTCCTTAAGCCAAAATTGGTATTGGCTAAATCTTTTGAAACTTTCTGAAATATACTGGTATTGGTTGAACTTACAAAACTTTGAATTATAATCCATAGATATAAACTTTTCTCAAGGTTTAATACACCTATGTTTAAATTCATTACCTTCAAAATCAGAGTGTATTTTGAAGCCTGATGAATCTTTGAATCTATCATAAGGTTTGAATTAAGACCAGATGCAACAACCAATGTATAAAGGTTTGGTTTAATATATTAGTATGAGGGATAATTCCAAGATAGTGGAATGTAAATATTGGTTGTTTGTAAGTTGGTTTTATGAATACTAATTATATCTGCTCATATTATCATCTTAGTTAACAAGTGATGGATCATATGTATACTAGTTTTTGGATGAAGTAGGAACGAAGCATCCAAAATTTTTATGAAATGTGGCCCTAATGACTTACTAGAGATATGGATAAAGGAATACCTCAAGATCTACAATGCTTTTGGTGATTCTCTTATTAGCTTCAACTACCTTCTTGTAGCTTGTACATACATCATGTTTGCAAATATTTTTGCCATGCAAAACTGGTTGGTTATACATCTGTGATTATAATCCCTGAATTCAGTTCAGGTATTGTAATCTTGGATTGGTCTAGATATAGGCTAAAAGGGATATGCGTTGATCCCTTTTAATATATCTAGATTTTTATAGGAAAGCTTCCTCTTATTGCTCTGATATATGGGTATTTGTTAAGGTATAATTCAAAACAATAAGGGGAAGCTTTCATAATGGACCAAAACCATTATCTGAATCCTTCCATAGACTGTGGTGTAGAAGATATGTTTAAGCTCAAATTCAGTTAAATAAACTTTAATTTTCTTAAGTCTTATATGTAGCAGAGATCATTTTTTCCAGTAATAGCCCCTTGAGTCCTGGTTATTAAATTTTCATTTGGTTTTCAAAGACAACTATTTGATCGATCAAGTCATTTATGTGGCGGTAATCCTTCTTTCTAAAAGATTAATGGAATCGGCATCTTGATTTCTCTGATGAAACATTATAAGAAAAATAGTATTACCTACACTATAATGTTTGTTAGTCTATGTTGAGTAGTTTCCTTTTTGGATAAAGTATTAGACTTCTGACCTATGATGATTTAAAACCATTCTATCTTTACCCTTGCTAAAAAATGTAGACTAATTTGAAAAGGAATATTAAACAAGTAATGGCAGTATTGTTTACTCTGTAAGGATAAGTTTGGGATATCTTTAGAGTTAAGTATTGAAATAATGGATACTCGTATATAGCTTATCTCGTTCTAAGCATTTGTTTCTTTAAGTTTTCTTTAAAAGATGTATAGACTGCAGTACCTAACACCCTGTCAGGAATCAAGGTAGCATCACCAATTTTTTATACGGAAAAGGTATTAAGGTAAACGGTAAGCAGATATTCTTCTCCTATAATTTGTTGATCCATATTAATTTCTAAAAAGCCAATAACAAGGTGGGTCGGAAGGAATTTTTTCTCTTGTTTCAAGTACAAAAGTATTCGGAAAACAATATCAATGATCCTTGCCACAAAGAGAACCATAATGAAGGACTCTCAGCAAAGATGAAGCTTTTTAATGATGTAAAATGCCAATGGCAAGTCGCAGAGACCATACTTTGTGTAATTATTATTAAATCTTTAAATAGTCTCGATTATTATCAAGCCGCGAATATGCCCATGAAATCTTTGTATTAATATCTGGACTAATAGTCCCAGGCACGACTGGAGGTTTTCTCGACCCCACTCTTTCCTACCAGCGCCTGCACTGAGCGGGGTTTTGTTTGTAAATTCATTTGATAATTAATAAATTATTGGCCTAGGCCTTTTACCAATAAAAAAAAAAAAATCAATACAATACATAAGGTGTGATATGTGTTAATATATATGTATGTATATGTATGTGTGTGATTATTAATATTTTAAATCTGTACAAGGAAGGTACCAGGATATAATGCTATCCTAATTTTTTAAGTGAACAAATACATTATTATTATATATATATCTGGCATGATATATATAATAATATATATATTTATGACCAAAACATAGTATTACTCTCTTTTAAAAAAGAGAAAACTATAAAATTCAGTTATATTTGATTATATAGCTTGCTGCAATCAAATATTTGTTGTATATTAATACACTTATATATAGTGAGACATATATATGTTTTTATTAATATACTTACATATATTTATAATAAAAGAATCATGAAGTAGCATAAACATTTTAAGGAGAGATAATTTTCTTCCACACTTTGTAAAATAGACATTTAATTTCTTTCCTCCATTTACAAGGTAGAGATGATTTATCTAACTCTAGATACATTTTAATGCTAATATTTATAAAGAAAAAATAAATCTATTCTTTTAAAAGTAATAGCCATTATGAATGTAAACATTTATTTTATTGAACACATTACATTCAATGAAAGTGAATCCTCCTTTTATGGGGATGTTTAAACAAATATATGTATAAATTTCTTTGAAAATGAAATGATCACGATAGATTGATTTACATAGAGTAATGATATTTTTTTTTGTTTCTTTGCATGTAGAGAACCAAAATAGCAACATAACATTTACATTTCTTTCATCTACTCTACACATCATCACTAAAACTTCTTTTCTAACATAAAGGAAAACAATACATCTTTCTCATATTCATCTTAGTACAATAGATGGAGGAAATAATTAACCAACTAACTATTACAAGCATTTCATATGCTAGGCATTTATACATAGCCCTTTCAAAAATAACTTCCACAAAGACATCAAGCCAAGAAAAACTCAATCGTGAAGAAGATCTATCCAAAATTCTCATTTAGCTCCATGAAAACTAGCAAGTCAAGCCCTTAGAAATTTGCAAAACAAATCAACAGACCATGGAGGCTCACCTCCCAACCTAGGTCATTTCATGGCCACCCCCGAGCTAGGGGAAACAAAGATGGATAGGGATTCAAATACACACCAATGCACATGTACGTAAAGACAAGCAAGCAACATGAACACAAAATTCCCATCCCATGGATATTCACATAATGGGTTACCTTGGACCCATAATAGGGGTGAAGGTGGAATCTACCCAAATAGGAGAATGCTATATATCAAGAATAACATGTCTTCAACAAGGCCAATAAACTGCACATAATACCCTCATAAGGCCATAAAATCAACCATCAACCCTTCTCAATATTACACAAGTAACAATTCCCTTATGACCCCCAAATGAATTTCACAAGAATGAAAACATGGATGCCCATACATCCATGCCTCATCCCCTTCCTCCTTAAGGAAGGACTCTACACTAGATGGATAATCCCAACTCTACTAGCCCTTCACCCATCAAGGCTCTCTTCCCTCCCAAGGGCGAGTTTGGCCTTTCACACCCCAAAAACAAGAAAATGCAAAGCTATGCAAGGAAAATCAGCAAGCATACATAGACTAAGAAACCATACAAATACACAAGAAAATTTTCATTTACACAAACATATGAAGGTAAAATTTGCATATTACAAAAGAAACAAGAGCCTCAAGATTACCAACTTCAATCCAAGCTAATGGCAATGTGGGTTGAGATGAGCTTCCTTCCTACTAGCCTCCTCCCTTGCTAAGAAACAACCCAAAACTCTCACAATCTCACAAGTCTCCAAAAATTGGAGAGTGGGCAATTATCCTCTAATTTTCCCTCCAACTCCTTAAGAAGACAAACCCTAATTCCTTCAATGAAAATTTAAAATTTAAAATTCAAAATGAGGAGAGGGCTTGGCATGCACCTCCAATTTCGTCACTTTTCAAAAGAGCATCTTTTGGAGGGACAAAAATAGCCAAAATACATCTTAATGGTCAAAATTTGACCCCCAACTCATGGCACACCTATGGGGTAGTCTATTTTTAACCTCTACTAACCTATAGGGTCACTAAATGCCTCTCAAAAGTCCACCTAAAGATAACTCACGAAAATTAATAAGATTCCCACTCAAGGCGCCTAAAAATAGAAGACCACTCACTCACATAAAGAACTTGGTCATGCCAAATCACATAACATGTGTCAATTGACACCACAAATAAATCACAACACATCACGATACACATGGCATGCCAAGTGGACAACTATTAAAATAAAATAAACATAATCAAATAAATACATTATGCATCACTTTACAACAATTAAACATTACAACGAGGTTAATTTCTCCCCTTGGAGATAACCTTGACTTGACAAGATTTTTACAAGTATCCATCTTTAATTTCCCGTGATGTATGGTCTTACCTGCACACTTGACAGAATATCAGTAGCTCATGAAATGTCAAAACATATATATGTAAGTAGAATACATCTCAATAATCACATTTCTATCATCATAAATTTCTAAATACATCTCAAGATAATTCTCATAATTTCAATATTGCATTTCTAAATTTTAAAAGCATATATAATTGAGAATAAAATGATATATGTTAATTCACCTAACATAATAATCATGATCATTTCTCATAAATTTCCCTAACATAAGTGTAAAATTAAAGTATCATACTTAAATCAAAGATTCATCAAATACTATGCTCAGGACCTAATAATTAAGTGCAAAAGTAAAGTCCTAAATCATCATCACATAACCGTAGGTCATCACATAGTATCAAAATATAATATTTTTGTCCAAATAGTCCAACATGATAAAATAGAGTGTCAACATGAGTCAAAAGATGGAAAATAAACTGCTATGTAATGATGGCACGGGGTGAGTCCTCACACCATCTTTCTCTGTTAAAAATAAAGGTCCAGAAATGACTAAACCTCCACCCCTGGCCAACACTGTCAAAGATCTTCCAACTCGTTGCAATCTCCCTATCCACCTTAATAGAAAAAGGAACCACATCTATAGGAGAACAGATGAGAAAGATCAAAATAACAAGGCTAAAGTTGTTACATCTCCTTCCATCAACACAACCACAAGACGTAGCCCAGATATTCTCCACCTCAATAGGAGTCTCCTCCACCTCCAAATTCATGAACATAATCTCCACCTCAATAGGAGACTTCTCCACCTCCATAGAACTTGTGAAAGAAGAAGAAGACAGTAAGACCCAAGCCCTCCTCTTGGGTAACAACACTCTTCTCAAAACCATAGGGTTCTAAAAATCCCCCAAGCTAGTAAGTTGTGGAGTCACCCCATCTCCACCAAACAAAGCTATCTAGAGCTAAAACCAAGAGTCCACATTACTATAGACCCCAAATAGAGCAGGAATGTATAGAATAATTCTATCCCTTGCCAAGCTCCCATAGTTGGGATTTATCCTATAAAGTCTGTAAGCAACCCATTCACCAAACTTAGTTCTATCTCTCCAAAAAATTGAAGAGCTAACACCACTTTTCCTTTAGGAAGGTCATAGCTTGTAACAAATCCAAACTCCATAAAGGAGATCCAAAAAAACAAATCCCTGGAAAACACAGGGCTTCCACCATTCCTTTGCAAGAAGAACACCCACACCCAACATCTACAAAAGTAGAGGAAAGCTCCAACTGCCAGCCAGGACATACCCAAAAGTGGCACATGAACAACAAGAACTAAGACAACAGATCCCATAGGCCAAACCTCAATCTCAAACTTTCTAGCACCCAAACACACAAAGTGCCAGAAACTAGAAAACTTAAGAAAAAAAGACACAACTCCCACATTGTCTATTCTAACCCTAGGTAAAGTGGACACAAACTAGTGTAGGGGAGGACCACCCATTTCAATCCAAACCATGCATGAAGGAGAGACAACACCAGAAAAGAAGAACACAAGCAATAGTTGTGCGACCATCACCAAGACATGGTGAACAAAGAGACAACAGGGATAGGAACCCCACCCCTAGTGCATAGGGAAACTCCCCCACCAATCACCAAGACTGCACACAGTAAGGAGATATGATATGACCTTCATTGGCAAAGGGAACACAAAAGAGGTCCCCTGAAGACTGTCAGCAACCTTCCACAGAACCAACCCATAGCACGGACACACCTTACTACAATTACAATGGAGGAAAGAAAGAAACAGTCATCCTGAAAGAACACAGGCTATTGTTGGAAGAATAACAACCATGATATGAGTATCCACCAGAACACCACCCATCAAAACTTGACACCAATGTGAAGGGTACAAAAGAAGTAGTCACCCCAAAGCCACCAAGAGTCACTCAGAGTTCTGTAACCAGTCCGGATCTTCAAGCTGAACCCTGAAGACCACAAACTCCTGTCACTACGAAGGATCCCCCTCCGGGTCCAAAATAAACCACTTCCAAAATAAGCATGCAGCCAAGAAGCAGAAGGAACCGAAAGGCAAGGGATAACACCAATGACAGGAGACCAAACATTTGGGCAAAAGTGAAGACCCCAAAAAAGAACAGGGTACCATATATGGTTTTGAACATTATAATGCTAAACAAGCCAAGAAGGGAGAACAGAGCCACCCAAAGCAGTCTCAACAACTAAAAGATCCTTTCCATAGCCTCCCAGATCATCCTCCTCATTTGTATCTTCCTCCTCAGAATTTGAAAAATGAACACCGCTCCTCTCCCCGCTCATGTTACTACAGATTATAGTATTTAAATCTTTGATACAAGAATATTCCACAAACATAAGTTACTAAAAATGATTATAAATAGTTCTTTCAAAACTTAAACTATTGATTGACTTTTACAATATAATAGTAATTCTCTTATCTACCTATAATTTTTTCTCAATAATTTTCTAGATTAAACTATATAGTAATTTCCTTACCTTCCCAATATAAAGTTAAGCAAAAAATTGTAATAGAACTCTTTGAAATTTCAAAATAAAATAACATTTATCTTACCTACTCTTTTTAACCATTAGATGGATTATTTGACAAAAACCATTTCAAATTTATTCTTACCTAGAGAAGAAAATAATCAATAATAAAATAACATTTTCCTTTCCTGATCTTCCTAACTATTAGTTGACTTATTCAAAATAAAACCAACTTATTCTTACCAATCTAAGAAAACCACTAAACAAAAGTAGAAAATTATGACATAAATTTTGTAAAAAATTCTAGAAACAATTCTTTCAAAATTGTAACCATTAATTCACTATTGAAATAGAATAGTATTTATCTTAATTGACTTTCTTAACCATTAGATAACTTATTGAGGAAAAAAATCATGACAAAATTTTTAAATTATTTAATCATTTCTCATTTAGCCATTCACTTATCTATTTTTCTCCATACATCAACTTTCTCAAATGCATCCTCCTCTATCTCATTTTTTTCTAAATTATTCTATTAACATGGACTTATTTGTTTCAGTTTCCAAATGGCTTACAAGATTTCATTCTTATTCCAATCAAAAAGTCATCTGACTAAAAATCATGCTCATGCACAAAAAAAAAAAAAGTAGATATTTTTGAGTTAAGAACATAGGAATCATTTCTACTATATCTTGATAGATAAGGTTTATTAAATCGTTGATTTTTAAACTCATTCTTAATAAGAAAAAATATCACCTCATCTATTCATTAAAAAGCTTTTAATATATAGAGTGAAGTTTGTAGATCAGTAAATAGCTCTTCAAATTTTTGAATTTTTTTTTTTTATAATGATAATCTTTTATTTTCTACTCTTTTTGGATCATTGAATGGTATTGAATTTTGTTAATTTTGTATGTATTCATAAAATCTAATTTATGAATGAATAATTAATTCTCTTCCTTTTAATCTCATCAATTACCTTTAATGTCATGAATAACCTTGTGTGACAACTAGCACGTGTCTCTTCATTTGACTTTTAATCTTAAATTTAATATCTTCTACCTACCACTCAATCTCAACCACTCATTCCTATTGCCTCTTAATCTCTTTCATTCTCACTACTCTTCAATCCTATTCAATCTCCTAGCACCTCTTAATCCCAGCCTTTGATTTTAAGGAGACTTCTATAAAGGATCTTTTTCTCCTCACATTTGAAACCCTAGTACTTTTTTTAACTAAGATTTTTGTGACTCGATGTTATCTATTGCCTCGGCACACTTGAGCCTCGGAGAACTTATGCCCTTGCATTTTTGTAGAATTTTTCATCAATCAACCATTTTCATTCTCTCATAGCCACCTATGCTTGTGCTAACAAAATTGAGAGCAGCCACATTCCATGCACACAAGATCTTGAAGGTAGGAGGAAAATGGAATCATACATTTCATGAAGACATATTATTGTGTTGATAGTTTAATTTTCTTTATTTATGCTTTTGTGAAAAGTGTTTCATTAATATAATGATAGAATAGTTTTGTGAATCTTTGCTTATGGTTGGGCTAGATTAGGCTCAAAAATAGGATTGTTCATAATAAATTAAGGCAACGAATTATAAATTTAAATTTAATATTTTATACCAAATCTAAACTCATCATTTGTTTTTCTCGTTGTGCTTTCAGATCCTTCATTTGAACATTTTCAAAGTTTTGTAGTCAAACAAAAAAGAGAAGAACGAAGAAGGATCCTCTCTACTAATAGAATTTGTAGCATTCTTTTGGTTGTTCCTCAGGATCATCTTTTTTTCAATATTTGATTTGTTATTAATAGAATACTTTTGTCACAACAAATCTTTCTTTTCATTCTTCAAAGTGTTTTGAGATCTTTCATCATCTTAACATCAACAAAGATGAAAAGAAAGGAAAAAAAATTATGTCAAAAATATTCTATAAAGAAAAAAACTAAACCTTGTGAAAAACGGGGATCTGAAGGTACATCAAAAGAATGGTCCAATTTCAATGAAAAATATTTTTAAGCTTCCAAATGCTCTGCACAACCAAACAAATTAAATGAGAAGATCTCTGAAAGATAAGTCCTTCACCTCCTTTTTACCAGTTTTCGTATTAGATAAGAAAATAATTTCATTACAAAATATATTTAGCCGATAGGGTATATTATAAGTGGGGATTTCATTCAAAACCTGTCCGTTCAAACTAGAAACTGCTCATCATCTGTCCGTTCAAACCAGAAACTGCTCATTGAGCAGTAAATATTTGAACTATAAAATCAAATCTTTGCAAAATCAAAATCAAATCTAGAGAAGAAGAAGAAATTGCGGAAGGAAGATTGAAAAATCAGATCGTTGGAGTATAAAATTTGCAGGGCGAGGCAAGGCGGGCGACGCAGGTGGGTCAAAGAAGACCACTTCACGGAGCACATGGCCGCTGATCTATGCTACGATCTTCCTGCAAATCCTGCTCGATTTTCCCCGTTACGCCCATCACTCTGCTCTTCTATGCCCCTGAAGGCGATGGCGCCGCCATTCCCATTTCTTTTATAGAGCCTGGCGTAAGAGTCAAATGTGCAGGGAGATTGGAGAACTGGCGTCTGCAACCAACCAGATGTGTGCTTAAAATATTTATTCATATTTTTTTCCCTTTCACATTATATATATGTGCACCGGGCTTGTAAGAGCACACGGTCCAATACACAAAATGAAGGTAAGTTAGGGCAGACCTGTGGCTCTCTAATTTTGCATCCCAGGCTGTGGCTCTTCTAAGACCTTAAGACTCTTCTTTATGCCTTAAATGTAAATTTTCTTGGTGCTTTCAAAGCCCTGAGCAAAATACACAAACAAAAAAAATATCTTCAAACATTTAAATTTGAACAATGGATGAGCACAACCATTTTTTGCTTTGTTAAACTGATAAATGGATTAGGATTTAGATATAAATTTATTATTCTTACCGGCGTTCAAAATGGATTGATGCGGCAGCCACAGGAAGACAGGTATTGGTTCATCTCAAAATTTCTGCAGATACAATGTCATGTTATTACCAACGCTGAGAGAAGCAAATGGTTATAAGTTTGGAGAAAAAATATTTAGCAGAATGAAACTTGAATCGCAGTTAACCAGAGATTTTCTCTGTCTGGAATTCGTTTATTCATTTGGTGAATAAGGGAAACTTTTAACAAGGGCGCCAAAGCATGTGCTCTCTATTTTTTAATCTATTACTTATTTCCCATAAGCCAAAAATTAATTACTCCTCACTCATAAGTTTTAAACTTTTTTTATACTTCTTTCCTATCATACTAATTGCCTTGTGTGAAATCTTTCTTTATCATCAGATTGATGGCCACTGAGATGATACAGGCCGAGTTTGTAGTAAATGAGGTAAGGGCTTTTGGACTCTGTCTATGTGTGTCAATGTTATTTTTCAATCCATTGAATGTGTTTTTCCTCATTTTGCAAGGTAAAAGTGATATACAGGGAATATTTGCTGACATTCATGATAGGATGTCATAGCTATGTTGAAAATGATCTATTCTGATGGAATTAATTTGGGATATCGATTGTTAATAAGCAAGTGCATAAAGGGTGTAAAAGCATACTTTGTGAGCATAAGATTGTAAGTTCAGAGTTTTTCAGTGGAGATCTAATAGGTTCTTATGTACACAACAATGCTTTTAGAAATTGGCTATCTCTAATCCTGTATGTTTTTGATGGGTACATCTTAATATAATTTTTTTCTCCTTGGGTCATATGAGATGAATGGAATGATATGTTCAATGGACCTTAGTCAGGCTTTTGTTTGGGACCTAAAAGCAAAATAGAGTAACTATTGGGCTTGATGGCTCCAGGTTTATCATGAACTTATCCTATAAGCTTGGCCACAACCCACTCCAACCTGTTATGTCTCATGTGGTGGGAATATAAGTTATAACTATATGCCAAGAATTAGAAAAGTTCTTGCTTATTCAGAATTTTGATGTAGTAAGTAAATTACAATACCTACAAGCTACCTTGTAATGAAAGATATCCTGAACTCACAATATTACTTTCAAATTATTATGTTGCAGTGGTTGAAATTTATAGTTGATGTCTAAAACATGTATGTCAACATTTTTTCTTGATGATCTAAAAGCATCTAGCCAATTGTTAAATGCCATATTTGTAGAAAAATTGTAGGTAGTTGCCTTGAGTTGGGAAATGTAATCACAAATTGGATAGAAAAGTGATGAACTGAGCATCAAGGTGCTGTACAAACCTTTCTGACATCGCACTACAGTTTACACCCAATTCAAAATTTCTAAGCCACTCTAAAATATTCTGATTCCTAAGCTCTACAAATCAGGAGGCATTCAGAAACGTTTGGTGTAACAGAACGAACTTCAACTTGTATTGTCATTTTTCATCATTCAACCTTTATGCTTTTCCTCTGTCAAATATGAGCCTCTTACTTAATCACTATGAAACATCATAGCTATTTGACAATCTTCAAAAACACCGAAATGGATTTGGTACATACAGAATGAGCTCAGGAAAAACAAAATTCAGATGTTGTATTAAGGACAAAATTTTGAATCTAATCTTTAAACTAAATTTAGTTTAGTTTGTGAAGGACTCCAAAATGTTTTTGTTCCATGTGTTCCATTTCGTGTGTAGGTAAGTGTAAGATGAGATGATCATTTTTTAATTATGGAGCATACTTTGTTTATGAATTACAGAGTACACTTTGTTTATGAATTACAGTTGATGTTCATGGTTGTACAGTGTAGAGTATTAGGAAAAGACTGTATACCCCTGTGAAAGGGATAGAATCTCTTTCAATAGTTTGTATTCTCAATGTCTGCAAATTTCATGTATTTGATTTGTTAAAAGTTAAAAGTTATCTATTTTCTTTACAACACTAAGATGAGGATAGTGCCTTGCCACATTCAAATCGTCGTCCGCAATGACGAGGAGCTCAATAAGCTTTTAGGCATTGTTACAATTGTTAATGGTGTCATTATGACTACTATTCATAATGTGTTGTTTCCTAAAAGGGGGGCTCTTTCGTCGGTTTGTCTAAATTTAGCAGCGCTGGAGACTGAAAATGGAGCGGGTCTTGTTTTGACATGTACGATTTCTGGTTATTCTGTATCTATTGTTCTATTCTCAAACTTCAGCTGCAGGATGCTGGCAGGGTCCTTCGATTTTTGGGAAAGATGACAAGGAATGTCGTATTAGAGGCGATTAGAAGCCTGGAATTGATGGGGGCATTCCGTAAAGGAAGCATTAAAAGGCCACTTGGATGGGAAAATAAACAATATGGAAGAAATGAGCTAAGACATATATTTGTGGATAGTGGTCGTGGATATCTAATCTTCATCTCATGTATTTATCTACAACATTGTAAGTATTTTACAAGTACACTTGGCCCAATCTTGTAAAAGTAAAGCTTACGTTCTAGACAACTTTGGAACTATGTTATCAACATTTACACCAAAAAAATTTATTTGATGTATATCTGCTAATACAATGGTTATACAGATATGTAGATGCCTACACTTTTTATGCATATTTGGCCCCATGTCAATTATGAATGTCTTGGTTTACTGTAATTCCACTGTATATGTTGTTGATTATGATGTGGTCATCTGCTACCTTTATGCAATGTCAACTCATTGTAGTCATCTACTACCCTTATACAATAACTCAATGCCCATTATAATCAACTTTGTATGGTTTGTTATGCAGAGTGTTGCAACTACTAGAAATGATCTCTATGCCATCATTCATAGTGCCTAGGAAAATGTTTCCATGTCTTTTTCAAGACGGATTCATGATTAAAGTCTAATGAAACGCGTAATGTTATACAAATACAGTGGGATATTTACAAGTGCTTTGAATATGTTGACTTTGAATATGGTAGGTATCAAATAGAGGCATTTAAGTTAGATTTTAGCAATTTAATGATAGCATCTCTTCTTAACCATAAACATATCTGGTGCATAATATGTTTTGTCTTTTTGTCTGCTGTGGATATTGTGTTTGCACATTTGTCTCCCCAACTATCTAGATGACCAATCAACATCTTCAGGTTGTTTAATAGTGCTAGGTATGCATGAGATTGTTGGGAAATCTTTGGAGGTGATCTATCCAAGATTGGTGGGGGTTTGGAAGAGTGACATTGTTTTTTACTTGCAATGGAAGTCATTTCAGACCTGCAACCTTGTATCAATCATTATTGAGACCTGTAAGTTGATTTTTCCTCACTAATTTGAAATTGATATGAAGTGCTGCAACTTTTTGAATTGTGAAGTAACTGGGGACCTTTGGGGTATTCAATGTGAAGTGATAGGGGTTGGACAGATCAATTCTAGCGTTGAATTTAGAGTGCCGATCAGCTTTTTCTTTTGTCATGTGCTCACTTGTTTTCATGCTTGCTGTAAATTTTATTCACAGTTTGAATATTTTTGTTGAATGTAAATTGCAGACCCAAAACTAATTAAAGAACCGAAAACAGAACAGAAAATAAAAGATAAAAAATGCACAGACAAGAGACACAAAGTTTATAGTGGTTCATCCAGCTATTCTGGATTACATCCACTTTCAAGCAGGGCAGATATCTCTATTGAAAATGAATCTTTGTTACAATGTTACAGCAGCTCTAAGCTCATAAGCTTTTTCCTTTGCATGGT
Source organism: Chamaecyparis obtusa (assembly GCA_027943335.1). Classification (NCBI taxonomy): domain Eukaryota; kingdom Viridiplantae; phylum Streptophyta; class Pinopsida; order Cupressales; family Cupressaceae; genus Chamaecyparis; species Chamaecyparis obtusa. The sequence goes on along the minus strand of BSBK01002021.1, from coordinate 932,293 downwards.
CAAAGTCACTCGTAACAACTTAGGGAGAATAAAAGAATCTAATGGTTACAGCAAAAGGAAGATTGGGCTTCACATCTGCGTAGCCTTTACACGGCAGAGCCGTTACAATCTCCCACTTGAAGTCCAATCAATGCTACGAGGCGAGCTGCTCAGAGATATCCCCCACTTGGTGCTTATGGCTATGTCGTCACAATGCCGAGAGAAGTCCTACAGAATTCGAACTTCTCTCGCGGTACAACCTTGGTGAACGCATCTGTCGGATTGACCTTTGTATCAATCTTCTCTAACTGTAGTCTTCCCTCTTCAAGAGCATGACGGATGAAGTGAAATCTGGTCTCAATATGCTTTGTGCGACTGTGGAAAGTTGAATTTTTGGCCAAATGAATGGCGCTGTTGCTATTAGAGAATAGAGTAAATGTGGATTGTTTAAATCCCAACTCTCCAAACAATTGCTGTAACCATGTCAGCTCTTTAGCTCCCTCAGCGAGAGCAATGTATTCAGCCTCGGTGGAGGAAAGAGCAACCACTTGTTGCTTCCGAGAAGTCCAGCTAATCGTTGCTCCGGCAAAAGTAAACACATAGCCTGTTGTAGACCTCCTTGTATCTAAATCTCCAGCCATATCAGAATCAGCATATCCGCAAATATAAGGGGCCTTACTGTTAAAACATAAAACATGAGAGGAAGTGCCTATCAAATACCGAAGAGTCCATTGAACTGCTTGCCAATGAGTTTTACCAAGATTACTCATAAAACCACTCGCAACTCCCACTGCTTGAGCAATATCCGGACATGTGCTAACCATGGTGTACATCAAACTACCAACTGCTGAAGAATAAGGAATACCAGCCATCTCTTCTTTTTCTTTCTGAGTAGAAGGACACATTTTTTAAGACAATCGGAAATGATCAACCAATGGAGTGGCAACCGATTTTGCATTTGTCATATTAAATTTCTCTAAAACTTTAAGAATGTATTTTTCTTGAGATAACTTAATTTCTCTCTTATGTCTATCTCGGATTATATCCATCCCAAGAATCCTCTTCGCTGCCCCTAAATCTTTCATGGCAAAACGAAGAGACAAATGTGTCTTCAGCTCATGAATGACTCTCATACTGTTACCAGCAGTCAACATATCATCAACATATAATAGCAAGATCACAAACTCACCAGTCGGAAGCCTTTTGAAGTATACACATGGGTTTGATTCACAGTGAGTAAAACCTTGTTGAGTCATGAAATTATCAAACTTTAAATACGATTGACGAGGGGCTTGCTTCAGCCCATATAAACTCCTCTTTAACCTGCAAAATAAATGCTCCTGCCCCTATTTGACGAAGCCTTCCGGCTGTTCCATAAATAGGTCTTCATCAATGTCCCCATGTAAAAACGCTGTTTTGACATCGAGTTGCTCAAGCTCGAGGTCCCATGCTGTTGCCATGCCAAATACTAAACGAATGGTCTGCATTTTAACCACTGGAGAAAAAATCTCATTGAAATCTACACCTTTTTGTTGAGCTAATCCCTTCACTACCAATCTGGCCCTCTATCTCTTCCGTCCTCCATCTTCCTCTTTTATACAATATACCCATTTATTTTTCAATGCTTTACGGTTTGGCGGAAGGGGAACCAGATCCCAAGTCTGATTCGTGTGTAAAGAATCCATTTCATCTCTCATTGCATCCGTCCAGAATGCTGAATTGACATCGGTACAGGCTTGCTTGAAAGTTTGTGGCTCTGCCTGATCAGAGCACAACGAAAATAACAATTCGTAGTCATCATATTTATGGCTGTTCCATAAATAGGTCTTCATCAATGTCCCCATGTAAAAACGCTGTTTTGACATCGAGTTGCTCAAGCTCGAGGTCCCATGCTGTTGCCATGCCAAGTACTAAACGAATGGTCTGCATTTTAACCACTGGAGAAAAAATCTCATTGAAATCTACACCTTTTTGTTGAGCTAATCCCTTCACTACCAATTTGGCCCTCTATCTCTTCCGTCCTCCATCTTCCTCTTTTATACAATATACCCATTTATTTTTCAATGCTTTACGGTTTGGCGGAAGGGGAACCAGATCCCAAGTCTGATTCGTGTGTAAAGAATCCATTTCATCTCTCATTGCATCCATCCAGAATGCTGAATTGACATCGGTACAGGCTTGCTTGAAAGTTTGTGGCTCTGCCTGATCAGAGCACAACGAAAATAACAATTCGTAGTCATCATATTTTCTTGGACGTTTTTTCTCTCCGATGGACCTCCTCAACTGAATATTTTGATGTGTGGCATCATTTGAATCCTTTGTAATTGGAATGGCAGGCATCTGAACAACATCCTGTTGTGCTTCATGTGGAGGACACCCTTCTTCCCAACTGTTCTCAATCATTGGTGGAATGAGAATTGACGGCGCTCCTTGAAATGGAGTTGGCGCAGGGTATGATGGCGGCAACATATGCCATTGCTGGTCTTCAACGTGAGAGGAACTGAGGGACCCTGTATGCAGAGATGGCGCTGCGTGTGGAGAAGGGGGAGTCCATGGCAGTGCGTGGGAAAACAGGGGATGATGTGCGATAGATGAGGCATCCGGCGTAGCAGTGGGAAATATAACAAGAGGCGCGGAGGAAGATTTTTGCAGGGACTGAGGAAGATGTTTGCAGGGATTGCGGTGGAAGTTGAGCAGTCGGCGCTATGCCAGCGCTAAAATCAGGCATTGGGTGTGTTGCCCGCGTAGTAATTAGAGGGGACGGTGAGTGCTGAAACAGGGTGTGGGGCATTTCGCAAGGGATGGTGCCTTGAGTTTGGTGAGTGCTTGGCTTTGACGTGGGGTCAATTAGTGTAGGTGTAGCAGGAGTGATTGAAGGGTTGATGTTAAACAGAGAACATGGCACTGTACTAGTGATAGTAGAGGACGTAGCAGGAGTGTGAGGAGCCACAACAACGGTAGAGGGATGAAATGTCACCCGTGGAGCTCGCTGTACAGTAGTGCCATTGTCAAACAAATCGTAATTGACAAAATCATCAGAAGTAGACTTCTGATTGTGCAAGCTTGAGAATGATTTCTCATTGAATACAACATCCCGACTACGAATAACCTTTTGAGTGACTGGATCCCACAATCGAAACCCAAACTGATCTTCACTGTACCCCAAAAATATACATTTCTTGGATTTAAAATCCAATTTCATTCTCTGCTCTTTAGGAATGTGCACATAAGCATCACAACCAAAGATATGCAAATGAGAAAATGAAATTCTCTTACCAGCCCACCTCTTTTCCGGAATATTAAAATCCAGACGAGACGAAGGAGCTCGGTTTATTAAATAAACCATTGTATTACATGCCTCTGCCCAGAATTCCTTCCCCAAACCAGCATTTGACAACATACACCAAGCTCTCTCTAAAATAGTTTGATTCAACCTCTCAGCTGCACCATTTTCTTGAGGTGTATACGGGATTGTTTTAATCCTCCAAATACCATGATCTGCACAAAATTGGTCAAGCTCCGAAGAGCAAAACTCACCACCATTGTCCGTTAGTAGACATTTTAGTTATCTTCCAATCTAATTTTCTAGCATAGCCTTAAAGCTTTTAAATTTGGAAAAAACTTTTGATTTCTTATTCAGCATATAAACCCAAACTTTGCGAGTGCAATCATGAAGAAATGTGACAAAATAATTAGCACCACCGATAGAAGTTACCTCCGTAGGACCAAAAACATCGGAATGAATGAGCTCTAATGGAGATGATTTCTTCTCATGACCCGTCCTTACAAAGCTAGTGCGATTTTGTTTGCCATAAAGGCAATGCTCACACAATGTCAAATCAACTGATTTTAGACTTGGAAGTTGGTCTCTTTGAAGCATAACTTCAAGACCTGTTTTGCTCATATGACCGCGCCTCTTATGCCAAAGTTCGGCATTGCTATCCGCAACTGCCATGGCTGCTCCCACTTCACCATTACACTCTAATGCGTATAAACTTCCAATTTTCTGCCCTTTTGTTAAAATTAATTGACCTTTGGACACTTTCTAAGAAGCTAAATCAAAACTAACATTGCATCCTTGTGTATATAATTGACTAACAGAAATCAGATTCGCTTAAGTGTAGGAACATGCCTTACATCTTTTAAAATCCATTTGCTTTCATTTTTCAGCGATAATAAAATATCCCCTTTGCCAACTATATCACATTCTTTATTATCCCCAAGAAAAACTTTGCCAAACATACCTTCTTGGTAATTTGTGAAAGCACTCCTACATGGAGTTGCATGAAATGAGGCACCGAAATCGAGAACCCACGAATCTGACTCCATGTTGCCGGCTGCAAGTACCAAAGCTCCATCAGTTGCAGCATTAACACCGGCATTAATAACATTATTTTGAGCCCTTTTGTAGTTCCAACATTGCTTCTTTGTGTGCCCAGATTTTCCACAAAACCAGCATGTGCCATTTCTTCCTCTCGATTTTGAGTGATGACTCGATTTGCCTCTTCTGTTGTTATTATTGTTATTTCTTCCTCTCTCACGACTTCTACCTCTATTGCTTGTGCTCACAGCTGTTAGAGCATCACCGGAACAGGGTTCTTGATGTTTTCTTCGCATGTCTTCACTAAGTAATGTGGCTGCGACTGCATCAAATTTCAGCTTGCTCTTGGCTGGAACTGAAGTGCTCACAGCCATTACAACTCCTTCCCAACTGTTCGGAAGTGAGCATAATAAAAAGATCGCCTTTATCTCATCATCTAATGTGATGCCAACAGAAATCAGCTGAGTAACTAAAATATTAAACTTGTTGAGATGATTCGATATCACTCCTTTCATTTTCAGATTATATAATTTCTTGATGATGAATACTTTGTTCGATGTTGAAGCTATCTCGTATAATGAGGATAACTTATCCCACAGCTCTTTTGTTGTCGGCTCTGTCGAAACGTTCAAGAGCACATTGCTTGATAAAGATAAGAAAATCGTTGCCTTTGCTTTTTGATCAATCTTCTCCCAATCTTCATCCGACCTCGAACCTTTTCCTTTTGTTTTTCCAAGTAGTGCTAGTTGCAAATCCTGCTTGACAAGCAGAGATTCAATCTGTACTTTCCATAATCCAAAGTTCTGCCCTGAGAATTTTTCAATCTTCCATTTGTCTGCTTCATCCATGGCGCCTGCAAAACCTCACCGATTTCTAGAAAAAAAATCGAATGAGCTTAACCAGCTCTGATACCAATTGTTGAATGTAAATTGCAGACCCAAAACTAATTAAAGAACCGAAAACAAAACAGAAAATAAAAGATAAAAAATGCACAGACAAGAGACACAAAGTTTATAGTGGTTCATCCAGCTATTCTGGATTACATCCACTTTCAAGCAGGGCAGATATCTCTATTGAAAATGAATCTCTGTTACAATGTTACAGCAGCTCTAAGCTCATAAGCTTTTTCCTTTTCATGGTCAAAGTCACTCGTAACCACTCAGGGAGAATAAAAGAATCTAATGGTTACAGCAGAAGGAAGATTGGGCTTCACATCTGCGTAGCCGTTACACGGCAGAACCGTTACAATTTTGTCCTCAAACGTGACTTCCCTATTTCTCGCCTACAATGATGTCGACTTTTGGACTGTTCACTTGTGGAATGCTACTTATAACGCTTATTTCAGTAGTAAAATTGTTTTTAAGCTCAATTCTAAAATATTTTCGCTGTCAGTTTCATAATTTTCCTCAAAAAAATTTCATTTGTTCTTCACAGTTTTCAGAGTTTTGAGGGAAAATACAGATTCAACTTTTTGGGGGAGTAAACTTTTGTCAATTTATGAATTTTACAGTTGAGGTAAAGATTTTGCAGATTTAAATTGTATATATCTTTTCAAAGCTTTCATCAAAGTTGACACGCTGAATCTTGTTCTCAGTTTTAGAGTAGGTTATACAAAGGAGCATAAAGATATCATAAGTTTTTCAATTCCAAATCTTGTGTTCTACAAATAATTTCTATATCTATTTAATTATATCAATTTAACTATTTTTGTTTTTGTTTTTCTCTTTTACATTTCCTTTCATATTATATTAAATATTTAACCAAAAAAAATCATATAATATTTCTACAATATCCTTAAGTGTAGAATACTTGCAATGTGGAAAAAAATATATATAGAAAACCATCTTATATAAAATTGCACTTTTTTTTTTCTATGGGCGTACCCCTTGCCCCCTTGCACCTCCTTATTAACTTATAGATTTTTCTATTCATGTCCGAAAAGAAGTGGAGAGTACCTTCCAATTATTCCTTAAGAAGAAAGCAAAAATAATATTTGTAACTGCAAAATTAGACTTTTCTAAATGTATAAAATTGTTACCGTGTAGTGACCATTGGCTTTTTTTTTAAAGAGGGTTGAAATACTACCATGGATCTTTAGTAATAGGTCAAGAAATTTTTATCAGATTTTTAATTGATCAAGACAAATGCTCATCCATTGATAAATGTTTTTAAAAGAACACAGTATATTATTAGTCTCTGCCTATCTATAGGCGGAGATTAATGTTTTCACCGTCTATTTAATAATTAACCCATTTTCAAGAATCGGGTAGGCAGTTTTTAACCTATGGTCTGTAACAATTTTTTTATATAAATTGATTTTTTATTATATTTTTCTATTTTGTGATTTATAGGTGGTATTTTTGCTGGTGGGTTTTTAAGGTTTTTCCATTAAGACATCTGGGTTTTTTTCAATTTTTTCCATTAACACATCTTTCCTGCAGGCACCTGGTTTGGATGTGGTTTGCATGAAGGAAGACTAGATGATTGTTTATTAAAATATGCGTGGACATGTGTCAATTTCTTTCTCAACCATCTGCAAAACTTATGCAACACCAGTGCAAGCTACCAAATAGAAGAAAACATGGAAATGGAAACTCTCATAATTGAAAGTAAATAAAATTTCGTGACATCTGAGGCACAGGACCAGAGTGGTAGATTTAGAACGATATATTGCAGTTGCAAGATTTATGAGATTGCCTAATCATATATTTGTTTTCTGAAATAGAAACCTGAGACTTCTGTAACTAAAATCTTTCTTTGTACTTCTTTGTCATATTTTGTATTTTTGTGCATCAATACATAAATGATTCTCAATAAGATAATTTTTTCAATTTTTAGTTCCCTGCGAACTATGAACTATTGGGGGGAGGGGCAGTGGTTAAATAGTGATTAAACAGAACTTCAGCAGCCAATCAAAAACAGTCTTCTTCACAATTTATTTTCGGTTGCTAATTATATCATTAAAGCTGCATATTAATTAAGACAGATATTAATTCAAAATATTTTGGCATCCTGACTGTGCCTTAGGTGGCAGAATGATAAAAAATGGTTTTAGATTTACAATGCTAGAGAAGGCACATCCGGCGAGGTCTTGGTCAGTGGGTTGCAGGATGCGTTTTTGTTTAGGGTCACAGAAATGTCAGATGAAGATTGCAGATTTAGGATGCCCCTTTTGCACATCTCACTAGAGACTGCTCTGTCCTCACCTCGATACCGTAAGTTTCCAGAGAAGGTGTAGATGCAACGGAAAGGAAGGACAGTTGGGAGAATTTCAGAAGAGAACTAATTTTCCTCCTCCTACTGCAAACAGTTTGTGTGTCCAAGAATTTTATTATTAGTAGAATTTAGCTTTATTTATAATGGTCTATTCATCTAATATTATGGCCTTCATATTTGACAACCTAACACATTTCTCTCAAGCAATCCTATCTCTCTACAAATTTCTTTTAATCTGGAAAGATATTTTTCTTATTATGTCTTGATGTTAGGATATGTTTCTTTCATTGCATGTTGTCTTGGATGGCAGGAGGGAAGAGAAGAAGATTTCCAAAAAGGAAACTGCCCCTCTTATGTTCAAGTAAAAGCCCTAAAAATAAAACCCTTCACAGTTGATGGATCATTGTCCTTGCAATATATTTAGTATTTGTCAAGTATAGGATCATTGTCCTTGCAATATATTTAGTATTTGTCAAGTATATAATATAGAATCATGGATGTTAAGACAAAGTTGTGAGATTATAATGTAGATAAGTAATAATAACACAACGTTTCAAACAGTGTTTTGTGTTCTGTTTCTTTTTCTTTCATCTTCATAGACTGTAGGGTAATGGCCAGAAGAACTATTTGCTTCCAGTTCCTCTTAGATTAATTTCTAATTTGATTCTCTGTGAGCATCTTTTTATTTTGCTTTTACGGTCTGTATAAAAATAAATAAATAAATAGAAATAAAAAACAATTTGTGACATGATAAAGTGCGTACACAATTTTAACTTGATTGATTTGGGTAACAACTCTTGAAAAAACTATAAAAACATTGACATTCGTTTACATGGGTTGTGGAAATATCATGTAAATTGTACTAGTTAAATGACAAATGGCTTGTTCAGCTATTCAGTGGGCACTCCCTTATTCAATTGCTAAAATTGTAATTGGACTATTTTTATAATAATACACTGCCTTATTCAATTGCTAAAATTATAATTGCACTACTTTTATAATACTACATACTACATAGTGGAAAGATAATACTACATAATTTTTATAAAAAGATGGGTTCACATTTTTAAGTTTAGGTGACACAGAGTCTTATAAAGATAAAAACCAGTGAAAGCAATCCTAACGGAAGGAAGATCTGACGGAGCTTCCAATGAAGTACTCTCTCTGTATTTTCAACGAGCAGACATTTAACTGTCTATATCAGACAAAAACAACTACACAATAAAAGCATTCTCTGAGATTTCACAAAGAAAATGGTAAATATGATTAGTACAGAGAAGCTGCATTAAGGTCTCGAAACAGGTCTCGAAACAGGCCCATTCCAGAGAATTTACTACTGTTTATGCATAGACCTAGTTTCATTTATTAATGAAGTTTTGAATAAATGATGCTATTGAGAAATTATTTTGTTAAACAAACAGCCCTATGGATAGAACCAGCACCCTCTGAAGCTATTTTTTTTACACTAAAATATCTGCAAAATTTCGCATTCAGGAGTTCCACATCAGGCCTCATCGAATTTTCTTTTCTAAATCCATTGGTGTAAATTTAATACCATTTCCTCATCATTGTTCACATGGGTACTTAATCAGCTAGTGATTTCTAAAATAGAAATATGCTTCACAAGTTGGATCTCCTTGTAGAGAATATTCATCATTAGCATAGTTAAATTATTTATAGTTTGCCTTGCTCACTCCCATTAAAATGTTTTTACGCTCAGGGGAAAACAAGACATAAAAACCCAAATGCAATTAATTAAACATAAGGAAAAACCTAAAATTCAGTAATCATATTAAAATTATAGAATTCAATCATGTGCTCTCGCTACAATTGTGAATATCTGATTTAGTACTTCAGTGTGTTTTCCCACAAGTGATATATGTATTTCTGTGCAAGCCCCCGACTTTATAATTGTAACTTCCATTAACATATTCTTGAGATAGGTTTGCATTTGATAGCTGTAGATTCCTAGGCTTTCAGGACACTGTGCTTGATGACAGTGGAAGACATTACTTCAAAAACTGTTTCATTGAAGGTCCTCTGGATTTTATGTGTGGTGATGGGCAATCCATCTATGAGGTAGATTATATTGAACCAAACAAAATACCCGTCTGGAAAATATCAGCACCCATTAATGAAAATTTGTTCTGATCATTGATTCTGATGCAATTTGTTTGATGGCAGAAATGTCATCTGCATACAATTCCTTTGCTAAACCGGAGCCCTTGCAGTGCAAAAAAAGGATCTCTATAGGGAAACAACCAGGGTATGTTTTGTTAAGCTGTAAGGTCGCAAGGGGCGGATTAATGTTTCTGGGAACAGCGTGGGGACCTTTCTCCAGTGTTATATTTGCTCTTACTTACGTGGATAATTTTATCTTTCCTGAGGGGTGGAACATGACTGGAATGATGCTACTAGACAAGAGTGAGTTACCTGAAGCCAAAAAGAAATTTAGTTTATATCCAACAAGATGAAGAAACCCATTTAATTATCAAACAGTAGTTTCAAAGCTATCCTTCTTGCAAGTTGACGTACTAATATTTTGGGCATCTGTCAAAAATAGCCCAAACTGCCAACTCAATAACATACATTGTATTTCTTATACTATGCAAGAAATTTAATTCATTTTAAAAATTCTTATGATTTAATTCACTTTTAACTCTTGGAATGTTTTTCCATGTCATGATTGTCTTTTTTTCAAATGTTCAACTTCAGAATGAATGTTGTAGCTTGTGCCAAGCATTTTGTTAAAGATGGTGGAACAGAGAGATGGGTCAATGAACACAATACTCTGCCAATTTATGAAGAGCTTTTCCAGATTCACACGTATCTATACCTATACTCCTTGGAAAACCGAGCCCCCAACAAAATTGTCCTGCCATTTTTGGCAGGAACTAGGTTGCAATGCAGCTCTTGTTTAATTTTATTTCCCCTCACAATATGGTTCAGAACATCAGAGTTGTGGCAGAGGTTAAAACTTAAAAGGGTAAGGAGCCAGCCAATAAACTATTTTTGTTGGCTTGAAACTGCTTTTGAAATTTTCGCACTTTAGTAAATACCCACAAAAAGGAATTTACAAATATTTTTATATCTTTAAATCTGAGTGAAACGCTTGTGAAATGTATTATAAAATGTCAAAATTACATTTGCACAAGTGTTAAAAATAAAAATACAAAGGGTTTTTTGTTAACAAAAAGCTTGTTGAGATTTCATTTTCTAATTTTTTTTTAAATTTGCCTATTTCATGAAATTTGTATTAAAATCCAGAATTACAGCGCTAAAACTGGTGTCTGTAGTTAAAATTAAGTAAGACTGTAAAAGTGTTTGAGTAAAAGAGCTGTAAATAACTGAGGCTGCATGTGCAGAATGTAATTGTGGTAGAAAGGAATGAGCGGAAGCTCATAAGGAAAGTCTGTATGTGCTTTTAGTTAATGTAAATTTCATGTTTCTTTCTGTTTCTGTTCTTCCTTCAATCCTTCATATCTTATGGTTGCCTAACATTATGTATGAGAAAAAACAGTTGTGGAACTGATATATTATGCTATTCATCGAAATTTCTAACACGCGATATATCTTGCAATTTAATTTATCAAGGCGCAGTCCTCCGTGAGAGATGCAAGATTTCTAGAGACGTATTTTCATTTTTCCTTTCATCAGTAACTGGGAGCTCTAGAGCAGCGAGAAATAATGTATGCAAACATTAAAATGTTTCTGTAAAAAACCTTGAGCTCTCCGCAGTATAAAGGCTTACCATTCCAATTCACAAAATAGCTAGGTAAAAATTTTTATGCACAGAATAAATCATCGATTTTTAACAAGACAGCAACTTCGACTAAATCTTCTATTTTTAACAGAAGACAGAAACTCCAACTACATAGGAACTCTTACTTATAAATGTAAAATCAACTTTTGTGATCTTTACTAATCTATGGTTTATTTTACAACAATGTTCTAAATAATGTCATTGGATTTTATTCTACAGTGCTTCCACACTTTGTCTACAAGTGATAGTCTTTACAGTTTGTAATATGGTTAGTATTGCTAATTAGTTTTGAACTCTCTTTCTTATTGAATAAATTTTTATCCCTTTTTTTTAATTAGTATTTTTTATTTTTCACGCTAAGCCGTTCAATTCTAGAAGTCTACTATGTTTTACTCTGTTTGAAACTTTGAATATTTGAAAATCTTTTAAAAAATTATTTTAATAAATTTACATTTAAATTTAAAATAATACATCTGTCTTGAAGAGTTCATTGAATTATCTAGAGGTACATGTTTTGCATTCAGGTGCCAAGAGGGGCTGTCTTTGGGATGCACATACTTTTGAAATGTAGACTTTCCTGATTATATCATTGGTATCATTTGTGCTGCTTCTTGTTTTTTCTTTTATTAAATTGTTTAAACTGAAATTCATTTGTTTATTTCAATAGGGAAAAAAATTCAATGGCTTGATTAGTGATTTTTTTATAGATTTTAAGACATTCTAGTTAATCCTTCTTACAATTTTGGGGGACCAACTATTCTTTCTATTTATGTAAATGATTGATTAGGAAATAGTTACATTGTAAAAAAGAGTTATATAAAAGAGAATGATGGAGCAAATAGAGGATGACATCTTGTTGTTTGGAGATGTCAATTGATGCACTAGTTAACATTGTTGGAAGAGAGTGATATCAATTTTGTTTTCTCCCATTTTGGGGGTTAATTCATGAAGGATATCATTCATGTTCGCAAAAGAGATGACAAAGAAGGAATTAGAGGATTGTATAATCTTTAAAAAGTGAACTAAGTATATTACTAGGTATAGTTACGATATAGTATCTAGGCACATTTTCTTATAGGGGAACCATTGAAGTACTATTGTAGAGTAATTTTACAAAATAATAATATTTACAAAGAACATTATGCATACTCCATCTCAATCATATAATAAATGAATAATGTATAAACCAAAAACCATCTAACTATTTTTAAATTAACTATTTAGTAACACACAAGAACTATGGTCATAAATTTTAAAACCATGATTCAAACAAATTCTTTTTCATATCAAAAGTTCTTTTTAAATAATTTATCATAATTGATCACTCAACATAAGTTTTATGACATGTCATGGATTGAGAAATTTTGGCTTTCATGTGATCTCTTAAAATTGACTCCCATATCTTGCAATGTCATAACAGGTTTTTAAATGTTATAATGGCATTAGATAGAAGGATTTTATCCAGATATCTAGGTCATGATATTCCTAGATAGATGGTTGGGCGTTCAAGAAAAGAGCTTATTACAAACTAAAGAACAAAGACACGACTTGCTCACAGAAGGTTGATATTAGATTTAGGGTGACTATGATAGTTCATCTAAAAACAACCTTGGACGAGGAGGTGAGGAGGTTGTTGCAAGACCTTAAAGGAAGCATTCAAAGGATTGTGATCATGAGATTGAGTCTCATGTGTGCTAGTTGAAATGCCTTCATGGGTTCACCTAGAGTGATGCAAACTATATAAGAGATATAATGCTTATGTATGCTATTTAAGGTACATTATCACTACAGAAAATATGGTTGATATTCTCATCAAGTTTCTTGTTAGAGGGAAGGTTGTATACCTTCGAGATAAAATTGGTATTTTGGAGAATGAAGCCTTAGATGAAAAGAAGTTTCAATATATGTGATCTACTATCTTGTATGTTATTGCATTCTTCTCTTTGAGAGAGAAGTTTAAGGTGAAAGCCCTTGTTTTCACCCTTTGAAATGAACCGTGATGGATCCACCCTCTGAGATGAGTCAAGGTGGATTTCATGTGTGTAACTCCAGGACTTATGGGCCCTCCTGTGAACATTGGAGAAAGGTGATGACTTTTCGATAATGAACACTTGTAGTTGATTAATGTTACAAGGTGACGATCTTGTAATGGAGATTCGTTATGGTAGACTTTTGATATGTCAATGCACATACCATAATAGGGTTATATGTAAGGGGAATGTAATGTTCTCAAATTACTATATCCTTGTATCACGATCTTTGGTGAATGTAAAACTAGGTATCACGTGTTACGTGATTCCTCATATCACATGTTGGGTGATATGTAAAAATAGGTATCATGTGTTAGGTGATTTCTCATATCACATGTTGGGTGATATGTAAAACTCGGTATCACGTGTTAGGTGATTTCTCATATCACATGTTGGGTGATATGTAAAACTCGGTATCACGTGTTAGGTGATTCCTCATATCACATGTTTGGTGATATGTAAAATTGGGTATTACATGTTAGGTGATATGTAAAACTGGGTATCACGTGTTAGGTAATTCCTCATATCACATGTTAGGTGATATATAAAATGAGTAACACGTGTTAGGTGATTCCTCATCTCACAAGTTATGTGATACTTAAATGAGCATCGCGTGTTATGTGATATTTGCCTTCACGAGATATGTGAGATTTCTTACCACAAGAAATGTGATATATAATTTTATCTTCCCTAGCTAAGAGGGAGTGTTGATGTATGTAGCATCAGTCAGATAAAACTAATTATATATAATAAATTATGAGAAATTATATATATATATATATAATGTTAATCATTTATTTATTATTATAATGACTATATAGTTAATTAATAAATTAGATTAATGAATAGACATGTCCCATGAAGGGACATGTCTTTTCTTATCTTTACCATATATATATTCAAGAGATCGATGCATTTGGAAAACACATACAATGAGATAGTGCTATTACATTTTCTATGATCCTAAAACCTTAACAAATGCTCTTACAACTTTAAAAACATATTACATGATAACCTAGATGTAGCCAAAAGTTTCACCTAAAAGTGAGAGAACCTTTTTTCCCATACAAGGACAAGCTAATAAATAAATACAAATAGGTAGTCAATATGTTCATTGGATTGTTGTAAGGTTTATTTCATCCATGGGTATGTACAGGATCATAGTGTGCCAAAAAGTGGTAATGGGAAAAAATTGCATTTTCTATTTTTCCAAACACGCAAAAATCCGCTTTGAATTTTTGTATGGACCAGACAAATTTAAATTTGGTTTGGTAATACCAAACTAGATTGGATACCCGTTCCAAATCGGATACCCATTTTGAAAAAAAAAACAAAACACATTTTAGTAAAATGGACATAACTTTTGTATTTCTTATCAAAATTTTGATTTTTTTGTAGGTGTTGGAAAGGTGATTAACAGACCTACAATATGCTTAAGGTAATTTTATTAGATTATAGACCAAAACTTAATTATAATCATTTGAATTGAATACTTAATTTTTAAACTTGTAATAATCACAATTTTTGCATACAAAATCATTCTTTTTTAGTTCAATTTTTCTCCCATAAGAATTGACATAGTTAAAAAGTAGTAAATAATGAAAAAATTACATTTATGTACTAATGAGATTAGGAAATTTCATAAATGATCATATAGGGTTTCCTTTTTGTCTTTAATCCTTTGTACGCAATTGCCCAAGAAGACCTAAGACAAAATGTCTCTCTATATCTCTCTTCCTCTCTTGATTTACTTAAATTTCTATCTTTCTCTCTTTGCCGTTCATTTTATATCCCTTTAAATCCATCTCTATTATTTTTCCTTTCTATACATCTCTCTTTGTCTCTCTGACTTTATTAATGTGTCTCTCTATCTCTCTCTACTAATTTATCTTCTCTTTATATGTCCCTTCCTCTAACTCCCTCTACTCATACCTATTTCTTACCTCTCTCTCTCTCTCTCTCTCTCTCTCTCTCTCTCTCTATATATATATATATATATATATATATATATATATATATATATCATTATCTCTAGATCTCTCTTATTTTCTTCAGATCTCCCTTCACTTATCATAATAAATCAATTGGTTAGAGGGGGAAGGAATGGGATTGTGGGGGGAAGAGGTGGTATGGTGAGATGATAGAGGGAGAAATGAGAAAGGGAGAAGAGGAATGAGAGAGAGAGAGGGGGGGTGGGGTAGTTAGAGAGGAATAGATGAAGATGGTGATGAGAGAGAGGGAGAGGTGATGGTGGGGGGAAGGAATGAGATGGTGAGATGAGGGAGGGGAGAAAGTGAGATATATGGGTAGTTAGGGGGAGAGAAATGAGATGGAGATGGTCCTAGGATGTCTTAAGGAGTCCTTGGCACCTTAAGTGGTCATAAGGGGTTGTCACATGAATTAATGAGTCATGGGATATATTAATGGGTCTTAGGATACATTAATCGGTCCTAGGGGATCCTAAATTACATTAATGGGTGCAAATGAGTCCTAGGAAGCACCGATTGGTCAAAAATCATCCTAGGATACATTAAGAGGTCCTCGGATGTCTTAAGGGGTCCATCCTAAGGGGTCATAAGGGATCCTAAGGGGTCATAAGAGATCATAAGGGGTCCTAGGACATATTAGTGTGTCCTAGGACTCTTTATGACCCCTGATGACTTCTAAGGACCCCATAACATATCCTACGATGCTTTTTGACCCATCAATGTGTCCTAGGACTCATTTGCACCCATTAATATATATTTTAGTATCCCCTAGGACCTATTAATGTATTGTAAGATCCATTAATACATATGATGACCCCTTAAGACCACTTAACGCACTAAGGATCCCTTAAGACATCGTAGGACCATATCCATCTCATCTCTATCCCCCTAATTACCCCTTATATCTCACTCTCTCTTCTCCCTAATCTCATCATCCCATACCTCTCTCTCTCTCTCATCACCATATTCATCTATTCCCCCTAACTATCCTATTTCTCTCTATACCTCATATGTCTCCATGTCCCCCCCTCTCTCTCTCTACCTCATATCTCCCCCATTCCCCTTCTTCCTTTATCCTTTCTCCATCATATCATCATCCCACCTCTTCCCCCCACCATCCCATCCCTTCCCCCTCTAAATAATTGATTTATTATTGTATGATTTGAGCAATACAAATCCACAAAACCCAAAGATCACCTGCCTACAAAAACCTATTACAAGGAAGTAGAGACAAGAAGAGGGCAAGGGTTTGACTCAGAAATATGAAGAAGAAAATATCCTCAAATAATGAATGAATAAAACATACAATGGGTCATCCTTATAAAGGAGATCAAAAGCCTTGAAAGGAAAACCCTAGTGCATGTAATAATTAGTTAAATTATTACAAGACTAATGCATGCAAGTTTATATTTAAAAAAATAAGTGCATAAGTTTAAATCAACTAGTTCATGTGTGTTTAAATATAAACAACTAAAAATAAAAGTGTTGAAATCTTAAGAAAGGAGTAAAGTTAATTAATAAAATTAATACTTTACTCTAACGCCCCCCTTAAGATGAGCAACAATGCAGCTACAAACAATGCAAGAAGAAAGCAAAGGAAACTAGAGTGCTGAAAGCATAAAAATGGGTCCCGGCAACATGGCCTGATGAGGTACCCAACACAACCAAATCTCTATAAAATGGAGAAATAGAGAAAACCCAGTGGGAAAAAACCCTACTTAAAAAAGAGATATAAAGGCAAGCAAAAGAAAAAAATGACTTCAAGAGACTCTTTCAAAGCCATAAGTACAATGTGTGCTGGCAACCCCCCCCCATGAGAGAGGATCGAGGCTCCAAAGCCCCCTAGATTGAAAGAACCCCTGGATCAATGAACAAACCACTGTGACTCCAATGCAGAGGAGTGAAAGTCAATGGACACTAAAGAGGTAACCTCAAAAGATGAGGTGTCACTGGAAAGCCGAGTTGATGCTCAAAGGAGTAAACACGAGGATCCTAAAAGGGAATCCCCAATGTAGGTGGTGTGACAGGTGTGCTGACACTGGCATGAAAAAGGAGATGAATGTCCTCTGTAGAATCCTCAACAAGTGCACCCGATGGCTTGATGAATGGATCTAGAGGGTCAGGTAGTGCTGAAGAAGAATCCTGCTGAAGAGAGAAGACCTCAATAGGATGTGCTATGGAAATCATAGTAGTGATCTTAGGAACAATAGAAAGGTTCAAGCGACTTGAATGCACCACATGATGCTCTTGCGAAAGAGGAGAGCTGTGCTCCTATAATGGATATGGTGGACCAAAGTGTGAGAAGGTGTAGAGACAGGTGGAATGATCAACTGTCCCTTTAGCAACAATGCTTCATGTCGCAGTATCCTGAATGAACACTAAATCTCCAGTGAACTCAACTATCTTCCCTGATCCACTGTGTGAATCTGATAAATTGAGAGAAGGTTTACAAACAGAGATGGAACATACAATACATCATTGAATGTGCCATCGTGAATGCCTACTGAACCTTTCCCGCAGATTGTCAAGATAGTGTTATTCCCCATGAGAATATGAGGAATGGGAGAAGCCTCAACAGTAGAGAAGACCCCTTGAGAAGATGCCATATGGTGAGAAGCACCTGAATCTAGTATCCAAGGGACCTGTGAAGGGGATGCCATGGATGCCCGTAATGCATGACCCTGTCCAAAATATTGTCCAAATGTCGAAGATGTGGAAGAAGACTGAAAAGAAAACCCCTATAAGGTAGAAGAGGATGGAGAGGAAATAGTGCTCTTCAGAAGAAGAGCTTGCAAATTGACAATTTGTTTCTCATAGCCATCAAATCTCTTCTAAAAATAATGTGACTCATCATGAGGTCCTTTATGACAATAGGAACATGTAGGTCTCTTACTCTTATGTTTCTCCTTCTTAGAAGAAGATGGTGGGCCAGTAGATTGCTGAGAAGAGGAATTTGATATCTGTTGAGAAGAAGAATCTGATATTTGCTTCAGCTTGAACTTTTGCTTTCCTTTGGATGGCTGGGCGACCAATGCTTGGTTCTTTGATCCTATTAGAGAGTCCAACTAAGTAAGCTTGGCCTACCCTCTAGTCAAATGATCATAGAACACCTCAAAAGTGGGCATGGTGAATGTAGGTCCCAAAGCGTCCATGGTAGAATGAAAGGTAGAAGAGAAGATCTGAAAGTTTGCCCTAAGCTTAGACAGAATCAAATAAATGCACTCTTTGTCAATCTTTTGCTTTCCACATTCGTGTAACAAAGATCTCTACTGTTTGAACTTCATAAAAAATTCCTCAATAGAGGGAAAAGAATCAGGTACAAGAGAGGTAAGCTCTGCCTCAATCTGAAGTGCTCTGAACTCATTCACTATACCAAACAAGGTGTTAAGCTTGGTCCACATAGCTAGAGGGGTATTGCACCCATCAAGATGAAACTGCAAGCTATCTGATACCTGTAAAGAAATCAACCCCATAGCCTCATCCATCTTTTTTTGATGTTGCATGATCTCAAAGGGCCTCTGTAATATTGGCTGCATTGCATTTAGACAAGACTAGAGCCCTTTTGAACGAAGAAGGCATGTCATCAGGGTTTTCCATGTGTGATAATTATGTTGGGTCAGAAGTTCTAGACAAGATGAGGTCTCGGCCATATTTTTTAGAAGGGGTTTATGTTTTGATAAATATCTGGTTTAACTGATAGAAACAAGAAAATAACACCCCCCCCCCCACAATCCAAATATCAAACCCCTAAGCCTAGAATGATATGCTTTATCAAGAGATAGCAAAAAAGCTTCAAATCTGAATCTTGTGTATCTTGAAAAAATTCTGATGAAATAGGTATAAATCTGGATGGTGCTAGAGAAGAGCTTTCCGTCGCTTCTTCCGGATAAAAAAATGGAGCTAATTTGAGCAAATTAGCCCCCCTGAAATGCAAAAAGGATAATTTGGCGTCCATAGAAAAAATAGCAAGCTAGATGACAAAAAAATACCAAATTAACATGCATGAGAGCATCGGGCTTAGAACCAGCTTTTCGGCGATATCTTGTTTGTCCGATTTTGACACCGTATGCTCAAGTTATGAGCAAAATACCAACTGGTGCGCTAGAGAGCTCAAAAATGGGGCAAATGAGGATGATGCATGCTGGCGTCATCAAATAATGGGCTTAAATTTGATGGCCAAATGGCTGTTGTCACCCAAAAAAAATAATAATTTTTTTTCAAAATCACATGCACACCTCGGGATCTGTGCCAGTCCTTACAAATTTTGCCTTGGTAAATGTGCTAAGCTGTCTGTTACCAAAAAAATGCCCCAAAATTCAAAGTTCTCCAAATTTGACGTGTTTTTGTATCAAAATAGGGGTTTTTGGGTGTTGTGAGTTCAACGGTGAGGTCAGTTTGAGCTCAAAGTGCACCAAAATTTAGAGAGCCCTAATTTCAATTAAAAAACCCCAAAAAATCCAAATCTGAAACAGATGAATTTCTAAACTCTGAATCCTTCAAACGTGAACAAGCTGTAGCAGATTAGGCTCTAATACCATTTAGGATTTGAGCAAAACAAATCCACAAAACCTGAAGATCACCTACATACAAAAACCTGTTACAAGGAAGTAGAGACAAGAATAGGGCAAGGGTTTGACTCAAAAATATGAAGAAGAAAATATCCTCAAATAATGAATGAATAAAATATAAAATGGATCGTTCTTATAAAGAAGATCAAAAGCATTGAAAGACAAACCCTAGTGCATGTAATAATTAGTCAAATTATTACAAGACTAATGCATGCAAGTTTATATTTAAAACAAGAAGTGCATAAGTTTAAATCAACTAGTGCATGTGTGTTTAAATATAAACAACTAAAAATAAAAGTGTTGACATCTTAAGAAAGGAGTAACTTTGTTAATTAATAAAATTAATACTTTACTCTCACAATTATGATAGGAGAAGGGAGAGATGAATAAAATAAGACAGATTTAGAGATAATGAGATATAAATAGACATAAAGATATATCTATAGGGAGATAGAGATAGAGGGGGAAAGAGTGAGATAGAAAGGAGGTGATAGATACAAGTAAGGAATAGATGTGGGTAGAGGGCGTTAGAGGGAGGGACATAGAGAGAGAGAGAGAGAGAGAGAGAGAGAGAGAGAGAGATTGATTTTCTCTTAGATCATCTTGGGAAATCATGTACAAAGAATCAAAGACAACAAGGAAACTCTATGTAGACACCTAAAATTGTCCATTCACACTAACATTAATTTTTATTAATATTTTCCCTTAACATTATAGTTGATTTTTATTAATTAATTATATCGTTATATTCCTCTATTTATTTGATTAATTTTAATGTAATTAAATAAATTTATTTTTCCTTTGTATTTAAATTTTATTTAAATACTTTAATGTAATAAATTCAATTAATATATTATCCTTCCATTTATTATTATAAAATAAAATTTATTTATTTTATTCCTCCACTAGCCTAAAGTTCTTTTAAAAATGATTAAATTAAAAATTATTTTAATTTAATCCTCTTTTTCACTTTTTTGTAATCTTACTTTTCGCTAATATTCCTCTAATCTTGATTAAAAGGTGGATTTCATCTAGTCATGTGCACAATCACCTTTTCCATCGTTGTCACCTCTCCATCTGTTTCCTTCTCTAATCATCTCAAATTTATCTTTCCCTCTAAAAGTGAACTTTGACTTTTTCATGTTTTGCCTCTTAATTCTAGCCACTCATTTATTTTGCCTCTTCATCTTAGCCACTCCTCTTTTGCCTCTTAATCTTTACCATCCATTCTTTTGCCTCTTAATTTTGGCCACCAATTATTAAAGTCATTTTATAAAAAGAAGGCCTCACTCCTCATTTGCAAGCTAGTTACACAATCACAAGCTAGAGCACTTGAGCACTCTTGCATTCTTAGCATTATAGATTATTAGCTTGTTGCATTCCCATCATAGCTTAGATTAATTTCTTTCATGGTAGCTTAGATTTGATTTTCTTAGCTTAGTTTGAATCTTGCATTCTCATCTTCGTTTAGTGGTTTCATTTCAATCTAGTCAGTAATCTATTGTATTTGCATTCTTAGCAATAGATCTTTCATTTTGCATAATCATTTTGTGAAGCTTGGGGAAAGTTCCTCATAGTTGTTCTCAATCATTCACTCATCAATCATAGTAAGATTTATTGTATTGTGTTGGGAGAGAACACCCACAAAACTCTCTAAGGCCTTGTTTGTTTGTTGGAATTGGGGTGGAATTGGCGGTGGGACTTCCGCTTTTTCAGAAAATCCACTGTTTGGAACACATATTTGCAATTCGAGTTTCCTCACTCAAAATTTGGTTTTGGCCCTAAAATGGGTGGCACCATCTTCCCACCCAATAGGTGGAATTTGAAATCAAATCTAGGTTTTGAAAAATTGTGAACCCCATTTAATTATTCGGTCGGGTCCGTTTCTGCACTAAATATTTGTTCGCCATGGCCAAATATGAGGCGCCACTGTTCGTCTGTGAAATCGCTTGTAGAAGGTGTGGAATCAAGAATGTTCTTGATGCTGCGGTAATTGATTTTGGCCTGTTTGATGTTTTTCAGTAGCGTGCCGCACAATTTCGAAGCCTCTGCGTTGTTACAGAAATAATCAGAGACTAGGTTGGTTATTTTTGGCGTATTTCTATGTTGGAGAATTGCTTTAATGGATTCTTCGTTGGGTTCCAGAATATGCTTTGCCAGAACACCATAACAGTGAAAGGGAGATGAGGAGCTCTATGCGGTTTGATCCTGATCTTGTTCTCCACCTCCTCCCTACTCCTCTTTCACAACCATCACTCGCTTGTGATCTAGAGTTTGAATCCTGGGAGTCTCCATCTAACACATCTCATCACTGCAGTGTTGCTCTTGAAGTGTCCAATTAAGCTATCATTTCTCTAGTTTGAAAGATCGAAGCACAATTTTATTTTTTGGGGGCGGGGTGATAAGCCCAGAAATGAGATTGTAGCCTAAATTGTGGAACCGAGGTCTTCCAATTCTAATTTCAAAATTGGCAACCAAACGTAGAAAATGGATTACCTCAGTCATCTTCCGCATCAACCAAATGGTCCAAACTATCTTCCGAATACACAAAACTAGAATTTCAAAACCTTATTTTGAGATAATCAGGTTTTGAATCAAATTCCAATTCTACAAACAAACTGGGCCTAAGAGAAAATCAAACTAGGGCTTGGGTGCCCTTGTTTTATCTCATCGGAGGTTGTAGTGGAAATCTGGTTGCATTACAAGTTATTTGTCATGTTTAGTCTAACTTAAATGCTTCATATTTCTTGTGTTTACATGTTTTGATTTGTGGTGCAGCTGTAGGGATTTTCATTACATACACTCTATATGATAATTTATGAAAATTTTTAATCTCATTAGTACATAAAGTGTAAGTTTTTCATTATTTACTACTTTTTAACTATGTCAATTCCTCCATTATTTACTACTTTTTAACTATGTCAATTCTTATGGGAGAAAAATTGAACTAAAAAAGAATGATTTTGTATGGAAAAGTTATGATTATTACAAGTTTCAAAATTAAGTATTCACTTCAAATGATTATAATTAAGTTTTGGTGTATGATCTAATAAAATTACCTTATACATATTGTAGGTCTCATAATCACCTTTCCAATGCCTATTAAAAATTAAAATTTTGATAAGAAATGCAAAAGTATACCATTTTACTAAAATGTGTTTTTATTTTTTTTTCAAAAGAGGTATCAAATTTGGATCAGGTATCCAATTTGGAATGGGTATTTGATTTTGATCAACTACTCGATACATATTGGGTACCCAATACTTCTAACACAACTAAGGATTTTCTTCAGGATTTACCTCAGGTTTTGGCTTTGGGATGCCAAACCTATATGGCCAGCCCAAAAAATGTGTTTTCCATATTCCTTCCAATCTCCAAACTTCAACTTTGTAATTGATGAACTTTTTTTCACCTGAATTTGATGAAACAAAAAGAGTTTCTTAAGGGGATTCTCAACTTTCCATCAATATAATTGTTGTCAAATTTTGACTTGAAAAATTAATTATTATTTATTTTCTAATTGAGTTATCTCTAAAGTCCTGATTGATAGACTGATTAAAAAATGACTATAACTTTCAAACGATATAACATTTTTTAAAACCCGTAACATGTGTCACATTATTTGCTTCACTTACTACAAGAAAAATAAAATCACTTTGATGAAGTTTAGACTAAGTTAAGCTGGTCAGACAAGGGAGATTTTATATTTTGGAAAAGTTGTAGCACAAAAATCATAATTAATTATTTACTAGGAAAAAAATTACAAAGAAATATGCATCACATCCGAACATGATTCTACTACATATATCTAGAATCTTGTAAAAAAATATTATCATTTGATTGTGTTTAAAGAGGTTGGACATACACCTACTCATCTTTTTTTGAAATTTTCGTAGTACTGCATTGAAATTAAAAAATTTCACCCTATAGAATTTTTTTTTTCAAAAAATGGCTAATAACTTAGAAACTATATTTAATTTTCTACAGATTCTCTTCATACATATTTTTGATATAAGATTGATAACTTGTTAAAAAATTTATGTCAACATTCATAACCCTGATTTTTTGAATTTTCATTGCCACTTAAGGGCCTAGTTTTTGTACACCATGATCCTGCACATACCCCCATATCATTGCACCAATGAATATTTAAATATAGCTATTAATATAATTTTATCTATCAACAATGTTTGAAATTAGGATATTAACAATAATAGATTTTCACAATCCATGATATTATGTTTATGCTTCTAGATAAGATTATGTGTATTTGTATCATCAATGTTTCAGATCATACTCAATAAGCCATCATTGAGATGAGAGAGCTTACAAATGTTAAATGATATTAGGAATCAGAGCAAGACTCAATAAAAAGAAGAAAAGAGGGCAGAGAGAGGAGACATGCACACTAAGAGAAATAAATAAATAAATAAAATAAAGAACAAAATAAGAAAAGACCACAAAGAACTAAAGGATCTACAAATAAAGGAATGAAATAGAGGAAAGAAAACTAAAAGAAGAGCACAAAGATACTAATTAAAACTAAAACAGAAAGAAAGAAGAAAAATAACAATAATAATGATTTCAAGATATTAGGTTATTAGGTTACTAATCATCACAAATTAATTATAAGATAAATGAAATGAGAGTTATATATATATACATATATATACATATATATGTATATATATGTATATATATGTATATATATGTATATATGTGTATATATATATATATGTATATATGTATGTATATATATATATATGTATATATATATATATGTATATATATATACACATATATATGTGTGTGTATATATATATATATATATGTATGTATATATATATATAATTGTGGGGAAATTATATTGAGTTCAAAACTTTATAAAAAAATATTATAAATTATAGAATACTCACAACATCATCTAAACATATAGATAGAATATGAGGATAGGGTAAAAGTACAAAGTTGTGTCAGATTAGAGGACAACTAACGGGTTCCGGGTAAAGGTACTTTCAGTCGTACATGGTTCGTTCGGACATTGTACAACCGAACGTACGTGGCACATACCCAGCGCCATGTGGCATCGACTTGACATATAGGTTTTGACTGAAACAGGTCTAGTTGAACAAGCAAATTGAGTAAATATAAGAAAAATTTGTTAGATCAATGAAGAGTCGGTGCATATATATACTCGAACCACGTCCGACCGAAACTACTTATGTGGCAGCCAAATAAGAAAAATTTACATAATTTTATAATTTCTCACTTCTACAACTGATTTCTCCATCAAATCTCAACTCTATTTAAAAAATAAAAATACCCTTTTGTAGAGCTCGGAGTCAAGATTATTGTCATATAAGTTTTATAATGTTTTCTTTAGATCTAATATAATATAATTTTAAAATTATATATATATATATATATATATATATTTGTGTGTTCCTTTATTTTGTGTGTTTTGCTTATTTATTTCTTTTGTGTTTTTATTTGCTTCCATTTTGTGTTGTTTCGTATTTTATTTTACTTATTTCCTTCTGTTTGTGTGCTTATTTTTAAGTAGGCTTTGTGTTCCCCTACCTTGGGTTTTTTTTTTTTAAAAAATATTTTCTCTTACTCTCTTTTGAAGCCTTTTTTATGTGTTTTCATTTTTCTTCTCTGCCTAGTTCTCTGTGCCATTTTCTCTTCTTATATCTCTTGAGAGAGGCTTAGTCTACATCTTTTGTTTTTACAATTCTTGCACTCTCTCTTCTTGATGATGGATCACAGAGTGTGATCTGAAACGTTGATACTAAAAACACACACACAATCAAATCCAAAAATGCATATGGATTTAGATATGGATTGTGGAAATCTGATATTATTACTTACATATAGTTTTTTTTCGGGAAACTAGACCTTTGATTTTGAACATTTTTTAGCAATTAAAAAATAGACTTTAAAAATTAAAAAACTACATCAATTATTGTTAAAATAATTTTTTCTTAAATAATAGTCATAAACTTGATCTAGTTTTACACATTTCATTAATTTACATCATCTTCAAATTTCAAACACAAATGTAACTTGTATATCATTGAAGTTAAACAATTTTGGTGTTGTTAACCTTTTCCTTCATAAAAGTGTGACACGGGTTTGCACTTTTACCCTGGGGTGATTGTGTGTTTATGTAGTCAGGATGTTGCGTGTCTCCTAAATTTTATCTCACATCGCTGAAATTTTTTAGAATATGCCAAAAAATCTTCTTATGGAGGTGGAAAGTTGTTAAATTCCAGCAAAGGGAATGTGAGAAGCTGCTTGAGCAGGTAGAGTGGGATGATTTTGTGTTTTTGTTGTCAAGATATTATGTGTCACCTGAATTTTGTCTCACGTCGCTAGTAAATTTTAGAATTATGATAGTTCGTGCCAAAGGGTAATAGTGTGTGATTTTTTGTGTGGGGTAGTTATTTTGGGCTATTAGCTTGGACTTTTCTTCCTCAAAATTGTTTATGCCAGGAAATTGTCTAGTGTGGCTGGAAAGTTGTCTGATTTTGGCAAACCAAATGTGAGAATTTTTTGGAATAGGAAGAGTGGGTAGATTGTTTATTTTTGTTGTGTGTCACCTTAGTAATGGTGTCTAATGTTCTCTGTGGAGTAGTGGTTTGGGGCTGGTAATTTATTTGTTCTTGTGATGGAGATTCAAGTGGGTGGGTGTCCTAACACTTTGTGGAGTTGAGATGATTATATGATGGGGATATAAAATCACTATCACAACATGAGATACAAAAGACATAAAGAGATAAGGTAAACCAATGAGAGATGACACGAGTCAAAGCAAAGATCGATCGATTCCTAACTCAAAACAACCAGTTTCTAATAGTGAACGATAGGAAAATAGAAAAATAGACCTCAAACAAAAGCAGATCAAATAAAAAGTCAAACAGTCAATGGAAAATAGGTCTCTATTTTTGCAAACTGGGCTACAGTCTCACACGAGAGTACCAGGCCGCACAAGAGAACACCAACCTTCACATGAGAGAGAAAAGTCTCACGCAAGAAAGTGCTCTAAAGTGTGAAACTTCACGCGAGAAAAGGGTAAAAGCTGACAATCTGACATAGTTTTCGAGGTTAAAGTTGAATTTTGAGGTACAACTTGAATTGATGACTGACAGAAAATCCAATTTCCTGACAAGTTTGAAGAACAGTTTAATCAACAATCTCATTTTAGGATTTCAAGCATTCATTTAAAGACACAAAGGTTCAAATCAAGCAGTTGTGATACAAGAAGTAGTCATTAAAAGACCTATCAAGGACAAAGCAACTTGATAGCATCAGGGAGTCTTTGTTTGATAATGATTGGACAATGTTTAAGACTCGATAACAAACACATAGCTTAGTACTACAAAAAAAATGGTGAGAAGCCAAAACTTTTGCCCCATTGCTTATGCGCATACGTGCACCTGACACAACTGTGTCACCCCCTAGAGGGCGCCCATGTTTTTGGTGTTTCCAAGGACTCAATGGTATATTTTCAAAGGTTACCCTTGTAGCAGGGGCCATTGTCGCAACCACCTTCAAGCGTCCAGGTGTATGCCTATGATGGGAATCTACAGGAGAGATTCTTCCCCCTCCCTACGCAAAGATTATGACTCCTTTCGGAGGTGAACCGGGTAGGCCACTAGCTAAGGAAATTTTTTAATAGGCTTTCGTTCACACTAACCTTCAGTGCCCCTAATACAGGGTTGAGGCCTCGCAGCCACACCAACACCCGAAAGTCATACACCCCTACAAGCAGGGCTAGGAGCGGCGCCACTCAATATAATAGACAGAGACTTCTCAAGATGATAGTCAAAGTCTTGAGAAGGAAGCTAACAAGGTTTTGGAGTCTTTAGACTCAACAAAATGTTCTTTATTAGAGTGAGGCAGAATCACCAGCAATAGGTGCGTACTCACTTGGGTCGTTCCCAGAGGTTCAACTTCCGGCAGGCCCTCTAAAGGTGACACTGGACTTGGTTTAGATTCAGGGGTCCGATTTTTTGGTTCTCCCAAAGGGAGAAGAGCATACTTCTCTATCCCGTTTCCTCACCCAAACACATCAAGAAGATTCATCACCGAGCTAGCTTCACTCCACCACAACTACAAGCTTCTGGGTTTTTGTTTCTCTCGAAGAGAGAAGAGCATAATCCCCTGGCTAATAGAAGCGTAAAGATTCACTACCTTTCTCCGCTTCCCCAAGAATTTTTCGTATTAGTAAGATCATTAGGCTTTCAGGTTCATTCATGGTCATCGCCTCCATGTAATGAAGAGCCAAATTCCCTACTCATTATCAAAATCCTCAAGAAATTTTAACAGAGCCCTATTTAGACTACCATTAGTATGTTTTATGTTCTTGATCAAACGTCCTGCAAAAAACTGTTACACTGTGAAAATAACAGAGAAATAATAAACAATAGCAAATAGGAAACTGTTAGAAATCTGAAACAAGAAAGACAGAAACTGAAAATTTTAAACCACTGTATCCAAATCTCACGCGAGGAAGTACTCCACAACGTGTGAGAAAGTACAGGGCACTGCACGAGGATGCATCAGCTCACGCGAGAGAGTGCTACAGGGAGTGAATCTTCATGTGACATGCTCTGGATTCTCGCATGAGAATCCATACACAGACAGTACAGACGCATGGTAGAGCTTAAATTTCATGTCAGAAAAAAATGAGAATGAGGCCAGAAATTGATCTTTCTGCCCAACAGTGGGCACCAAAATGTATGTGGTGGAATGTGGACCTCAAATCCAACTACACATGCAACATGGTCATTACTCACATGATCAAATTACAAGAGAGAGTATGAATTACTCAATCTGAAATCTATCGTGAAGTGACCTGTTGCCTCCTATGTAGATGGGGTGTTTAATTGCTCTCAGATTGGAGAGCCAACAACCTTAAGACCGATTCTACAACGGAGGATTTTCAAAAGCTATGATGATAAACAAAAAATTGAATTAAACTAGAATGAATGCAATTTAATCTAAGAGCTTTAAAAGGAATATGATATTAATCTAAATAGCTTGAAAGTAAATATGAAGTGCAGATTATTCTAAAGTACTTGAAAGAAATATGAAATTAGACTAAACTATGAGCAAATAAGCCAAACTAAGTATATGAATATGCAATATTAACTAAATGAAAATTGTAATAAAATGTAATTAAAAGCTTTGAAATTGAGACACAAAAATACTATAGTTCAATTACTCTAAAAAATTGCCCTCCTTGAATGAAGAAATGAGACTCATTATATAGAAAAGCCTGGGGAGAGAATGAAGAGGTTCTTGATTTGAAACTCCTGACTCTTCATTCCCATTTGAGACAAAAAAGCATTGAAGTACTTAATTAAAAGAATGGAATTTTCCACATAGGGGACTTTTCGAATATCTTGAATTATTAATTCAAAAAAAGAGTGTCCATTCAAATAACAAGTAATTATTAATTCCTTTTTATGGGTAATTAGCTAAAGGGGGTAGATTTTAATTTAATTCCAAGTACTTAGGACTTTAGGATTAAATTAATTTATCATAGGGGTAATTTAGCTAATAAAAGTCAAAGACTTTAGGAATTAATTTTAATATTTGATTAATACAATTAGGGTTTTTGCAATTGACATCAAGTCAAATTAAGTCAAGTAGGAGAGAGAAAATTACCTAGGAAACTAGGACTTTGGAGATGTAAAATTGACAAAAATGCACCAAAATTGATTGAATTTATTAGGTACCAATTTTAGGGTATTACACCTGTAGCATAAGTAAATAGCTAGTTTACTGTTTGTAGCATGTTTCCAAAGCTCTAGATTAAATTGGTATTCTGCTTCTTAACTTAGTATTTCCTTCAGCATCTTTATTACATAAGTTATGGTTTCACCTAAGATGGATTAGAGCATATACCTTGCGGGCATCATTTCAAGCTTACGTCCCTGGTTGATAATTCAATGAGCTCAGTATGTTATTTTTAGTATGATATTTGGCACTATTTTGTTACATCGTCACTATAAAAAGGATGTCCAATCCTTAGATACAGAGGTATTATACTGACCAGTCACATACCGAGGAGGAAGTTGGACAGAGAGAGTCACCATTGAATGCTAAAAATGAAGAACTTCCATAGCCTACTGAGCTTGTTCTAGCCAAGTATGTGAGAATACACCATTCACCAAGCAAGATTATTGGAGACAAGAATGTTGGAGTTATGAAAAGAAGTAAGTTAAGAGATAATACATGTTTAATTTCTGAATTTGAGCCAAGAATAGTAAAAGATGCATTGGATAATGAAGATTGGGTTAAAGCTATGAAAGAAGAGATAGATAAATTTGAAAAGAACAACAAATGGACTTTGGTACCGAGACCTAAAGATAAAAAATTTATTGATACTAAGTGAATTTTTATAAACAAACTGAATTAATATGGAGATGTGATAAAAAACAAAGCTAGACTGGTTTGCAAAGGGTATGCACAAGAAGAAGGGATTGATTATGGTGAGACTTTTGCACATGTTTCTAGATTAGGAGTTATAATTATAGTAGCATATGCAACTTATAAAGGATTTGAAATTTATCAAATGGACATTAAGTCTACATTTCTTAATGGTATTCTTGAAGAAGTCTATGTTGAACAACCTAAAAGATTTGTTGAGAATACTAATAAGGAGATGGTATGTAAACTACACAAGGCATTGTATGGTTTGAAACAAGCACCCTGAGCATGGTATGAAAGGTTACATTCATATTTAATCATGATTAGATTGCAAAGAACAAGTGACAACAATAATTTGTATTTGAAATATGATAGTAATGATAGGATTTTGATTTTTGAAATACTTGTTGATGGCATTTATTTTGGAGGAAATAACACATTGTGTAGATCTTTTGTTGACGAGATGAGAAAGGAATTTGAGATTTCCATGATAGGATATAAATAAAATTATTTATTGGACTACAGATTCAACAAGTCAAAGAGTTGATCTACATCATATAGTGAAAGTACATCAAGGAGATTCTAAAGACATTTGGTATGGAAGACTCAAGACTGGTTGGTACAACGATGACAATTGGTTGCAAATTTTCAAAAGAAGATGAGTCAAAGGAAGTGAATGAGACACTCTACTGATCAATGATTGGTAAACTACAATATATTGTACATAGAAGACTTGATATTACCCATGCAATAGGTATTGTTGCAATATTTTCTATCAATCCAAAGGAATCACACATGTCTATAGTCAAAAGAATAAATAGATATTTGAAAGGTACTAAAGACTTCAATCTACTATACACTTGAAAGGGGGAGACTTTGAACTAAAGGTTTACATTGATGTTGATTGGGTTGGAAACATTGATGATAGGAAAAGTACAAGTGGGGGAGCTTTCTTTTTAGGACAAAGATTAGTGACATGGCTGAGTAAGAAATGGAGTTGTATATCACAATCTACAACCAAGGAAGATTATGTAGCAACAACTATCAATTGTGAAAACATTGTATGGATCAAACAACTACTTAGAGGTATGCAAGAGGAGATCATGAATCCAGTTACTATTTACTAGTGATAATATAAGTGCTACCAACATATCAAAGAACTTGGTGATGCATTCCAAGAGAAAGCATGTTTCTATCAAGTATCATTACTGGAGAGAACAAGTTCAACATAAGCATGTGATATTAGAGTATGTGAATTCAAAGGAGAAAATATAAAATATATTCACCATGCCACTACCAAAGAATTATTTCACTAGTACATTTGAGGCCTAATTCTAATGACTATCTATCAGTTATTCAATGACTATCTATCGCATATTCGATAGAATGTGATGTCAGAGTTATTGTGTCAAAAATTACAATGAAAATAGTAACCTTCACCTTTTCGACGCACATATCCATAAAAAATAAGAACACAAATACATAATTTACTATGGCATTTCTGATGGCACATCTATTAGAAGCATAGCATCCCTGACGATTATCCAACGGTTGTGCGGTGAGTTTTGTGATGCTAAAACTATTGGTACTCTAACATCTCCATAAAAAATGGGCATCAAAATTGTAGCATCTCCAAAGGTTGTGTGGTATTTTTGGAAATGGTTAATCCATCGATAATATAGCATGGTCATTGCAAAGGTGCAACAAAAATGGAGCATCTCCAACGATTGGGCAGTGAGTTTTGCAACATCCAATCTGTTGGTAGTATCATATCCCTGTTGCAAATAGGTGTTGAAAATTGAGCATCTCCAATGGTTATACGGAGATGCTTGCGACGGTCTATCTGTCAGTTGTATAGCATCCTCGTCCCTCAAGGTCATAAAAAATGTATCATCTGTAATGGTTGTGTGGTGACATGTACGATGGTAAATTTTTTAGTAGTATAGCATCCTCATCGCAAAGTGGCATAAAAAATGTAGCATCTAAAATGGTTGTGTGGTGACATGTGTGACAATTAAACTACCAGTAGTATACCATCTGCATTGAAACTGGGCGTCACAATTGAGCATCTCCAACAATTGTCTGGTGACATTGTCAATGGTAAAACCATCGGTCGTGTGGAATATACATCAAAATAGTTCTCGGGAGTGTCAAAATTGCAACGAATATGGACACTAACAATAATAGAGCTCAAGAGACCATAACACTTGGTCTCTGTCTTTGATTTATATTATTGAAAAAATAGTTTACATTTCATTAGCTTATCAAATGCAGGGATTTGAAATATTTTAATAGAATATTTTTATGATAACGTATATTATTTAACTTAATGTTGCATGAATTTATCTACTTCGTGCACTTGAGGACTACAAGCACAACGATAAATAAGCATCCCCTCCCGTGGCCTGCATTATTCACTCAGCCTTGAACGTAATAAGGTGAGTGTGTTATTACATTCAAGACTAAATGAATAATGTAGGCCATGGGAGGGGATGCTTCTTTATCCCTGTCCTTATTATATACAAGTGCATGAAGTAGATAAATTCGTGCAACATCAACTTAAATAATATACATTATCATGAAAATATTCTATTAAAATATTTCAAATCCCCACATTTGATTAGCTAATGAAACATAAACTATTTTGTCAGTAATATGGACGAAAGACATAGACCAACTATTATAGTCTCTTGAGCTCTTCTATCTTTAGTCCTAGCTACTAGGTAAGGTCTAGAAGACTTATACCTATTGATCCTCATTTGTAATCATTGTCTTGCCTTTATATGCACTACATAATATCCAATATATTACTAAAGGTGAAGAGAAGGCATAAAATATATATGGATATAACAAATGAAAGATAAAATAATATTATCTTGTTTTTTATCTTCTCATAATTGACCAAATAATTGATTCCTTCAGACCTCCAGCATTGATGAGTTTCAGAAGCATAATAGGTTTTGACAGTTTCATGAACAAAATACTACGAACAATTCTTTTTTATCCCTGGAACCCTGAAATATTGAGCTTCTCTTTGTTTTGAGAATAGTTTAACACTCTCTACTTAACGGGGCCAACCATGTGAAGGTGGAAGCTCATCTAGCTCATCCTAGGAGCCTCTTATGACCCCTTACAACACTTTAAGACCTCTAATATGTATTCTTAGGGACCGTAAAGGGTCATAAGGGGTCATAAGGGGTCCTCAGACACAAAAGTTGAGAAACAAAAATGTAGGCATCATGGTCACAATTATTTGGAGACAAAACATAATTGAGAGGTATACCCAGACAATGCAACACAACCACTACTCCTCTAGTTCAAAGTTGAAACTATAGGGTCCAAAAACTATAGATAAGGAATAAATTGAGAGAGTGGAGGGTCCTTATGGACCTCTGGCCTCCACTCTCTCAATTTATTCCTCTCCCTCTTTGTTGTATTCAACTTAGCCATCATTATCTATGGTTTTTGGATCCTACAATGTCAACTTAGAACCATAGGAGTAGTGGTTGCATTGCATCATTTGGGTATACAACTCAATTATGTTGTGTCTCCAAAGAATTGGGACCATGATGCCTACATTTTTGTTTCTCAACTGTTGTGAGATTAAAAGTCTTCTGAGGAACATGTCGTGTCTATGTGGAACTCAATGAGATCATTACCAAAGGGGGTTCCGAATCGGAAAACTCCATGTCACTTAATAGTTATGAACCCATCAATGGTATACTAATTGTTTAGGATTATAAGTTTAGGGAATTTTTCTTGAATGCATTATACCCCTGAAATACTTCATATAAACATTTTGCATAAGGATTACAGGGAAATGTAAACCAAGATTCATATAGAGAAAGGTGTTGCTCTTGGAAAATGGTTGGTGGTGATTGATGAAGAAGATTTGAAAATGATGATTGATCCAATTCAGATTGGTGCAACATGTTTCAAATATTCTTCATAATCATCATCAAATGAACTTTTTCAATTCTTCTTCATCATTCATCATCTTATTGTTCTAAAATCATCTTTTGTCAAATGATTATCCTCAAAAAATAAGTCATGAGAATGACTAAACAATACAATAACACATGAAATTGAGAATGATTAATCAATTTTTATTTAAATTCAAACAAAGACAATTTTTATTTAAAATCAAACAAAAACAAGTCCTAGGGGCTAAACCTAAGTCTTGGGGGCTCATCGTTGATGGCCTTGCCTACATCAACCACAGAGACTTCGTACTTGGGTACTTAGGTTTATAATTTGAAATAGGGACAAAATCATTTTCAAGGTTAGATGTGACTTGGGAAATTCAACCCAAAAGAAGACTTTAAAATACTTAACGTTTGAGACAAGAAAATCTTGTGTCCATAGTTTGAAAACAAGTAGTGACGAATTAACAAGCCAATGGTTGTGATTAAGGGAGACGTATATCTAGCATGATGAAGTAGTACCTCAACATGGAAAACTTTAGAATGCTATCAAAAGGAAACCTCCTAGAAAATAATCCTACCAAAATATAAGATTGTAGCCAGCAATAAGCATTATCCAACTCTAGAACATGCAGTGCAACATCAAGCGATGCAACAAAAGACATACCTTGTGGAATATTTTGGTAACAAACTTCCAAGGATGGTTTGATGGGGGTTTAATTGTTTGTCACTATGAAATCTGCAAGCACCAGCTACTCTCAAGGGAATGAAGTATAAAATGTTTGCATGCTTGAAAACAAATAATAATTCAATAAATACAAACAAAAACATATAAGTCATATTTTTGTGGAAGAGAATGACATTGGAAATTCGAAGAAGAAAAATAAGCAAAATTATTTGTTCACCACTAGTAGGAATTCCCAAGTAAAAATGGTGGCAGAGGTTGTTAGCTATATTTTTTATTTCACCATGATCTAGTTCATGTCACCTTTAATCATTGTTCATGCTTAATTATCAGTGATGTCGATATTTAACAATATCATTAATCATTGTTCATGCCAACTATCAATGATACTAATCATTAATGATATCAATGTTATTTTTTATGCATCGTGGATAAAAGTCAGGTCACCTGATAGTAAATATAGTCCTTGTAACATGGTTATAGTAAATATAGTCCTTAAATATAGGGGGTAAGTATCTTTCTAATTTCACCATGATCTAGTTGAGTGTGTGATAGTCAATACATAGGCATTAAAATTTACATTGTTTAATTTGTTGTTTACAAAATTTCTCTCGGATTGATATTTACTATAACATTTACAGAGATCATCAATTATTATAATTACAAAGATTATTGAAATTGTATCCTTGTTGTGGTAATTACATAGAGACTATTATTGATGATCTCCCACAACAAGAATATGACGAGATATATATAAGTAATGTATTGAAAGGTTATGTCTACGTAGAGACATGACAGTATGTGGCTTATGCCACATAGGGTCATATCCCTACATAGACATACCTTTAATCATTATTCATGCTTAACTATTGGTGATGCCGATATTTAATAATATCATTAATCATTGTTCAAGCCAACTATTGATGATACTGATCATTAACAATATCAATGTTATTTATTGTGCATTGTGGATAAGTGTCAAGTCACCCAATAGTAAATACAATCCTTACAACATGGTTATAGTGAATATAGTCCTTAAATATAGGGGGTACCTATATTTCTGATTTCACCATGATCTAGTTGAGTGTGTGATAGTCAATGTAGAGGCATTAACATTTACAATCTTTAATTTTTTGTTTACAAAATTTATCTCAGATTGATATTTTTTATAACATTTACAGAGATCATCAATTATTATAATTGTAGAGATTATTGAAATCGTATGCTTGTTGCGGTAATTACAAATACACTGTTATTGATGATTTCCCACAACAAGCATATGATGATATATATATAAGTAATATATCAAAAGGTTATGTCTATGTAGAGACATGATTGCATGTGGCTTATGCCACGTAGGGTCATGTCCCTACATATACAAACCTTTAATCATTGTTCAAGGATTTTTTTTATTATTTGAGGTGAATTTCTCTATGATCCAGACC
Organism: Chamaecyparis obtusa; assembly: GCA_027943335.1. Classification (NCBI taxonomy): domain Eukaryota; kingdom Viridiplantae; phylum Streptophyta; class Pinopsida; order Cupressales; family Cupressaceae; genus Chamaecyparis; species Chamaecyparis obtusa. The sequence continues at coordinate 895,935 of BSBK01002021.1, read as the reverse complement.
ATAGCAAGGTAGCATGAGAAGAGTTACATCATAATGCATTGGCACAAGATAATAAAATAGAGTAGCCATGGTTCATAAATGAGAATACAAATGGAAAATATAATGACAATAATATCATACTTAATTGAGGATACAACAACATATGGTGAGGGGGCATGGTTGCAAATCCATGAGAACAAAGAGAGCTTGAAACAATAAATTACAAACAGAAAATAAGGTAGTTTCATTATTCTTTTAATAAAGGGTATCTTGAAGCTATCGAGAGTCAAAGTGCTTTAGAGAATATACAAGGGTTTTTATTTTGTGGCCTTAGCCTCCAATAACAATATATGAAGTCTTAGAATTTAAAGCTACAAAGAATGAGATTTTTAGATAAAAACATTATATCCTACACCCAAGTCAAGAGAGGAAAAATCCATATTCATAAATTGTCAGGAGAAGTGATACACAATTCATGAAACAAAATGATGTTTCTTATCTTCCAAATGATGAAATTTATGAGAAAATGGAAATGAAGAGCTGATGAATTTATTTTTATCGAGAAAAAAGGGAATAAAACCCTCATGAAAACCTATAATATCCACAAATTGTAGAGCAGAGGAAAAGGAAATTAATTCATTAATGTCTTTCATATAAACCAACATCAAAGCATAGAGCATAGAATGTATGGAAGATAAAATATTTTCATCATTTTTTTTAAGGAAATATTGTTATAACCAAAGGCTTACCAGATAAAGAAAAGGACTCATTGCCTAAAAGTAATCTTCATGAATATGAAGAAAAACCCCATGGCATGCATAGGAAAGCTTCAATTTTTAAGTCCAAATCATAGCTCATAGTGGCAGGATGAGGAAGATTAGAATGAAAAGTGCAAAATGGAAATGAGAAACAATGTGGGGTTACCCTAATTAGGACTGTAAGAATGAAAAATTCCTATGATTAGTCTCATTATTCTTTAAATGTTATGGCCACATCTCAGTGACTTTGAGTGCCCTCGTAATCATAGATACCCTTTTTGGAGGTACACAATAAATTTGAAAACAAGGTATGACTATTTTGGAACACACACACACACACACACACACACACCAACTAATGACTAATAATTTTGTTCATGAGGGATAATTAGCCTATTTTTACAAAGAAACCACCTTGTAAATTGACATAACACCATAATCAACTATCCCACTAGATGGAATTCAACACCAAATGAACATTTTTATTGTTTTTATGTTCCCAATCACTTTGATTCAACATAGATTTATCAATTCCTCAAAACTATCAACATTTACCTATGTAAAATCTTGATTCCACAAGATACGACATCGACATAAGACATTCCATCACTTTTGTTTAGTTATAAAAATTCTAAAATATTATTATACACTCAATAATAATTCAGAAACCATGGTTAAGAGCTAATTGAGCATGCCATGAAGTAGTTAAGATCTCATAAAGACCACTATGTCCTTCCCCTGTAAATGGACCTTTATGAGTTTCCAAAATATCCTTGAGGTTATGACCAATAACCCAATTGGTTTTATACATATGACCAGCAATTAGAAAAAGAACTGCAATAGCCATTTTTATAAAGAATTCCAATGGTGCAAAGTGCTAAAAAGATCCAATTCTTCTTCAAACCCTTATTTTTTGAGGGTATCATAGCTATTGTAATATAAATGTAATTTCTCATCAAAAACTCCATGAAAAGTACAAAATGGAAATGAGAAACAATGTGGGGTTACCCTAACCAGGACTGTAAGAATGAAAAATTCCAATGATTGGTCTCAGTATTCTTCAAATGTTATGGCCACATCTCAGTGATTTTGAGTGCCCTCATAATCCTTTAACCAACATATGGGAAAGATTTTGATATCTCTCCAATCTTCGGTGTATCAATGCTATAAAAGAGGGCACCTAAAGAGGTGATGGAAATGGAAGACTAACACAATCCCAAGGAATGAATAAATGACTTGGTTCAATGAGGGAGATTTTTCTCCCAACTCGCCTATTCAATATGAGCCAACCCAGGTGGCTACACATGACAAGACAATATTTAAATAATGATTCTTTGATACATCATAATAGTAAGAATAAATGGAATCATGACACATTAGACTTTCACCAAATTCATCCTTCAATACTTCACAATGGTTCCATAGCTTGAAGGATACAAACACCAAAAATTTGGATCATTGATTCACAAGACTCCCCTACCCCTAGGAAAATTTTAGAACAATCATTTACAACTCATAAACATCTTAGAAAATCCCCAAAAGCACTGGTCACCCAAATTATTACACCATCCACACAAATAGTCCTAATGTCTAGTAGCCCTAACTAGGGACAAAAGTTGTCATATCTTTTGGATTGGACAAGTTCTTACCTAAGTAATTAGATTTATATAGATACCCTTTTGGAGTTACAAAACAAATTTGAAAATAAGGTATGCCTATTTTGGAACACACACACACACACCAAATAATGACTGGTAATTTTGTTCATGAGGGCTAATTAGCCTATTTTTACAAAGAAACCACCTTATAAACTGACACAACACCATAATCAACTATCCCACTAGATGGAATTCAACACCAAATGAACATTTTATTGTTTTTATGTTCCCAATCACTTGGATTCAACATATATTTATCAATTCCTCAAAAATGTCAACATTTACCTATCTAAAATTCTTGAGTCCACGAGATAGGGCATCAACATAACACATTCCATCATTGTTGTTTAGTTATAAAAATTCTTAAATATCATTATACACTCAATAATAACTCAAAAAACCATTTTTATAAAGAATTCCAATGGTGCAAAGTGCCAAAAAGATCCAATTCTTCTTCAAACCCTTATTTTTTGAGGGTATCATACCTATTGTAATAAAAATGTCATTTCTCATTAAAAACTCCATGAAAAGTGCAAAATGAAAATGAGAAACAATGTGGGGTTACCCTAATCCAGACTGTAAGAATGACAAATTCCAATGATTGGTCTCAATATTCTTCAAATGTTATGGCCACATCTCCGTGATTTTGAGTGCACTCACAATCCTTCGACCAACATATGGACAAGATTAGGATATCTCTCCAATATTTTGTGTATCAATGCTATAAAAGAGGTGCCTAAAGAGGTGATGGAAATGGAATACTAACACAATCCCAAGGAATGAACAAATGACTTGGTTCAATGAGGGAGATCTTTCTCCCAACTCACCTATTCAATATGAGCCAACTCAGGTGGCTACACATGACAAGACAATATTGCAATAATGATTATTTGATACATCATAATAGTAAGAATAAATGGAATCATGATACATTGGACTTTCACCAAACTCATCCTTCAATACTTCATAATGGTCCCATGGCTTGAAGGATAGAAACACCAAAAATTTGGATCACTAATTCACAAGACTTCCCTACCCCTAGGAAAATTTTATAACAATCATTTACAACTCATAAACATCTTAGAAAATCCCCAAAATCACTACTCACCCAAACTATTACACTGTCCACACAAATAGTCCTAATGTCTAGTAGCCCTAATTAGGGACAAAAGTTGTCATATCTCCTAGATTGTAAAAGTTCTTCCCTAAGTAATCAAATTTATATAGATACCCTTTTTGGAGTTACACAACAAATGTGAAAATAAGGTATGACTATTTTGGAACACACAAACACACCAAATAATGACTGGTAATTTTGTTCATGAGGGCTAATCTGACTATTTTTAAAAAGAAACCACCTTATAAACTGACACAACGCCATAATCAACTATCCCACTAGATGGAATTCAACACGAAATGAACATTTTTTTTGTTTTTATGTTCCCAATCACTTGGATTCAACATAGATTTATCAATTCCTCAAAACTGTCAACATTTACCTATCAAAAATTCTTGAGTCGATGATAGAGGGCATCAACATAACACATTCCATCACTGTTGTTTAGTTATAAAAATTCTAAACTATTATTATATACTAAAAAATAACTCAAAAAACTATTTTTATAAAGAATTCCAATGGTGCAAAGGGCCAAAAAGATCCAATTCTCTTCAAACCCTTATTTTTTGAGGGTATCATAATTGTTGTAATAAAAATGTAATTTCTCATTGAAAACTCCATAAAAATACATGATACTTGATTCAAAATGAATCTAAGATAGATATGTATTCATTCCAAATGCTCCATAGGAAAAGAAACTAATGTAAAACACCAATGCAAGCATTGTAACAATGGAAAATTAAATAATTTATTATAATGGTCAAGTTTTTCAATGACGATTTCATTCCAAAATTGGTCTCTAACCCGAATAACCATGGAAGATTTGTAAAAACCTAATTATAGGTGCCTTTGTTATAGCGTTCATACATAGAAGATTGAAGGGAAAAACCTAGAATCTCCCTTTTGTGCTCTCTTTTGTATATCCCTTAAGCACCTCTATTATAGCATTCATACATAGAAGATTAAAGGGAAAAACCTAGAATCTCCCTTTTGTGCTCTCTTTTGTATATCCCTTAGGGGCCTCTATTATAGCGTTCATACACAGAAGATTGAAAGGAAAAACCTAGAATCTCCCTGACTGAAAAAAATTTGACAAGATCAGAAATAGGAAATTTATATTTCTAACATCTGTATTAAGGCTAATGATGATGTTGAAATTGATTTATATGTTTTTGTTTAATGTTAAAACCTAGAATCTCCCTGACCAGAAAAACCTTGGGCGCCTCTTTTGTAGCATTCATACACAGAAGATTGAAGGGAAAAACATAGAATCTCCTTGACTGGACAAACTTGACTGAAAAATGATTGCAGAACTATTTTATTAGTTTCATTTTCTAAATGAAAGCTTCCTAAATGATAGATTCGTAAAATCTTTATAACTCAGAGCCATTTAAAAATTATGTTAAAGAGGGGAATTGTACTAACTACCATATTTTTGAAAATTATGTAAAAATAATTTGATAGATACTGATATCCACTGCTATCTTCATGGCTTCCTGCTCACTACTATCGCTCTACAACTTCCCACTCACTGCTATCACGTGAAAAAATGAAAATGGAATAGGTTTTTTTATTTTATTTTTAATCTATACTCGCAACTATTGAAATTGTGATGCTATCGGGTAGTATTGCAAAAAAAAGACCAATTTCAAAAAATGTGCCCCTCTGTTGAAAGTGAGTGTCAAAAAAAGGCCCAAAAGTACTAGTGTTTTAAGTATCTTAGAGATAAATTAGGGTTCCTTCTGCTATCGAATACTCACTATGGAAAGATGCATGCTGCATCAATTCAAGGATTCATTAGAATATCTATTGTTTGATTTGATGCTAGTGTTCACTCTTTAGGTGATGCTTGAAGTTGTGAAAAATGATTCTACATGTATGCAATGAGATATCAATACATGCTAGGTATGATCCACTACCTGAACAAATTTTTTAGTGGTATGTATCTTTTGGATTGTTGTCAAAGAGGTAGAATAAGCTATTGATGATTATAGAGAAAAAGGAAGAATAAGCTATTTTTTATGAACACAAAGAGGGAGAAGATGGAGAATTGATAATCAAGAGAAAAGAAAGATGGAAAGATGGAAAGTAAGAATAAAAAGCTAAGAGGGAGAATATAGATTAAAGAACATAACAAAACAGAGATATCAGAGTATTGCCATCATTAATTGGCAGTGTTTCCATCAATGCCAAAGACAGAGATTGTTAACCCTAACTAATGGTGATGATGATGAAGACCAAGATAAGAGGTATATAAAATTATAGAAGGATTAGATCAGTTGTTATTTTGTCATTGATGTCAAGCAATTGATTTCTGGTTTATATTGAGTTTCCATATCATTAGGAGTATGATATAAGCTAAGTGAGTTAAGGAAAAGGAGTTAGTGAAGTTGAAGAACTTAATTAGGAAGCTAATACAAATCAGAAAATGATAAGGCAATAATGGTTTAGTTATTTTTTACTTTACATTTGATGATATAAAGTCGGTAAAAGAGATTGGACAAGTGAAAAAGGTTAGAAAGTTGAAAAAGGAAAAGAAAATAGTTTAGCTACTGAGTAGGAAGAATTCATTCGGTAAAAGGAAACTAATTTTTGGTAAAGAGAAAGGAATCCAAGACACTAAGTGCAAGGAGTTAGTTACTGAGAGAAGAAAATAGAATTTTAGTTGAAGGAAAAGGAAGGGCACCGAGCAAGGAACATAAATTAAATACAAGTATCAAAATGATATTTAATGAAGAGCCACAATGATCTGAAAGATTCCAAGGATGAAGAAGAGCTAGTTAAAGAGATCTATGATTAGGAAAATTCAAGGTTACGATCTATGGTAAATATATAAGTGGCAAAAAGTGAAGTTACAAGTTCCAAGAAAAGTTCAAGTTTCAAGGTGATGATAACGAGTTTTACCAAGTACTAAGTTTATTGAATCAGTTCAGGAGGATAATCTCAAGGTTTAGAATAAATAAAGGAAAATCTAATCAAGGAGATTAAGAGGAAAAATAGAGTCTATATAAAGGATGAAATGAATGAAAAACAAGCTAGCTAATTGAAGTTTGGATGTGTAACCGAGTGATGCAGTGAAGAAGAAAAAGGAGGAAATCTAAGTCAATAGTAGAGATTGATGAAGTGTTGAGGCTAGTGAATAGTGAAGGAATGAAGTGAAAAAAAAGAGTGCATAAGGGATCTAACTAAGCAAGAGGTAGTTGCATATTTACAGATCAAATTTTATACTATTGCTTATTAACATTTGTAGTAGGAAAATCTCTTAACTGAGTGGACTTAACAGTCTTATTGTAAATCCTTCAGAGAGGTGACATTCTAGAAGAGTGTTCAAAGACCTTTAACTAGGCCACTGCTAATAGGGTGAATATCCTAACAGATCTAAGGTAAATCCCCTAACAGGGTCACATTTAACAATGTGCATTGCAATCTTTAACAGGATTGACTCTTAGCTAAGTATTTTGATTGGTGGGTTACAATTCCCACAATGGTTTTTCCCAAATTGTGTTTCCACCTTAAATACTAGCGTCAAATGTGTTGAATGTTTATTGTGCATGTTATTTGTTTATTAGTTAAAGTTGTTGATTGAAAAAGTTAATTCAGTTACTGCTGAAGTTTATCTTACCGATTGAATCAAAGTTAGAGCTTTTAAGGTTTAAAGAATCACTAATTGTTGATTCATCCCCCTCTTAGTAATCCAACAAAAGCATTGATGAATGTGGTGAAGTTCTTTATCATTGATGAGTATGATAAAGCTAAGGAAACTGACTTAGATTATTCTAGGAAAATATTTTAGAGAATTTTTCATGCATAGCAATAGATTAGTAATTATATCTAAGTAATCATTTTTCTTATTTAACTATTTCCACCATTTATGCCACATGTATATTAAAATATTAATTAATTAATTAATTTTATAGATTAATTCATGTCCAAAATCACATTTAAGGATTATTTAATTAATTTATTTAATTTTGATAATATTAAACTACATATGAATAATACTTTGAAATTTTACCTTTTAATTTTTACTAATTAATATTAAATTATGAATCATTATATTATTTTTTAGCTTACTTAATTTTACTACAAAATTATAAATATTTAAAAAAAAATAATTAATCATTTCTTTCTTAAATAAAATCAAAAGTAAAATAATATTTCCTTTTGATTAGGTAGCTTAACAAACAATTTAGGGTTCTCAATGGGAGAGGGATTCAGATAGGAATAATGGAAGAGGGTTAAATGAAAATAATATAATCTAAGTGTATTCCCTTGATGCAGAGGAAGCACCCATTTAATATTTCTATTGTCAATAGACTAAGAAAGAGGAGAGAAACCAAAAAGGAAAATTAAGCTTATTCAATTGATAGAATTGATTTAACATTGGGAACAGATGGGAGTGAAAAAAATTAAATCTACTTTCCAAGGTGATAAACTTGATGAGCACCAACACCGCATCTTTCCACTCACTTTGAAGTTCTTCCCTATTGAAGTCATTCTGAAGGTGAGGGATCTTCTTTTTGGAGAAGTTTTTGAAATCAATCTTGTAGTGTCCTTTTGAATTTGTTAGGATGGTTTTTCCTTAAGAAACCAAGTCTATTACTACCAAAATACACTCCATAGCAACCACAAAGGAAATGGACCACTTATCCCAGGCTTTATAAAACTTTTGAGACAAATCCTAGTCAAAACCCTTCATTCATTTGACATAATTAGCTATATTTCCCACACCTAGAATAAGCTATAGAATAGAGTTATATTTGAATTAATCACCTTTATCTAGCTCCCTTTGTATGAGGTCTCCTCTCATGGTGGACTAGGAGACAAAAAGAATAGAGAGCTCCAAAAGAGTCTATCAAAGCAGTGAAATCAAAGGAATGCTAAAGGAGCCTTGTCTTTTTACCTAAACACTATGTTCCCTAGTGCTTCAACTAGAATTAATCAATAGAGTAAATAGAAATTGAAAAAAATAGAAAATATTAAAAATCCAACCCCTAATCCTTCATCATGTTCTAATGGTCCTCCCTCTAGTTCCAATGTTCACTCTCCTAATGATAAGTTATTATGCTACCCTTAAATAGTGGAAAGGTTGACACTCTATGTGTACTTTATAAAAGACAAAATGCTATTATCATATTGTGGTTGGCACAACTCCACATAGAAAAAAAAAGATCAAAAAATTATAAGCCCAGACCAAAGTTAATTCTAAGGTAGAAAATTGGTCGCTAGATGTTGAAGATAATAGAACTTGGGAAGCAACAGATGATCTTTTGATTATACTAGATAATTAGGCTTATATTGAGGAATAGGGTAGGGAACTCTATGATTTAATTCTCTCCAAAGAAGAGAAGAAGGAAATTTTGTATGCCATTGCCAATGTGAAAAATGACTAGGAAGACCTTAACAATAATTTGAAATAGTTGGTTTCATCAATGTAAGAACCAAAAACCTCGATAATTGTACCACATCAGCAATATACGCAAGATAAGCTAGTTGGTCAACTAAGTCAAATATCAAAACCACATGTCGATAGGACAAAAGTAATTTCCATTAAATTAAAAAGAAGGAATACAAGGTTTGACCAAAACTCTCGAAAGGATTTAAGCAACACAAGAGTCCATAATCAAGAAGAGTGTTGACCAGCTATCGAACACACCCCAAAACATCACATGATATAATACAACAACAATTTCAACACATAGTCGAAAAGCAAAAATACCAACTAAGAAGAATCTCTACCGACTTGTCGAAAACATCAATGTATGACTAGAAAGAATAGGTCCAACATAAAACATAATTTCACAAGGTAAAAATAATTTACAAGAACCATAGACTATCATGAGTTACATATATCATTATAATAGATCACAGGTCTATAACAAGAAAATCTAATCTTCTAAACATGCAAAACTTCCTAATAGAATCTCTAAACACTTGTTTCAAAAAAAACATTAAAGGGAAAGAATACTGTAGGAGTGTGTTTCAACCCTACCACAAAGCAGTTACACTTCCCCATAATCTTTCCTGACACAAAAGATACCTAGCCCAACTTGAGGTAGTCTAAACAAGAAAAACTGACAGGAGTAATGGAATTTGTACAACCCAGTATACTACTCTCAACATTAATATAATGACCTCAATTCATAAAATTAAACTCTCATTCAATCAATAAGTATCCCAAATGCAATCATATTATGAAATCATTTCATAGACATAGATGTACACAAAATGCATATAAAAGCTACATAAGTTGCAATTCTTTCTATTTGATATTTTTTCATAGAAATTGATTACATCTCAAACACACGAAAAATAATAGTGAATAAGTCAAGCATTCTCAATACATGCAAATTACATCATGGAAAATTTTATATTTATAAAGATCAAATATTTTATTTAAAAGCTCATTACTCTCATCATTAGCACATCTAAAATTCACAAAAAATCATGACCTAAAGGTCGTACTCTTATAAACATGTAAACAATCTAGCACTCAATATGAAAATTGTATGCTTCCTTTCTATAGTTCCAAGACATCATCCTTAAAAGAAACATTATTGAGTAACCATTGCTTTCACTCATTATGTAAATTTTTCAAGATTATGAACATGTCTAAGTTAGTTCAAAAAGAAAAGTTATCTGGATGTCTCAAGTATTTTCTACTTCCTGGTTCCACCCTTCAACATAATCTAATCTCATAATTCTATGTTGCAAACACTAGAAGAGATTCATGTAATTATGAGCACACAAGTTTTCATGAGAGCAAATAAGATTATGCTTGGTCATATAAGTGGACTTGCGCTAATAACTATCCATAACAATATCCATGCATTAACATCAAACAACCTCAAATTCATGTTTTATTTACTTCCTTTTTTGTGTGTTTCCTTGAAGGTAAAATTTCTTAAGGTAGCTAATTTTCACACATACATCCACATAAGGTAATATCTTGTCATCTTTTAAGACACTCACAGCCAATTTAATAATAACCATAACATACCTCTTCAACTAATTACAATCTCTCAAGATTCAAAAGTAACTATATTTTGTAATGAAGATTGGCGTCTCAAACTCAAATTCTTACATCTACGACTATAACTAAGAAGGCATTGTTGCGTTAATTTTAAGTGTAGATATTTAAAAGATTAACATGAGTTGCAACGTTCTTATGAACCAACTAGAAATAGTTGTATTGCAGGAAATAGTCAACTTATATTCATGTATGACCTATAATCATGCACTAAAGATGTTGACAACACAACCACGGGTTTGACTGGCATCATAATAACAAGGTGTACAAGCATGGAAATGACACTAACGATGATTGTGTAAATTGTCTTTACACTTTCTAATGGAATTTAATTCATAGTTTCTAAAGTCCTCTATAGAAAATAATTTTTTCACAAATCTTTGGGTATGCTCCCATATTTGATTCATACTACACCTTGGACAATTTTCTAATTCTTCAATTTTTAGACAATCTTTATATTTGAGTCTCTTTACATGGAACCAGCTCTACCTGTATGAATAAATCTACAAGAAAAAAAAAATTATAGATCTGATACCATTATAAAATTCAATAATGTTGTAGCTTTTTTTCTTAAGAAGATGAATCAAATGTAGAATACCAAAACTGAATGTATTTAGAATGATGAGTACCAAATTGTAGAGTATTTTTAATTGAAATACAAAGGTTGAGAAATAGATAAATTTTATTGATATCTATACTAGCAGAACATGAGAATCTAAGTTGGTAGGCCGAGTGTGAATTCAACCAGGGTAATGCATGATACACACCTAATGAAAAGTGCAAAGTAAGAGAGAAGATAAGATTAAATGTTTCACTATTTTTCAAAGAAAAATTACCAAATTGAGAGTAAGCTCTTTACTAACTAAAAATAATGTTTTGCAACAACCCTTAGATAGAAGATACACAATAACTCCTAAATATCGCAAATCATTCTTTTTTCATAATAAAATGCAAATAAAACTTATTCTTTGAAGTTTTTGACACCACAACAAAATGAAGTCATGAGTCCAAAAGAGAACCTGGAAACGTGAGCCTCCTTTGTTTTCTTTTTACTGATAACTCTTTTCCAAGTTCTTGTTTTTCCCAAATTCATTACCCTTTTCTTTTTCCTTGTCTTTGCTTATTTTATTTTTTTCCCCAAACAACAAATTTAGAACCTCAATGCTAATTAATTCTAAGTAAATCCAGTATAGGGATTTTGTAATTTGTATATCGTAAATCACAGGATAAGGGGCAGCTAAAATTCCAAGATTTCTGACACTGAAATAAGAGGTAGACATTGATGCTATCCTCCTTGGATATCCAAAAAAGAAAATTGTGTTGCTAATCAAGTATGGGTGATAGGAGCAATTAGCGGCAGTCGCTCCAGTAATTACTCATCCTCTGAAAGGTCATATCCTTTCTTATCTACTCACAATCATAACAAAGCTCATCCCTTGACCTCAAAGGAAGAAGTTGAGTCCAATCTCAGTCTGAATGGCCCATGAAAAACTAAGACTCCTCCTACACTTGTTCTATTACTACCTCTATGCCATATCTGCGATGCTCTCTTTTTTTCTATCGTGTGTTTCCATTTTTTTATGTAACTCCTTGTATTCCCAATATAGTAAAATTCCCACTAAGATTTGGGAGTGAATTTTAAAGAGATATAAGTTGAGTTGGAAGCTTATTTAAATTCTGCTCTATCGTTTCCTGAAATTTAGTAACCACTCTTTTAAATGCTAACACACTGCTTATTTAATTAAACTCTCAAGTTAATTGTGACTTACATAATTGATTGAAAATAATTTAAGAAATTTATAATTGAAAATTATTGACAAAAATTTAGGGTTATGATATCCTTCCCCCCTAATAAAGTGCATTTTCCTCAATGCCTTACAAAAATGTATCATCAACCTAGGCAAACTGATATTTTCATATAAGACATTCTTCTCTTTCTTTCTTTTACAACTACTTAATTTAACACAACACACACACGTCACTAAAAAAGAAATTCCAACTTTTCCAAATATATTGAAAACACACATTTAAGTCGAGTATATTTAATCTAAATATGGCATTCACATGCATCTAAAACTATTTCTAAATAATTTACTTGCACATTTAACTAGGTGCCTCCCAAAGATAATAAATACACATGTATTAAGTAATAACTTCAAGAACAATTCATATGTGAGTGTGCGAATTCCATTACTACCTTACAGTTTTACAAAGTTAGATGAACTGTCTCTGACAATATTCTCCCTCTCATATGATGTGTCATTCCATCTATTGTATATATAGGAACAACACAGAAGCGTTAGTTCATCTCACTATCAAATTAAATGAAAATATAACATTCTCTTATCCCAATGCTTTTAGAAATAACTTACATAATACCCTTAAGTAGTAATAAATTAAATACTATATACCTGTGATTAATATACCATACTGTGACATCACATTGAATTGATCACATTTTTTGATACTTTGTATTATTTCTATCACACTCATATGTAGACACTCACAATATTTTTAGCTCAATCGTAATGTAAATACTTCATAGAAGAAAACTTTGGATGTTCTATATTCAAGAGTAAAAATAATCATTTGAAAAATGCAAATTTTCAATTAAAATAAGCTCTAGTTCACAACTTGATCATAAGTAAATCGTTCATATGCACCATCTAACATGTGGTACTCACTAAATGAGTAAATCACCCATGCATCCGTGCAAATCACTTGAAAAGGTTAGTGGATCCATTTTTCCATTTATGTCACCTAGGCCCTCACTCTCATCTTGTCACAACAATATTCATTTTAGAATTTTTTTTTAACTTATTTCATCATAGCATTTATATTTCATCTCTAAAACAATATAAGTCCCACAAATCTTACATCTGTATACACTTAAAAATGGCTTCATTAATTAATTAAATATTTGTTATTTAATTACTATTGACTTGATAAATTAATTAAATATTTATTATTTAATTAATATTTATTTCTTATATTTATTAAGTAAATTATTCAATTTATTTAATAAATTCACTATAGTCTAATTCTATATCCTAAGTCTTCTAAATAGTCTATTAAAGTGATTTAATTAAAAACACAATCACCTAAATATGACTAAGTCTCCTAGTCCACTTCATCCACCTAGTCACCTGACACCTCACCTTGGCTAAAATAAATAATTATTATTAATTATTTATTCATATTTATCCTCACCCACACATGTCCTATTCTTAAGGGCTATGTGGCCTCATAGGACTTGGTCTCATGACCACATGTCCTCTCAACAACCAAGTTAAGAGACCTTCCCTATTCCTAAGAGGCTTCTCAAGCCACCTCTAAGGGTCAAAGGTGACTCATGGGACACTTGTACAAAGAGTCCTTATGAGGAAAAGGTCTTTCCCCCTTTCTCTCTTTGGTCTTTGTGAGACACTTGACATGTGTCTTTCCCTTCCACCTTCTTCTCCTCCATGTCAATGTGAGAGGAACATCATCCCTATTCTTCTTCTCACATTCCAACTACATCCCCCTTTCTCTCAACTCCTTCAACTAAGTCAATTCTAGCCCTAGGATCTTCCACCTTTCATTCTCAACCGTAGGATTGTGCCACCTAGGCCTAGATCCTCCAAAACTCTATAAAAGGAGCCTCATTTCCCCTTTGTGGGCTAATAGAAAATAGGCATTCTCAAGCATTCAAGCAATCAAACCATCAAGCAATCAAGCATCCAAACATTTTTAAGAGCAATCAAGCATCCTCATTATCATCCCCATCATTTGCATTCTATTCATTAGATTTGCATAAGCTATTGTGCACTTACTTCACTCAATCTCCACACTTTGGAAACATCTTGGGAAAAGGATTTCATTTGGAAATCTGAGAGCTCAACATCTTCAAGAAATCGAGGTTAGGAGGGCAATGGAGACAAGTTGCATTTGTAGGTGAAGGTAAAATTTGTTAATTTTGGCTTCATTGTTTATTGCATTCTTCATTGTAGTTTGCTTATTAGATAGATTTGTTAACTTCTTTTAGTTAATTTATCATTTAGAATAGTATCCAACTAATTTGCATACATTTTTGGTGCTAGAAGGAGGGCCCAACCAGATTTTTCACTTTCAGTTTTTAGTTTTCCGTGTGTAGGTTTTTCTATAGGTTATTTCTGCACATTTGTCCATGATTCCTACGCATCTATCCATTTCTGCTGCGCATTCATTTTCTGCAACCACAGGCATAAAATTTTCATCTTTTTTCATTTTCTATTGTTTTCCTGCACATTCATTCCACTATCTCACGCATACATCAATCTTTGCTGCGCATCTATAAAACTGCGCATACATCTCATAAAACTGCGTATAGATTTCACTATTTCACGCATTTATCATTTCTGCGCATTTATCCATTATTCCTGCACATTTATATCACTGTTTTGCACATTCATTAGTTTCTGTAGAACATTTCAGTTTTCTGTTGCATTTGTTTTTAGCTAATCTTTTGACAAGTGTCTGTTCGTTCTGGTAGTTTTTAGGCTGTTTTGCAGGACGTAATTTTGAAGACCCCATTGCTAAAATATTTCTAACAGTTTGATTGCAGATTGCCAAGGGGTTTGCAAAATAAACTATAATCTCGTTTGGGTTTAAAATACAACATGTTTTTTCTTTGTGTGTCTTCCTTAGCATAGATTCAAGTGTCTGTTGTTTTTTGCTTTATAGCGTATCTGTAATCCCAAAATTATAACAACGTATCCTCTCCCCTCACCATTCGTGGATCTTGGGTGTAAGAGAAACTGTTATAATTTTTAGAGAGCGGTCTTTGGTGGGAAAAGAGGTACTCACCCCAAGGAACGAATCAACCGGTAATAGGCTAAAGCCAAGCCCTTCCAAACCGGTATATAAAAAATGCTAGTGTGATTAGTCTCACATTAGATAGGTGTGAATTTGTTGTGGCAACCAAAATCTCCTCTAGTACCCCAGTGGTGCGTTAAAGTCCTACTTAGTAGAGGTGAAAGCCTTGCTTTGAAAGGATTGGGAGAGCCCCCTTAATTGGAAAAATGACTTGATCACAACCACCTGAATTGATGTCCTTACTATCAACCTTTGTTTAGTGGCCAAAAACCTTCTATTTGCTGGCTCAAGGGGTCACCCAAGCCCGTGAAGACACCCCACATTACTCACGGTTCATAGTAGAGATAGTAGTTCTTTGGGAAGTAATGTCCCATTGAATTCGGAACTTGGTGTGCCTGAGAAGTGTGTGCACATGTAAGGAGGAGCCCATGCCTCCAAGTTCCTAGGCTGTCTGCTGTGAATTTGCGTGGCTGGATTTTATTATCCTAGTGGGGATTCAGCAGATATCGTCCTTGCCAACCTTAGGATTGTAAGCGTGTTTGTGCATTCATACTAGATTAAATTAGATTAAAATCATATCTGTCTTGCGTGTGTGTGTTTATGCATTTTTACTTTTCCAAAAATCAGAAAACATTTCCCATTTCATCAAACCAAAAAAATCATCAAAAATTTGACAACTTTTGCATATATCCAATATTTCTGCGCATCTGATCACTATTGCTGCACATTTGATTTTGTCAGACCACATCTGTTACAATTTGCTGCGCATTTGTCTCATCTTGTTGCGCATATATCACACTGTCCTGCGCATTTGTTGCTGCGCATTTACAATAGAGAGCATTCCCACAGGCTTTTGGAATTTCAAAATTACTTTTTCAGATACCCATTTTCGTGCTTAGCAAGATTTTGGAAAAATAGTCAAGTTACATAGATCTCTGATTTCTCATTTGACCATTTTTATCATTTCTTCATCATCTTTCCTTCATCAAGAGCCAAACAAATCACTTTCTTCCAATCTTTGAGATCCTTAGTGTGGTGTTGAAAATTTTACCATATCTATCAGACCTTGATCTTGGTGAGTTTATCATATCAGGATATATCATCCTTAACCATCAAGCTTACTTAGATTATTGTCTCTTGGTACCAAATTTTCAGTACTTATCATATCTTTTCTATCAATCTTTCTCCATATCTTTTTATCAAAAATCTTTCTTTCCACAATCAATTTCATCCATTTTATGGTTCAAACTCAATCTCAGAAACTTAAACAACCTATTAATCCAGAATCTCTAGACAAAATGGAAGGCAATACCAGCAATGAAGAGAATCCTTGGCCCAAAGCTCCCCCTAAGAAAAATCTACCTCTCACATTTGATGACGAACCTACTGATGAGGAACTTAGGGATGCTTCACAAGATCCTAAATTTTTACAAGTCATGGAATGACTCTTAGGCTTGGATAAAGAGATGTATTTCCTCATGCTTGCTCAACAAGGAGCTAAGTTACCCAGTGATTTTGATGTTACCTATCTTAGAGAACCAACTCATACGAACAATCAAGATGTCCTTAAAGGTTCTCAAGATCCTCATGGAGCAAAGGAAACCAACCAACAATCCAATGCTTCTCAAATCAATCAACAATCCAATGCTTACCATAGTGATCAACAACAACATGTTTTTCACAATAATCAACAATCCAATGCTTCCCATAGTGATCAACAACAACATGTTTTTCACAATAATCAGCAATCCCACGATCCTCAATGTACTCAATAGCAAAATGTTTCCCAAAACACTCAAGGAAACACTTTATCTTTAGATCCCATCCTACAACAAATCCAGATGCTTCAACAACAAATTTGTGATATCCAAACTGGATCATCAACCAAGAAGTATTCTTTGGATGATATATGTCCTTATCCTTTTGATAAGAACTTAGCAATGATTCCATTCCCTCCTCATTTTGAGGTACCAAAATTTGACAAATACAAAGGGAATTCGGATCCACAAGATCACATTCGTGAGTTTTGTGCTGCTTGTATTGAATTCGCTCACAATGACACTTATCTTATGCGACTATTTCCACGAAGTTTAGGGGGACAAGCTATGGAATGGTTCTCCAAACTACCCCCAGGCATTAAATCTTTCAATGAGATTTTGGACAAATTTGTGACTCATTATTCATATAACATCAAACATGAAGTCACTATGCTTGATCTTTGCAATACACATCAAAAGAATGGAGAACCCTTCCTTACTTTTTTGCAAAGATGGCGTCAATTGTTTGCCAAATATCCATGAACGATTCCTGAACAAGAAAAGATGGATATTTTTGTGCATAACCTTACACCAGAAATGAGTTATAGGCTACAATTGCAATGTCCACCAAACTTCAATAAGCTCATAGAAAACAGTATCAAGATTGAGGAAGCCATGGTCCGAAAAGGCGAGATAAAACTTTATTCCAAAGACAATGCTGGATCCTCAAATTCAAATTCCAACACTTATAATTCCAATTCCAACAATGACAAATCAAAATATTGGAATAGAATCAAAAACATTGTCAATGATGGAATTGTTGATAATCATAATGTCCAACCGAAAAAACCTCTTCTAAATCTCACAAGTACGACCAATGCTACTCAAGCTACATACAACAATCAGTTGGCAAATCAAAATACCACCAAGGATACGTCTAAACCAAGATTACCTTTCATCTCACCTCGAAGAAACTTTACTCCTTTAGGGGAATCTCTCGAATCAGCATTACAGAAGTTAATCACCAAGAAACTCATCACGCTTCCTGAACCGAAAGATTATGAACCTAGAGTGAAGCCTTCTTGGTGGAATGGAAATGATTATTGTGAATTCCACAAAGGTAAAGGGCATATAACCAATGAATGCCAAAGGCTTAAAAATGTGATCCAAGACTTAATTGAAAGTGGTGAAATTAGTGTTGATGGAATCATCTCAAATGAATCACATACGACCTTCAAAGATCCACTTCCTGAGCATGAAAAGGGAGGTTATTCCAACAATAAGGGTGACAACCAAGCCAATTATAATAACACACCCTATAGATATGTTGGTAACATTTCTGACTGTCATCCTTCTACGTATTATGCCAATGTCATTACCATAAAGGGAAAATCAGAGAGTCAACTAGTCCAAGCTACTACTCATGCTCAAGCCAAAGTTACTCTTCAAGGCATCCAGTCTAAACCAAACACTAGTCAGAATAAGTCTGTTTATGTCCCAAAGTCGATCCCAAATACTTCCAACTAGTATAATCTTTTGGAACAGCTCAAGAAGACACCGGCCCAGATATCCATCCTAGAGCTCTTGCATCTTTCCCCATCTCACAAAGATATCCTTGAAAAAGCTCTCTTAGAGACCCAGGTCCCCACAAATCTGGATCATGATCAATTTCAAGCTATGGTGGGCCACTTGATGAACCCACACTATCTATCCTTTACAAAGAATGATGATCTAGCTATTACTCAACCTCACAATGCTCCTTTACATAGTGAAGTCCTTGTCCAGAGTCATAAGATTAAAAGAGTAGTAATAGATGGGGGAGCTGGTTTGAATATCTGCACATTAAAATTAGTCCTTGCATTGGGATTTTCTAAGAATGTTGTTGATCCCAAAAAGAAAATTACAATAAAAGCCTATGATGAAGAAGAGAGATCATCTAAGGGGTCTGTTGTTCTTCCAATTAGAATTGGTCCTGTTATCAAAGATGTATCTTGTCAAGTTTTAGACATGGACCTAGCTTATAATATCCTATTGGGAAGACCATGGATTCATTCCATGCAGGCTGTACCCTCGACCTATCATCAATGTTTAAAGTTCCCCCACAATGGCCAAGAGATTACCATTAAAGGAGACTCTAATCCATTCCAATATTGTAACAATATAAAGGTCTTTGATTCTTTGGCTCCTTATAACCGTACAGGATCTCCTCTAACTATCCCTGTTGATCCTAGCAATGAAGCATCCACTTCCAAATCAAGTGGGATCAAAATAGATATCAAACAAAGCAGCATGGGAGAATACACTTTGGGTCAGGCTCTTTGTATCACAGAATTACCTTTATCTCCTCGGTCCTATGGTAAATCTTTAATTACTAAACAACAGTCAGAACCCCCTTTAGCACTTGTCTATAACACATTTATAAGTGGGGGCACCATATCTAAAGAAGCTGCTGAGCGTAATGCAAATTATTGGCTCAAAACACAAAAGATTGAAGAAGATATCAAATATGAAAATATATCACCTGATATCTATGGCAAAGGGTATATCTTGTTACAAAAGATCGGCTACCAAGGTGCTGGACCTATAGGGCTACAAAGAGACAGTGTTATCAAGCCAATTTTACAAAATCCAAACTATCAACGAGATACCACTGGAGTAGGGTATAAAGGAGAAGGACCAAAGGAACCAAAGGGAAAAGAAAAAATTCTACCTTCTCATGAACCATCTAATGCTCCTGATGTGCCATTCAGACAAAATGGTATGTATGTGGATTCAGAAAAACAAAAGATAGCACAAAGAATCATTGATGGGCTTCAAGATAATGATGATTCAGATTCTAATGATTACAAGTGGGATTCATTATCTGATGGTACCAAGGAGATAGGAGTTGATGTTTTTCATCAGTATAGTAATGATTACCATGAGGGAGAGAGCTCAAGGAGTGACTCACTTGGATTAACCCCACATAATACTACTTTTGACGATCGTGAGGAAAATGAGCATCATCTTGTGAGAGACAATTCAGATGAGAGTATGGAAATAGACCTTGCTGATACCATCATAAACCTTGACAAATTTTCCATCAATACCATCTCTGCCTTTGAAACCAACCCAAATGATCCAATGCCCCTTGTCCATCCTGAACTTATCGATTGGGATTCTCCCGATCATCCTGAACTTGATGTCTTCCATAATGATGATGCAATCATTGACTATCTTGGAATCCAGGACCATTTACCACCAGGGGATCACAAGTCAGGATTTTTGATAGAACTCAATAACATGGCTTACTTTGGAGAGAGTGCCAATCCTTTTAGTCATAAAAATATAAAAATAATCAACAGATCTAATGGTGAAAACCACTCAGTGGTAGTATTAGATCCAAAAATAGTAAAAAGAAAAGACGCATCTGATGGTGAAAACCTCTCTGAGGCACTTGATGATGGAAGGATTGACACTCTTCCCAATTATTTGTATCAAGAACAATCTGCTATTCTTATAGAACCAACAGTACCACTCAACATTGGAACAGAGGAGTCTCTACACATCCTCAAAGTAGCAGCATCCTTGACAGAATCAGAGAAAGAAGCTTTTGCAAAAATTTTCAAAGAGAGACAGATCAACTTTGCTTGGTCCTATGCTGATATGCCTGGGCTAGATCCTGATCTTATTATGCATCATTTATCTATTAGACCAGGTGTGAAACCAGTTAAGCAGAAGCTCCGCAAGATGCACCCGCACATTGCCCTAATGGTTAAAGCTGAATTGAAGAAGCTCCTAGATGTTGGTTTCATTCATGTTATTGATTACGCGGAATGGATTTCCAACATTTTTCCTGTCTCAAAACTAGACAAGTCTATCCTGATTTGTATTGATTTTCAAGATCTTAACAAAGCTTGTCCGAAAGATGATTTTCCTTTACCAAATATTAACATGATTGTTGATCTGGCAGCTGGACATGAGATGTTATCCTTAATGGATGGTTTTTCGAGCTATAACCAGATCAAGATTGCACTGAAAGATAAGGAAAAAACTACTTTTACTTGTCTGTGGGGTACATACTGCTGGAATGTGATGCCTTTTGGCCTCAAAAATGCTGGAGCAACTTACCAAAGAGCCATGACTACGATCTTTCATGACATGATGCATACCATCATGGAAGATTATGTAGATGATATTTTAGCAAAATCTAAAGATAGAGCTGGTCATTTGAGAGTGTTGGATAGAATATTCACCCACATGGAAAAGTATTTTATTCGGCTCAATCCAAACAAGTGTGCATTCGGGGTCACATCTGGTAAACTATTAGGATACATTGTTTCAGCTAAAGGAATCAAAGTAGATCCAGAAAAGGTCAAAGAAATCTTGGAGATGGCTTCCCCCACCAACATCAGTTA
Source organism: Chamaecyparis obtusa (assembly GCA_027943335.1). NCBI lineage: Eukaryota > Viridiplantae > Streptophyta > Pinopsida > Cupressales > Cupressaceae > Chamaecyparis > Chamaecyparis obtusa. The sequence continues at coordinate 874,406 of BSBK01002021.1, read as the reverse complement.
GTTAAGATCTCTACAGGGATGTCTCCAATCCATCCGAAGATTTGTTTCTCAACTAGCAGATCATAGTCATCCTTTTCAACATTTGTTGTATAAAAATATCTTATTCCAATGGGATGATAAATGTGAAGAAGCTTTTGACAAAATCAAGCAATATCTGGCGAATCCTCCAACTTTGATGTCACCAATTCCAGGCAAGCCCCTCTTGCTATACATTTCAGCTACAATGATCTCATTAGGTGCTCTTCTAGCTCAGCAAGATCACGAAGGAAAAGAAAAGGCCATCTACTATATCAGTCGCAATCTAGTGGGATATGAACTAAACTATTCCTCTATCGAAAGAGCATGTTTGGCTATTGTTTTTGCTTCACAGAAGTGGCGACATTACATGTTGTCACATTCAATCCAGCTTATTGCAAAGATTGATCCTTTAGAGTATCTATTAAGCAAGACAACGTTGACAGGAAGATTGGCTAAGTGGGTCGTGCTACTTAGTGAATTTGATATTGAATATGTAGACAGAAAGGCTATCAAAGGTCAAGTGATAGCAGATCAACTAGCTAATGCTCCATTAACAGATGACCAACCTATATATACAAAGCTTCCTGATGCACACATCTTAGCATTGTCTACACAAACATGGAAATTATACTTTGATGGCTCATGCACTCAGCAGGGTTCAGGAGCTGGTATTCTATTTATCACGCCGCAAGGATACACCATTCTGAAATCTTACAAGTTGCTTTTTCCTTGCACCAATAATGTAGCAAAATATGAGGCTTTGTTGATAGGGCTAAAGATGGCCTTACAATGGAAAGTGTCTGAAATAAATGTCTACGGGGATTCTCAACTGATTATAAACCAAGTTAATGATGATTATCAGACTAAAGATGATAATTTATTACCATATAAATGTATGGTTGATGATTTCAAAGAATATTTCTCAGTTATCACTTTTGAGCAGATCCCTCAGCATGAAAACAAGGCTACTGATGCCATGGAAACAATTGCTTCTTTGTTTGATGCAGAAGATACCAAGGCCCGTTTTGAGTTCTTGGTGGAATCCCTGACTTGTCCCGCATATGATGATCCTGATACGAGTATTATATGTCATCTCATTGAAAGTGACTCTCCCATTTATGGAAAAATCTATTCTTATCTCAAAGATGACATCCTACCTCCCAACCTATCTCGAAATAAAAAATGAACTTTTCTCCGCCAAACTTCCCGCTATATCCTAATATTCGACACCCTTTATCGGTGAGGTTTTGATGGTACTCTCCTACGATGTCTCAAGCATGATGAAGCTCAACTTTCCTTACGTGACGTACATGAGGGTATTTGTGGGACACATTCAAGTGGTCCCTCTTTGGCTAAGAAACTCATGCGTATGGGTTATTATTGGCCTACCATGGAAGCAGATTCTTTTCATTTTGCTAGAGCATGCAAGAAATGTCAAATACATGGAAATCTTATTCATGCTCCAGCACAAGACTTACATCCTTTTGCAACCACTTTTCCATTCAGTTGGTGGGGACTCGACCTTGTGGGCGCTATCAACCCTCCATCTTCCAATGGCCACAAGTGGATTCTTACTACCACAGAGTATTTTACTAAATGGATTGAGGTTGTTCCATTGATTACCGCCACAGGGAAACAAATATCCATGTTTATCTTAAACTATATCATCTGCAGATATGGTATACCTATGTATCTCATCACTGATCATGGGAAACAGTTCCAAAATCAAGACATGGATGAACTGTGCACCAAATTCCACATCACCCATAACTATTCCACCATATACTATCCCAAAGGAAACGGTCAAGCTGAGGCGTCAAATAAAACAATTGTTAAAATCCTACAAAAGACCGTCAATGACACTGGCTGTGACTGGCATCTCCAACTAAATCCAGCCTTATGGGCTTACCACACCTCCATTCATACTCCCACTGGAGCCACCCCATATTCCCTTGTTTATGGATCTGAAGCAGTCCTACCCCTTTAGGTCAAGTTGCCTTCACTTCGTGTTACTCTTAAAGATTTGATCCCTGATGAAGAATATAGAGTTGCACACCTGGCTAAACTAGAACTATTGGATGAATGCTGTTAGAGAGCTTATGATCATTTGAAAGTCTATCAGCAGCGTATGTCTCATCAGTATAATAGCAAGGTCAAGATCAGAGATTTTCAGTTGGGTGATTTAGTCCTTCGAGAAAATCCCAAGAATCAACAACACCGTGAAAAGAAGGGCAAGTTTGAACCTAATTGGTTAGGTCCTTTTGTGATTACAACAGTCTATGGTTCTGGGGCCTATCAGTTGTCCATGCTAGAGGGAGATCCCTTGGATGAACCTCTTAACAGTATCCATCTCAAGAAGTTCTATCCTTGAAATCCCAATGCAAGGGGCATGTATATATATAAAAAAAAAAATCAAAAAGAAAAACTGCAATAAAAGCATGTGGTGAAAACTTGGAAACAGGCGCTATATGTGACAAGTTAGCTCCTCTATCTATTAGGATTCTTCTAGTGTGTCCATTCATTTGTATATATTCGCAATAAAATGGCTCGTCAGTCCTCGTCCACACCATGTATATATCATAATAAAATGGCTAGTTCATGCACCATTCCTTGTATTTATCCATAATAAAACCCCATCATAGCTTGATCTTGTGTCATTGGTCTTCATCCTAGTCTTGTTGTGTCTTTCTTCATCCATAATAAGTCAGTCCATCACCTAGCTGGGGGCATGTCCTCGACCTAGTTTGGGAAGTGGATCTATGATAGTCATGACTCTTAGAGGACAGAATGGAGTATTTTCACCAGGCAAGCAAATACAATCAAATGTCCTTTCACAATGGTATCTTCATGCTGAATCAGAATCTATGATCTATCCTTCGAAATGTGCCCGCTTATCTACACATCTTGACTATACATCATCAATTGATCTGATCAAACATATCTTAAATCTATCTTTTGGCAAAAGAAATGTATATTCATGGTAGGCATGTTAGAATGGTTTTGTTGTAGATTATGCATTCATATCTGGATTTCATTGTTATCATGTTTCCTATGCTATTTCGGGATATCTTTTGACATGAGTTTGAAACTCCCATATGTCATTGATTAGAATAGTCGGGATGGGGCATGGTATTTTCTTTGATTGCTGTTTGTGGGGTATTTTCTGATGAAATCGAAGGAACAAGTAATTGGGGTATCTGTGTGTAAGTGCCTTCATCCATTTCATAGTATGGACAACATCAAAATCATGTTGCTCTACAAATACTATTTTCTAGTGATACGCCATTGCATACCTCGACTCCAAATATTTGTTCCCCGATGGAGGGGGAAATATTCCTTTTCTGTTACGCAAACGAAACTCAGGTCATCTCGGTTCAATTATACCTAGATGCTTGTCAAGTTTGCAATATTAAACTCCATGCAAGAAGTGCTCAGGTCATCCTGGTTTAATTATACCCTGATGCTTGCATTTTCTTGCAACATAACGAGCTCAATGATGAAAATCAAATTCCAGTTATTATGAAGTTCTAAGATGTTACATGAAGTTGTGGAGATACTCATTTCATATCTCATTTTGCATTGCATTTTACCATCTCATAAATTGCATATCAGTGCTCCTTTTATAGGGATTTGTAGGTTATCCTTTAGATTATCTGGTTCTCCTAATCCATTCTTCTTATGTCAGAAACATTGTTATTTTAGTTGAGGACATTTGGACAAACAAAAATATTAAGACATTTTACACTTAATCATTTTAAGACATGCATAATCTTCATTAGGTGTGTTCATTTGTATATCATTTAATCATTTGTATATCATTTGATCATTATGTGATTTCATTTCATGTTTCTTTTCTCACATTTTACGTTCTTATAGTCCATCATCATTTCATTATCATTATTATATTAGCTATCATTTGTGTTACGTTGTCATTTATTATCCATTACATGTATTATATCATCATACATTCATTTATCCATTATATCATTCATATAGTATTCATTATCCATTATTCACATTTGTTTTACATCATTGCGTTAGTAATCATATAACATTGCATTCATCAAAATCATTTAGACCAGGCATTTATACATCATATGTTAGATTATTAACCATTCTGCATCACATATTAATGTAAATCATTTTGCATACTAAGACATACATTCTATGCATATTAAAGTAAATCATCACATCCTGCATATGTCAGTACGTACATGTATATAAAACATCATAACAAATCATGGTAGAACTACATCAAATCATATAGGATCAATCAAATAAGGTCCATCAACACAAAATAAAATTGTCCAAATGTCCAATGATATACACCCATAACAATGTGTCCAAAAGTCTATGTGTATCAAGTCAATAAAATAATGAAGTACAATGATATAATGATAGTACAATGATACAAAAATATGTATACAAGTGGTATCTATGACCCACTACCTCTAGACTCTGTCTGTCGTTGTCTACGTGATGCAATGAGACCTGGTGCTGCTGAATCACCTGCTCCTGAGGATCCTCCCTGATCTCCTGACCCTATAGGTACTTTGGGAGGACGTGATGATACCCCTCCACTGCTAGTTGGAGCCTATCGCTCATGTGCTACTGATTTGATGCCAACGGAGCTCTCTCTATAGCTCCTGATCCACTGATCCCTCGGTACTTCCTACCTATATGCCTCTCACCAGTAGGATATCTCCTTCCTGGCCCGTATCATGGCTCTTAGGCTATCTCCGTGGGGACCTAGGTCCTCTGTCCTCTGTAGCTCATCTAAAAGCATCTCTGACTCCCCGAGTCTCTCCATAGCTGAATCTCTCTCTGCTCGCAGCACCTCCATCTGTCGGCCCATCCTCTCAACCTGTCTCTCCAGACCTAGAACCCGGTCTGCCTCTACCTAGATAGTTGTTAGTTGGACTAGCAGCGCATCAATATCAAGCTCCTCCTCCTCAGCTGCATCTCTATGCAAATAGGGATCCTATCCCCCGATGTCCATATCAGCCTACTCATCCTGTGCCTATATATCTGGCATCTCAACATCTGGCTCATCCTGTGCCTGCCCCTGCACCTGTGCATGTACCTATGGTACCTGCGGTCCCTATACTAAAGCAGATGGTATCTGTACCTGTGAGACTGGTATCTATAATGGAGCTCCTGCAACTGGCTGTACGAGAGGCTATCTCCGTCCCTATCCCCTCATCCTCACACCACCTCCCCTCACCTGTGGGCCAGCTCTCTCGCCTCTCCCTCCATCTCCCCCTCCTCCATCTCCACCACCTCCATCTCCTCCTCCTCCATCTCCACCTCCTCCATCTCCACCACCTCCATCTCCTCCTCTCCCTCATCTCCTCCTATCTCACCCTTGACGTCTCCCCCATCGTCTCTCTGTCAGATCCCTCTCTGGAGGTCTTGCCACTAGATCTGTGATCCGTGGTATGGGAAAATCTCTCAAAAAATACTCTAAATCAGTAGTCATCCCTGGGTCTACCACTGTCTATCTCATGGACCATGCCTGAAATGGTATGTCTAAAAAATCCTACCGCGTGACATCAAATGATGTCATGGGCCCCCAATCCTGTCTCTCCTGATGTGTACGAGCAAACTCTGTCACTCCTTGGGGCATGCCCTGGATCCTGCCAAACTGGCGCAGAACCTGGCTGACTAGCTGTCTCTCAATAATAAAGGGCATCTGCCTTATCAACCATCGTGACTCAAAATAGAATCCCAGCTGCCACTCATCATCCCATGGCTCACACCCTAGGTAGGGTCTCCATGTCATTGTGTCCAAGGTGTCGAAAGTGTATCGCCAAAACTCTAAATGTCCCAGTTTTTCCTGAGATAAAACTAAGGAGTATAGATGAATATAGGGCTGCCCTGCACCTTGGAATCTGATCGCCAATGGTCTGATCACTACAATATGCTCCCATGCCCACACATGGAGCAGTGTCACCCCCGCTGATAGTGATGCACCCCCATGGTACACCACTTGATGTAAATCATGATATAAGTGTGCTAATAAACACACACCCCAAGTAAATTGGGTCCCCTCCATCACCCGCTGTAATGTGTGGCCCCAGCCCACTACAAATCCATGTGACCTACGATTGGGGCATACAAATCCCCCAATCACACCTGCTAGAACCACTGGAAGAGGGTCATACAAACTGACCATATCTTCCCAGCTAATCTCTCCATCATCTATATCCTCATCTTTAAAGACCGCTCTGCACTCTGTGACTTTGCCATGCCGATCATACTGTACCAAATCTCCTGTGATCGAAAGTTGGAGGATGCGATACACATCCTCTAATGTCATTGTCATCTCCCCTATCAGAAGATGGAAGGTACTCATCTCCGAGTGCCATCTCTTAACTAATGTTGTCATCATGCTCAAATTCACCTGAATCTCGGGCGTGTAAATCACATAGTAAAGTCCAGACCCTCCAATCAACAGTCTGTCTGTCTCCGAAAATGCTAGCCTCAGGTTTTGTGTGACAGGATATCGCTCCCGTGACATCAGAACATCTGTGATATCCTCCTATTCAAGTCAACAACAATCAACCTATCAGATTTTGATAAACTGATCTATCAATCTATCTATCCTATCATATCAATTTCAAACATGTTTATCACGTGTTTCAACAGACGATTCTATCAATTGTCTATGTCAAACTGGCTAACTAGCGAACATGCTACAATGTTGCCAATCTTGATCACATCGATCACAATCAACCACCGACAGATCAAATCAGCTTATCGACATCAAGTTTGACCTAATTGACTATCCATCATGACCAAATTCTAACACCTAAAAACATATGCGTAGCATTGAAACATGCATGCGCAACTTTCTTTCACATTTGCGCAGGTTTTAACCTATGCGCAGTTTTCTTCCACATTTGCGCAACATTTTTACACATTTGCGTAGCTTTTTACATATGCGCTATTTTGTTGAGCATTTGCGCAACTTTTCTTAACCAATGCGCAGAAAGTATCGATGCGCACTTCTAGTGAATATATGTGCAACACTTTCATTTGTTTAGTATGAATGCGCAACACTAATTAATGAATGCGTAGAAACTTAAAATTTCTAGGCAAACATCGACAATTTCTGCACATTGATGTGCTGAAACTGCGCATTCATTCTATGCTAAAAAATAACAATTTCCCTAATCTAAATCTATCATTTCACCTACCCGAAACATGCTAAATTCTACTCTAAAATGCCTCAAATCATGAAATCACAAGGCAGGATCGAGTCACCTACCGATTCACCCGAATCGGGTGGTCGCTGGAAGCGTCTGACTCTCTTGAAGCGGTGATCGGACAACGGGAATGGCATCCTCGTAGCTCTACTCTTCTCTCTCTCGCGCTCTGATCTCCAAATGACAAGTGTGCACAATGAGCCTATTGTGGACCCCTTCGCCCTATTTATAGCTTGTGGACCCGATGTGCTTAGTGTGTGGACCCTATCCCCCATTTTTCTTCCTTTCCACGCCGTTTTCCTCCATCTTTTCTACCATTCTTTTATGAGATTGATTGTAAAATAACAAAAAAATAAAAATAAAAATTCAAATAATCCTTTTTGTCAATCAATCTCTCGAGGGGGCATGCATAGGTCATCTGAGACATTGTCTGGGGCAAAATTGCTTAATTTTTCTTTGAAACAATGTGACCAGCACATTATTTCAAAGAGGGGCAAAATGTATACACTTAAAAATGGCTTCATTAATTAATTAAATATTTATTATTTAATTACTATTGACTTGATAAATTAATTAAATATTTATTATTTAATTAATATTTATTTCTTCTATTTATTAAGTAAATTATTCAATTTATTTAATAAATTCACTATAGTCTAATTCTATATCCTAAGTCTTCTAAATAGTCTATTAAAGTGATTTAATTAAAAACACAATCACCTAAATATGACTAAGTCTCCTAGTCCACTTCATCCACCTAGTCACCTGACACCTCACCTTGGCTAAAATAAATAATTATTATTAATTATTTATTCATATTTATCCTCACCCACACATGTCCTATTCTTAAGGGCTATGTGGCCTCATAGGACTTGGTCTCATGACCACATGTCCTTGTAGACACCTAAAAATCTTTTAGAAAATAAATTATTTTTATTTTCTAAAAATCTTTGATGACATCATCATTTATTAATTAATTAATTATTTTATTTATTTATTTATTTTTATGTCATTAAATCCCTTTATCTTAATTAAAAACATTTAATTAAGAAATCCCTTCCAAAAATGTTTAAATCTCATTTAAACATTATCCCCTTATTTATTAATTATTTAATTAATAAATTGCCCAAAAATCATTAAAATAAATAAATATTTATTTTAATCCCAAAACCTTAGGAATATCCTAAGGATCCCTAAACTCTCTTAGTTTTCCCTAATCTCACTTTAATATTAATTAAAGGTGATTCCTAGCTAATCCAAGTCTTCTTTGACTTATTAGTCAAACCTTCCCCTAATGAGCCTTAAACTCATTTCCCCTTTTGAGAGAAATAAATATTAATTTGTTTCCTAAATCCATAGAATCGTAGAAAGTTCTAGACTTCTCTAGAATCCTTCTATCCTTATCCAAAAGCCTAGAGACTTCTAGAAGTCTTTATCCTAATCCTAATCCCCTTCCTAATCTAACCTTAATCCTATCCTTAAACCTTTGTGCAATCCTAACCAAGCTTAAGACTTTCCTAAACCAAAGCAAAGTCTTCCCTTCCAAATATCTCAACCACAAAGCATTTATTGCTTCCCCAAAGTCTTCAAAGCCTCTTAAAGCCCATTTATTGCTCTTACAAGCATTTATTTGGAGAGTTATGAGCTTGGAGCCCCCTTTGTTGACTCCTTTTTGCCTTTCCCTTCATCCACTCACCTTGTGACATGTGTCACCTCCTGATTGGCTGTAAACTAGCACAATCCATGTGCTTCCCTTTGAATGAATCTTGGCCTCTCTTAAGGATTTCAATCCTGGCCATTCATTCCTCCTACCCCAAGCCTTGAGAATCCTATAAATACTTCTCCTTTCAAGAGCAAAAGAATCCACTTTCATTCTCAAGCAATAGCAAACTTATAATGCCATTTTCATTCTAGACTTAGCATAAATCATCTTAATTAGTTTATTTTCAAGTATTTAGCTCATCATAGCTTAGAAATAATGGATTAATCTAGCTTTTCTTATTATTTTGCATAGCATAGCATCATATCACATCTCTAATTTGGTCTAAAATCAATCTTAGATTACTTATCATATAGCTTAATCTCCATTAAAGCATAGCTTGAGTTCTTGAGGCCTTTTGGGGCAAATCAGGTGTTCCATACCTGTTTTGTGCCATTTTTGGGGTTTTCATGAGCTTCAAATCATTCTAAATGCATTAGAGCATGCTCCAAATGCTTAGAGAGCACACCCACATCCCTCTAATCTAAGAAAATCAAATAGTGCATGGGTGCAAAACTATTTCTAGCTCAATCTGAGGTGGCTTTTGCTTAGAGCTCTTTGTTTTTTTGTTTTGATTGCATGCTAGTTTAGACTCTTAACATTTGAATGATCTTGAGCCTTTCAAAACAGGTAACAGGTACCCTCAAAAGCACTTGCTCACAGTCCTCTCAACAACCAAGTCAAGAGACCTTCCCTATTCCTAAGGGGCTTCTCAAGCCACCTCTAAGGGTCAAAGGTGACTCATGGGACACTTGTACAAAGAGTCCTTATAAGGAAAAGGTCTTTCCCCCTTTCTCTCTTTGGTCTTTGTGAGACACTTGACATGTGTCTTTCCCTTCCACCTTCTTCTCCTCCATGTCAATGTGAGAGAAACATCATCCCTATTCTTCTTCTCACATTCCAACTACATCCCCCTTTCTCTCAACTCCTTCAACTAAGTCAATTCTAGCCCTAGGATCTTCCACCTTTCATTCTCAACCATAGGATTGTGCCACCTAGGCCTAGATCCTCCAAAACTCTATAAAAGGAGCCTCATTTCCCCTTTGTGGGCTAATAGAAAATAGGCATTCTCAAGCATTCAAGCAATCAAACCATCAAGCAATCAAGCATCCAAACATTTTTAAGAGCAATCAAGCATCCTCATTATCATCCCCATCATTTGCATTCCATTCATTAGATTTGCATAAACTATTGTGCACTTACTTCACTCAATCTCCACACTTTGGAAACATCTTGGGAAAAGGGCTTCATTTGGAAATCTGAGAGCTCAACATCTTCAAGAAATCAAGGTTAGGAGGGCAATGGAGACAAGCTGCATTTGTAGGTGAAGGTAAAATTTGTTAATTTTGGCTTCATTGTTTATTGCATTCTTCATTGTAGTTTGCTTATTAGATAGATTTGTTAACTTCTTTTAGTTAATTTATCATTTATAATAGTGTCCAACTAATTTGCATACAACATCTTAATATGAATAATCATTCACATTTTCATCAATGTAATGCTAGTGTGCTTACCTAAGCATAAGCATCCCAATACTTCATGATATTTCATCACTATATATATCAATAGATCATGTATGTTATATATCTATAAAATTGCATCCAAAAACATAATCATAAAGGTCAATCATGAAACAAGATACATAAGCGAAATCATACCTCTATCCTTCTATAGGTCCTTGGCTCCTAGGACACGACCATCTTGAGATGGGAGTGTGTCCTGGATGCTTGTTCGTTCTATCCACAAATAATTACACTTGTGGCTCAGACACTTGTTTGATCAATCCACAAATCCTTACACTTCCTTGGGATTCCATCTACTTACATAATTTCCAGCCCTACAATGCCCAAAAAATAAAAGGCAAGGTGTTCTTTGTGCATCCATGAAACTCTCTATTATTCATAGATGTGGTAGGGAGATGGAACATGGGTAGCATATTTAAGAAAACATATGCAAACAATCTTTGGCCAAAGCATATTTTTATCACCAGGAATTAAAATTGGTAGGTAGAGAAACATCCCTTTCTACCCTTCCCCATTTACTTCTTCCATGTTAGCACCCTCACTGAAAGGTAAGCTTTCCAATACACATACATAGTACAGGAATGATACAAACATAATGATATCATTCATTTATTTCCATTTAATGTTGCATTAACAAAAGCATAAAAGTCACACAAGAAATCAACTAGTCTAATGAATTATGCCTTTTATCATGAGACATCATAAGACATCATAAGAAAACACATAAGAAGAAAGAGGCGTTGACCATTCTGTCAAGAACACCATTAGTGCATCATTACAAAATAATTCCAGCTCATTATCATCAAGAAATGCCAACCTACTCAGCTAACATCAAGTTCAAATACCTCAAGTATAATTTCACACAATGTCTCATGCATCATTACCCATGCTGGTAATATCATATTAAGGTCATAAAATGTACTTTTCACGTGGATTCATCATCTCATGAATATCCATGCAATGCTCCTCATAGCATCAAAAACTCACATCAAATAATATTGATTAATGTTAGTTATTTCTTATAATGCATTTCTAATATTCACACCCATGTGCATGCTAATGTATTTCATTATTTAATAATTGATAAAACATATTTCAAGAAAAATATGAATGCAAGAATAAGAATGGTATGTTCTTGACAATCTACTCCCTTATACATTATATCAATGTTCCACACTAAAAATGATAAAGAACATCACTTCACATCACAAGACTGGCAATAAAGAACACGCGTCCTAATCACCTCAAGATCATAAGAAATCTTAGAATCAAAGTTCACAAATTTCAATTCAAAATACTGAAAATTGAGAAAATCAGTAGAAATAATGTGAACAAGAACCGCATTTGATAGATACACAAAAAATAAAAATAAAAAGAATTGGTGGCTATATGGTCACAAGAAAACTTAAAAATTTCAAGGTAGCCCTTCATCACTTTCAAAGCTCACCAAAGTTGAAATAAAATAACCAATTGAAAATCAATAATATATACAGAGAGAATAACACTAGCCACAATGGGGGAGTAGAAGCTACACATCACCTTTCATCCCATGTGCGCTAAAGGACATGAACATACTTCTAGAACTTATATCTCATATGTTACATCATCATGTAGTAACACATTCAATTGGTTAATACAACATATAATTGTTAATTCTCTTTTTTGAAATCTAATGCGATAAAGGATGAGACATATAAATATATTTTCACAAAATTTCTATGAATTTACATTTCATATAAAACATGTTGAATTATTTTTCCCCAAGAATTTCATAAGGATCTAATATTAAAATCCTTTCATAACACATGGAAAAATATATTACAATAATACATATTTCCATCATTTATCACAAGCCAAGTCCTAAATTTTGGCAAGCACTCATACCTTTATAGCATATCCATCATCATTTAACTACACAATAACTCATAGAATTTTATCTTCTTTATTTAGTACACATATGTAGATAAATAGCCATTAAATTTTTAAGTGTATCCCTCACACAATGCAACTCATAATTTTTCACATATTCTACCATTTTGCAATATGAGATAGAAGCAATTACACCAATCATAGGTAGACAATTTGTGAAGCTCACATAAATGTTTCAAGCTTTCATACCAAGAAATTTCATACACATAAGAGGTGTTGTCCTATAAGTGTTTATTTCCCACTCTATAATACAAATTGAGGAACATGCTTTCCTTTCCAATATAGAATAATTGTAACTAGAAGAACACTAAACTACCCACAATATAGACTTACATTCATAGACTAAGCATTAGTTGACTTACAATTTATGCAACTAAGGGTCACAACTAAGCATAGCGAACTCAAGGCCCTAAAGTGGAACCTAGAGCTTTGATACCATATGTAAGAACCAAAAACCTTGATATTTGTACCACATCAATAATATCTGCAAGACAAGGGAGTCAACCAACTAAGTCAAATATCAAAACCGCATGTCGACAAGATAAAAGTAATTTCCATTGAATTAAAAAGAATGAATACAAGGTTCGACCAAACTGTCGAAAGGATTTAAGCAACACAAGAGTCCATAATCAAGAAGAGTGTTGACCAACTATTGAATACACCCTAAAACATCACATAACATAATACAATAATAATTTTGACACATAAAAAATCACAAATACCAACTAAGAAGAATTTATACTGACTTGTTGAAAACATCAATGTATGGCTAGAAAGAATACATCCAACATGAACATAATTTTACAAGGTAAAAATATTTTATGAAATCCATTGACTATCATAAGTTGCAAATATCATTATAATAGACCACTGGTTGATAACAAGAAAAAATAATCTTCTAAACATGCATAACTTCCTAATAGGAGCTCCAAACACCTATTCAAAACAAAACATTAAAGTGTGAGAATACTGTAGGAGTGTGTTTCCACCCTACCATGAAGCAATTACGCTTCCCTAGAATCTTTCATGACACAAAAGATACCTAGCCCATCTTGAGGTTGTCTAAGCAAGAAAAAGTGACAGGAGTAATAGAATTTGTACAACCCATCATACTACTCTCAACATTAATATAATGACCTCAATTCATAAAACTAAACTCTCTTTCAATCAATAAGTATCCCAGATACAATCATATTATGAAATCATTTCATAGACATAGGTGTACACAAGATGCATATAAAAGCTACATAAGTTGCAATTCTTTCTATTTGATACTTTTTCATGGAAATTGATTCCATCTCAGACATATCAAAAATAATAGTGAAGAAGTCAAGCATTCTCAATACATGTGGAAAATTTCATATTTAGAAAGATCAAATATCTTCTTTAAAAGTTCATTAATCTCATCATTAGCAAATCTAAAATTCACAATGAATCATGACCTAAAGGTCTTACTCTTATAAACATGTAAATAACACTCAATATGAAAAATGTATGCTCCCTTTCTATAGTTCCAAGACATCAGCGATTAAAAAAACATTATTGAGGAACCATTGCTTTCACTCATTATGTAAATTTTTCAAGATTATGAACATGTCTAAGTTAGTTCAAAAAGAAAAATTATCTGTATGTCTCTAGTATTTTCTATTTCCTAGTTCCACCTTTCAACATAACCCAATCTCATAATTCTATGTTGTAAACACTAGAAGGAATTCATGTAATTATGAGAACAGTTTGCACGAGAACAAATAAGATTACGCTTGGTCATATAACTAGACTTGCACTAATAACTATCCATAACAACATCCATGCATTAACATCAAACAACCTCGAAGTCATATTTTATTTACTTCATTTTTTGTGTGTTTCTTTTAAGGTAAAATTTCCTAGGGTAGCTAATTTTCACACATACATCCACATAAGGTAAGATATTGTCATCTTTTAAGAAAGTCACAGCCAATTTAATAATAACCATAACATACCTCTTCAACTAATTACAATCTCTCAATATTTAGAAGTAACTATATTTTGTAATGAAGATTGGCATCTCAAATTCAAAGTCTTACATCTATGACTATAACTAGGAAGGCATTTTTGAGTTAATTTCAAGTGTAGATGTTTAAAAGATTAACATGAGTTGCAACATTCTTATTACCCAGCTAGAAATAGTTGTATTGCATGAAATAATCAACTTATTTTCATGTATGACCTATACTCATGTAGAAAAGATGTTGGCAACACAACCAAGAGTTTAACTGGCATCTTAATAACAAGGTGTGCAGGTAGGGAAATGACACTAATGATGATTGTGTAAATTGTCTTTACACTTGTCAATAGAATTTACTTCATATTTTATAAAGTCCTCTATAGAAAATACATTTTTCACAGATATTTGGGTATGCTCCCATATTTATATTCATACTACACCTTGGACAATTTTATAGTTCTTCAATTTTGAGACAAGATTTATATTGTAGTCTCTTTACATGGACCCAACTCTACCTATATGAATAAATCTACAAGAAATTTTTTTTATAGATCTAATACCATTACAAAATTCAATAATGTTGTAGCTTCATTGTTTAACAAGATGAATCAAAAGTAGAATACCAAAACTGTATGTATTTAGAATGATGGGTAGCAAATGTGTAGATTATTTTTTATTGAAATGAAAAGGTTGAGAAATAGAAAATTTTATTGACATCTATACTAGTAGAGCATGAGAATCTAAGTTGGTAGGCCAAGTGTGAATTCAACCAGGGTAATGCATGATAGGAACCCAATGAAAAGTGCAAAGTAAGAGAGAAGAGAAGATTAAACATTTTACTATTTTTCAAGAAAAATTACCAAATTGAGAGTAAACTCTTTACTAACTAAAAATAATGCAACAACCCTTAGAAAGAAGATACACAATAACTCCTAAATATCATAAAGAGTTCTTTGTTCATAATAAAATGAAAATAAAACTTATTGTTTGAAGTTCTTGACACCACAACAAAATGATGTCATGAGTTTAAAAGAGAAGAACCTGAAAACATGAGCCTTCTTTGTTTTCTTTTGTATCATCTTAAAATGGAAGAACTTCCATGTTAAGAACATTTATCCCTACTTAGGGGGTGTTTTGGGCCATCATCATGTTATTCTCTATTTTATGCCCCCTTCCCATCTTCTGTGCCTATTTAGAGCTCTGTTTCAGCCTCCCCGGGTACTATTTTTCTTACCTGGCACATTTTCCAGGGATCCTAAACCCCTGGGGCAAGGTCGACCTCAACCTTGACCTAGGTCAGAGTTGACCTTGACCTTTCCACAAGTCCCTCTTTTCATCAAAAAGTTTTCTAGATGTGGGGGGAAACTCAAAATTTTCTTTTCTCACTTCTGAGTTAGCTGTTTCAGGTTTTAGAATCGTAAACTCTTAAATTATATTTAATATGTGTCCATTTCTATTATTTTTCACTTAATGGGAATTTATTTCTCATATGTCAGCCTCTCTAGAAGTTGGTGCCCTAACTTGTATAAACGGAAGCCTTCCTCTCTCATTTTCACCTATCCACTTTCATGATCAAGAAATCAAGTTTTGAGATCAAGTTTTCAAGGTTCTTTCAAGCCATCATCCTTCAAGAAAGCATGAAAGAATTCAAGTTCTCCATTGAAGATCAAGGATTCAAGCTTTAAATTCTTTTGGAGGGATTTGGTTCAAGCATTCAAGATTCATCATTCAAACCCTAGATCTATCCATCATGGTGGTGTGATCTTGATGCAGGAGCATCTTGGGTCCTTGGCAATCCTGTGTCACCAAAAAGATGTTTGAAGTTTTATGTGTTGCTTAGTTCATGCTTTGACTGAGTTGGTTTGGTGTTTTTTTGTTTCCTTTGTTTACCTGTGTTGGTCGGTTATCTCTCTAGTGCTCGGTGAATTTTGCTAGCGCTCTGTGATGCTTGTCTGGCGCTCGGTGATGCTTGCCTACCAAGTTGTTTATTTTGGATTTTTGTTGAGGCTGACTC
Organism: Chamaecyparis obtusa; assembly: GCA_027943335.1. Classification (NCBI taxonomy): domain Eukaryota; kingdom Viridiplantae; phylum Streptophyta; class Pinopsida; order Cupressales; family Cupressaceae; genus Chamaecyparis; species Chamaecyparis obtusa. Next base: position 857,968 of record BSBK01002021.1, on the reverse strand, counting down.
TTGCATTATTATTGGTCATGGATCTAATATTGGTACCTATCATTCGAAAGCAGGTGGACCTAGATTTGGTCATTCCTTCCATTAATGTTGGATCTAAAGGCCAACTTGGTTCGGTAGCCTCTTGTATAAATGTAGTTGTTTGGTTAGAGTTTAGAGTCAGTTTTAGAGATAGAAGATAGAAGATTAGAGATTATTGGTAGATCCTCACATATTTGAGGACTTTTGTACTTCATTTTAATATTTGGTTGAAACCAGGAAGGCCTTATAGCCCGACATGTATGAATCAATTTGAAGATAATATATGAAAGAATGTTTGCATTCTCTCTCACACTTGTTGTGTTGTTGCTTTCGCATATAGTTCTATAAGGTAGATCTAGTTAGGGTGTGCCTTTGGCCCCCCTCCTGTCCTCCCTTTACATCAGGTGGTATTAGAGCGAGGTGAGATATGTATCTAGGTTTGTGAATCTATTAGAATAACTGAGAGGGGGGTGTACACACTAAAATATGCACTTCTATGAACCATTACATACAAGGTTACTCAAGAGTGAGGCCTCACAAAGTGGTTCATAGCTCTCTATGCATGGAGTTGCAAGGGACTATGAGTTTTGCTCTCAGCTAGAGCTACAAGAAAGTGACCTTGCTAGTCAACCATACAATGAGAGATTCAAGTGAAGACAAGGGCAACAATGCCAATGTCTCCAAGAATCAAATATGAAGATGCAATGAAATGCAACTACAATGAGAATGCAATCTAAGCTATGAAAGGAAAGTACCATGCAGCTAATCTATGAAAGAAAATAGCAATGGATTACAATGCCCCCTATTTAGACTATGTGAGATCTAGTCTATTGCATAAAAGGAAATCTAATCTATGATGCCATGAATGTAACTATGAAAGCAAAACTATTATGGAATGCAACTAAAATGATGAAAGCAACAAGTCTTCAATGTCTTCAAAAAGCTCCAAATGTACCTAGAAAACCTGCAGCATAACAATAGCATAAAACATGGATATATGCAAATGAAGGAGAGAGCTCTCCTTTTATAAGAAATGAGGTGAAATGGACCATGGAGATTAAGAGGCAAAAAGTCTTAATCAGCGGTGGAGCTTGAAAGAGGAGCAATCCATGTGCACAAACATCCTCCAATGAGAGTGAAGTGTTGACTTTTGAGCCTCATGTGAGACAAAAAGTGCTTTTTCCCTTTTTATAAAATAGGAATAATGTTTTATTTGTGCAACTTAGGATAAGAGGAAAGTGGGGCTTTTTTATTTAATTGAAAGGGGAGGAAATATTCCTTTTAATTAAATAAAGACTTAGGATAAATGGTTAGCCCATAGGATAAAAATCCAATATATGATCGAAATTAGGATTTGATCAAGCGATTGATATTGTTGAAAATATTGATTATTGATAAAAATTGATTCAGGATTGATAAATCAAATAAATGGGGCCCAAAGTCTAGGCGACCATTTTTGGGTGCATACAGGGGGTGAATCAGTTATCCAGTGTCCCAATTCAAAATGTATAATCCAAAAAAATTCTTCTACTTCTGCTACTCGGTAAACATAAAATACTTTCACTATTTGTGTTTTTACCAATTGTCAGTCTAAACTTTATAACAGTTACCAGTTAAATCTAACATGTAATATGCAAAGTATGATAACAAACAAATATCACAATGAACACATAACACAAGAGATTTAACATGGAAACCCTATGAAGGGAAAAACCACCTGGGACCAACAACCCAAAATTGTTCACTCTTCTGAAGTGAGGTCGGTGAAGACCCAACCCTGTTAAAGGTTACAAACACACTGTTAGGTGTGACCTTGTTAAAGGATTTTAGACTAGAAGTTATCATCCAACCAGTAGTCACTCTGGGGTTGATAAGATAACAATGTTCACTCTATGAATGAAACATCAAAAGACTTTCATAGTCCCACTCGATTAAGAGATTTGACTATGTAGAATGGTTAAATATGTAATAGTAGATGATCTGTCTTGAAACAACTTCAATTGTTGTTTATAGATCAATGTTTAGCTCATTCAAATCCTTCTAATCAATATACCACTTTAGATTCAATACTATATCAATTTACTGTCTGTCGATAATTACTCTCTGTAGCTCGATAATTGTTCTGCAGCTCAGTTCTTATTAACCAGTATGCTCAAAATGCATGAAAACTTGTTCATGTGATAATTTTGCAGTATCTTCTTTTTTTGACGATGGTTCAATAATGAAACTAATGTATCTTATATAAATGAGTAAATCATTTTCTTTTCCTCCATCAGATTTTGCCGCTTAATCATATTCATAGATTTTTCCACTTTAAGCTTCTTCGGATGATGTGTTAGTAACACGTTTCAATCTACTCTATTAGATCTTTTTGATTTATGTTAGTCGTCAATCTTCATAACAAACCTTGTCTATTACCTCAATTTCATACACTTTATAGCTCATCACTTTATCGGCTAAACTGATCATTTAATTCCTTTCTATTTTGCTTGGTTAACAAAGAAATGTGTCAGTGAACATAGGCTTGGTTAACACTATGCTCAGTATACACTACATTTTTTCGGTGTATACAAGAATGCTTTATTTACCAACAACACTACTTTGTGCCTTTCAGCTCTATCCTTCATCATAGATGAATGCAACATAATAAAGTCAATTTCATCAAGTCATAGACTCATCAACAAATTACTCAGTTTATTCCTTATCCTCATCTGATGTATGCATCTTCCTCATGTAGATATTTTTGTTCTTCATCTCTTTCACCTTTCTTTAGATGTGTCGGTATAGTAACTTACAAGATAAGTATTGTCAAGCTAGTTGACATCAATGACAACATAATACTAATTTAATCATCTTGCATATCTAATCAGCAACTCCTTAGTAATCTTGAATTACAAATTCTCCATTCAGGTTCTAAATCAGTTGTAGTTCATCAATCTCTCCCTTTGGCATTGATGGAAACTCAAGTAATATGAAATGTACCATACACATACCAAACATGTATTCTAAAACTCTATAATCAAATGTTGTGTAATCTCTCCCTGGCTTAATATGTTTAATCACTACGTTACTAAACAACATTATAAAATACAACTTTGTCATTCTGTAGATATAATCTTTTCAGCTCTTAGATTCCTGTTCCTGTTCCTTTCAGATTATCTCTCCCTTAGATAGTTCTCATTGGTGCATATTCTCCTTTCCTTTTTATATTATTTATCTCTCCCTTTGAAAACAATGCCAAAGAAATAAATAAACAATCAACTCTTGTAGTAGCTAAGTAACTCTCTATTGTCTAGTACAATCTCTATATCTTTGTATACCGATATCCCAATTTGTTTCAGTTCTTCAAACTTAATCACAACCTTGAATAATATCCAAAGTGTGAACTATGCTGCATCAACATGTGTGATCATCTGATAAGATTAGGCTGATGCAACATCCAGATCACATTAGTAACCGATAGACAGGGGACAGACCCCAAGTCTAGTCCTCAAATATTCAAATGTGTCCTTCGGTAGAGGCTTTGTAAAGATATCTGCAAGTTGTTCTTTGGATGTAATAAATTCTAACTTCACTTGCTTTTGTTGCACTTGTTCTCTTAAGTAGTGATACTTAATTGATATATGCTTTGTGTTAGAGTGCATCATTGGATTCTTTGAAATATTAATAGCACTTGCGTTGTCACAGTATATAATCACTAGGTCAGTGATTATCTCATTTATTCCTTCTAAAACTTGCCTAATATATGCAATGTTTGAGAAATTAGAAGCAGCAGCAACATACTCTGCTTTAGTTGTAGACTGAGAAATACAAGCCTACTTTTTACTTGTCTAGGTTACAAGTCTTTAACCAAAGAAAAATGCTCCTCCAATGGTACTTTTTCTGTCATCCACAGTTCCAGCCCAATCAGCATCAATATAAACCTTCAACTCAAATTTACCTTCCTTAGGATACCATAATCCATAACCCTCTATCTTTTTCAGATATCTTAAGATCCTTTTAGTAGAAATCATGTGTGATTCTCTAGGATTAGTAGAATATCTAGCAACAATTCTCATAGCATGTGCTATATCTGGTCTACTGTGAACTACATACATTAGTTTACCAATCATGGATCGGTAAAGTGTTTGGTTTACCTCTGTAGTTTCATCTTCCTTTGTCAGTTTACTTCCAGTAGCCATCGGTGTTCCTATAGGTTTAGCATCTTCCATGCCAAATGTCTTCAAGACTTCCTTTATGTACTTGGACCGTGTGATGAATATCCCATCACTCTATTGAATTACTTGTAATCCAAGAAAGAATTTAATCTCTTTGAACATAGAAATTTCAAACTCATTCCTCATGTCATCAGGAAAATATTTACATACATGATCTTGACCTCCAAAAATGATATCATCAACAAAAATTTCAGCAATAAGAATAGTGTCATCAGTATCACCTTTCATGTACAAATTGTTGTTTTCACTAGTTCTTACAAATCCAATACTTAACAATTAAGTATGCAACCTTTCATACCATGCTCTCGGTGCTTGCTTCAAACCATATAAATCTTTGTGTAATCTACATACCATGTTTCTATTGTCTAGATCAATGAATCCTTCAGGTTGTTCTATGTAGACCTCTTCTTCAAGTATACCATTTAGAAATGCTGACTTCACATCCATTTGATAAACTTTAAATTTCTTGTGTGCAACATATGCAAGTAGTATTCTAACTCCTTCCAATCTAGCAACAGGTGCAAATGTCTCACCATAGTCAATGCCTTCTTCTTGTGCATATCCCTTGCATACCAATCTCGCTTTATTTCTTGTCACTTCACCATTTTCATTCGGCTTGTTTCTGAATATCCATTTAGTATTGATAACATTATTATCTTTAGGTCGGGGTACTAAGGACCAATTTTTGTTTTTCTCTATTTTTTCTATTTCCTCCATTGTATTAACCCATTCTTCATTCTCTAATGCAACTTTCATATTTTTTGGTTCAAATTCACAAACTAGACATGTACCTTGTCTTGTTTTGCTTCTAGTCTGCATTCCAGCTTGTCTGTCTCCAATAATTTATGTCTTAGGATGATGTCTTCTGACAAAACTAGCCAGTACTTGGTTTCTTCTTTCTTGTTCATCCTGTTCAAGTTTATGTGCTTGCTCGGTAGCACCATCGTGTTCATCAATTTTCCTTTCCTGTTCCTCAGGGTTATTTTCCTATTGACTGGTTATCATAGGTTGCAACTTTGGTAGATAATCAAGAAGTTCAATGTAAGTGAATCTACCATAGTCTTCTGGTTCCTTTCTTTCTTCTATGTTCTTGTCATCAAACTCATCAATACAGACATTAGTACTTTCAATCATCTTATTTGTAACCTTATTCAGACATTTGTATGCTTTACTCTTAGTAGAATATCCTAAGAATATTCCTTCATCACCTTTAGAATCAAATTTCTGATTTCTCTCATCTTTTAGAATAAAACATTTGCTTCCAAAAATATTGAAATAACTTACAGTAGGTTTGTGTCCAAACCATAGCTCATAAGGTCTTCGGTTGGTGTCCTTCTTCAGTTGTACTCGGTTAAGCACATATACAGCTATACTGATAGCTTCATTCTAGTATGTTTGAGCAACATTCTTTTGTATCATCAGTGTTCTAGCACAGTCAATGATTGACCTGTTCCTTGTTTCAGCAATCCCATTCTACTGAGGTGTTCTCAGTGTAGAGACTTGTCTCTTAATACCATGCTCATTACAGAAATTAGTAAATTCATCAGAGATAAATTCACCTCCTCTATTAGATCTTAAGAATTTTAATTCTTTTCCAATCTCTTTTTCTACTTTTGCCTTATACCACTTAAACATTTTAAATGCTTCATATTTCTCTTTCAAGAACATAACAGTCATCAGTCTAGTATAGTCATCAACAAAACTAATAAAGTATCTATCACCATAATAGCTCTGAGTTCTCATAGGACCACATAGGTCGGTATGAACCAACTCAAGTATCTTCTTTGTTGAGTAGTCTTTGCTCTTAAAACTAGACTTAGTCATCTTACCTTTCTGGCATTCATGGCACATAGCATGATCCGGTTTTGACAAGTTAGGCAACCCTCTAATTCTTTTCTTCTTACTAATCTTGATCATGTTATCAAAATTCACATGACATAACCTCTTATGCCATAACCATGCATCTTCATCCTTCATTAATAAAGAAGAAGACTGATCAATATCAAGATAAAATATATTCCCTCTAGATTGTGTACCGGTTCTGACAAGTCTTCTTCCATTATCATAGATTCTTACCTTTCTGCTCTCAAAAGCAAGTCGGTGGCCTGAGTTATTCAACTGTGCCAAACTTAACAAATTATAGTTCAGTCCATCTACCCAATATGCATTTTCACATTTTATTCTATCATTAATCATCATTGAACCTTTACCTCTCACCATACACGGTGCATCATTTCCCATTCTAATAGATCCTCCATCATATTCATCAAGTAGATCAAATTTCTCTATATCACCAATCATATGATGTGTACAGTCACAGTCTATGATCCATGTATCATTTCTGTTTACTTTAGAGATTACTATTGTTTCTTCATGTTTCTCTTCTTCCTCTAAATCATCTTTCATAGCAACAAATACTACTTCTACATCATCATCAATGTCAGATTCAGATTCAAATTCTTTGGCTATGTAACATACCTTTTTCCCTTTATCATAGCTATCTTGGTTATCTCTATTGTTGTGTTGGTAGCCTCTGTTGACTCTTCTCCTAGAGCTTCCTTCGGATCGGTCTTTGGATCTATCATCATCTTTCTTATTTGGACATCTAGCAGCGATGTGGCCAATTTCTTTACAATTAAAGCATGCTAAGGGTAGCTTGCCTCTATACCTTCCCTTACCTTTGGGCAATCTTCTGGCCATAAGAGCTTCAAGCTCATCAAGTTCATCATCATTATTACTATCACTATCATTATTCTTATCATTCCTTGATGCAGAGCCCTCCTATATTCCTCTAAGGAACCTATCTCAACCCAAGGGATTCAACAAAGACTGGAACCCTCTCAAGGAATTAGATTCAACTCAAAGATTTATAGAAGAACCCCGACTTCAAATAACCCTAACAACATCTCCAAATTTCTTTTGGACAAGTTCACTTCCATTAAAAATCCAAACAAACTTCACTTTTTCACAAATCTATTTATGGTCTAACCATTGCACCTTGTTTAATTGTTTCACAAAACACCATCTCAATGCCCTTCTAGGACTGTAATTTGTTCATTGCATAAATCAACTTGAAACCATACCTATGAGTTATATTGCCTTCAACAGCCCTTAGAAATACTACCAAGTTCTTTTCCACATCCTCCAAACACCTCTAACCCATTAACACAACACCATATTATTAAATAGAACAAACTTGCTTGTTTGTTGTCTTCTTTGATAGACCTATGTAAAGACGTATGTAACTTTTGAACGACAGATTATTTCTTTAATCATTCCAGTGCACATTTTTGCAATTAGGTTTCCACCAACATATTAAAGAATTAGAATGATCCAATGGTGCAATTTAAAGATACGGCCCCCGTATCAGAGTGAATTTTTCTGCAACAGTCAAACCATTCACCTCCACCAACTTCCTTCCATTTTGATATTCCCTGCACTCAAAGCATTATAAAAAAAACATATGGTACAAGGATATATTACATTTTTTATGCCTCCCACAAATTACATTGGTCACAGGGGGTGGGAGAGTCAATTCATGAAATGAAGACTACAATCCTAAATGATGTTACCACATAGAAATCTGGGTACAGTCAAGATACCAATCAATTTCCTGACTGCTCTAGAAATTAAAATGATGAGATAAATGCATGAAAATGTAAATAATAACCAAATAAATGATATTACACCATCACTCAATCATTATCATATTTCAAAACATGCTTGAGATCACAACATTTGTTGATTGTGTCTTTTTAGCAGACTCACAGTTTGTAGAGAAATATTTTATTTATTGATTGGAATTATTACCAAATGGTTTCTTAAACATCCCACTCAACACACCTCCCCTCCACTCATGTGGATCCCCTTGAAATAGACTCCAACACTCAAATAAAACCTGACTGCAACTACTAACCAACTCTAACTACTTGGTAACAGTCATAAAACTGACTGTCTTAACAAAAATATGGTTAAAATGTGTTCATGTTGACAACAAGTTGTCAACTTCTACAACTACACTCTTAATGCTCTTAATGATCCTTTTTGTGGATGGTATTCTCATTACCTTACAAAAATTTGAACTAATAACATTCTTTAAACATTTAAACTATTAATACTCCTACCCATTATCCCTTATAGACCTACTTTGCCAATTTTGGCAATTCCATACATATTGACTTCTCAATTACAATAAAATGACTTGAATAGCCATATTACATCTTTAAATGACCTTTTAGGTCCCATATTATCTCCATGATTTACACCTTAGGTCTTGATAGTGATCCTTGTAGCCCTTGTGCCCCTGCACCATTCCTGCTACTAGACTTACCAATCTTCTAAGAAGACATGAAAGCAGATTCAAAAGAAGGTACAACATTGTTATCAAAATTATTCAATTCAAAGTTTGTAAGCTTACTGATCAGAGTGTCAAGAGTAAGGTTGGATGTATCCCTTGTTTCATGAATTCTAGAGATCTTGATCACATAAGCTGGCAGCAAAGTTCTGAGAATCTTGCTTATCACTGTTTCATTGTAAATAACTCCACTGGATGCTCTAATAGCATGTGCTACCTCTTTTAGTCTGTTTGTGTATTGCACAATGTTCTCGCCTTCTTTCATCTTCATATCATCAAATCAACCTCTTAGGCTTTCTGCTCTGGCTCTCTTAACATTTGCATCTCCACTATATATTAGAGTCAATTTGTCCCACATCTTCTTAGTTGTATCACAACCCTTGATGTCTTCAAATTCGGCATCGGTACAAGTAGTAGGAAGTTCCATCATGGTAATATTATGTTCATGCCTGTCCTTCAGTTGATCAAGAGTTAAGGGACCAATGGTCGGTTCAATGTAGCCATTCTCCATCAGTTCTAGTGCAGAATTCCCAATTCCAGATATGTGCAACTTCATCTGGCTTTGCCCTACTACAAAGTTATCTTTGTTCAGCTTTGGCACTTACCTCTTATACATCTTGAGACCTTTTTGCTGAAGTCATTAAAACTCTGTTCTAAGCAACCTGGCTCTGATACCAATTGTTAGAATAAATGAGAGGGGGGTGAATCAGTTATCAAGTGTCCCAATTCAAAATGTATAATCCAAAACAATTCTTCTACTTCTTCTACTCAATAAACATAAAATACTTTCACTATTTGTGTTTTTGTTGATTGTCAGTCTAAACTTTATAACAGTTACTAATTAAATCTAACATGTAATATGAAAATTATGATAACAAACAAATATCACAATCAACACATAACATAAGAGATTTAATGTGGAAACCCCGTGAAGGGAAAAACCACCTAGGACCGACAACCCAAAATTGTTCACTCTTCTGAAGTGAGGTCAGTGAAGACCCAACCCTGTTAAAGGTTACAAACACACTATTAGGTGTGACATTGTTAGAGGATTTTAGACTAGAAGTTATCATCCAACTAGTAGCCACTCTGGGGTTGACAGGATAACAATGTTCACTCTATGAATGAAACATCAAAATACTTTCATAGTCCACTCAATTAAGAGATTTGACTGTGTACAATGGTTAAATATGTAACAGTAGATGAGGTGCCTTGAAACAACTTCAATTGTAATTTACAGATCAATGTTCAGCTCATTCAAATCTTTTTGATCAATATACCACTTCAAATTCAATACTATATCAACTTACTGTCCGTCGGTAATTAATCTCTATATCTTGGTAATTGTTCTGTAGCTCGGTTCTTATTAACCAGTATGATCAAAATACATGAAAACTTGTTGAATTGATAATTTTTCAGTATCTTCTTTTTCCGATGATGGTTCAACAATGAAACTAATGTCTCTTATATAGACGAGTAAATCATTTTCTCTTCCTCCATTAGATTTTTTCGCTTAATCATATTCATAGATTTTTTTGCTTTAAGCTTCTTTGGTTGATGTGTCAGTAACACATTTCAATCTGCTCCATTAGATCTTTTTTATTTATGTTAGCCATCAATCTTCATAACAAACCTTATCTGTTACCTCGATTTCATACACTTTACAGCTCATCACTTTATCGACTAAACTGATCATGTAATTCCTTTTTGTTTTGCTTGGTTAACAAAGAAATGTGTCAGTGAACACAAGCTTGGTTAACACTATGCTCGGTATACACTACATTCCATCGGTGTATACTAGAATGCTTTATTTACTGACAACACTGCTTTGTGTCTTTCAGCTCTATCCTTCATCATAGATGAATGCAACATAATGAAGTCAATTTCATCAAGTCATAGACTCATCAACAAATTACTCAGTGTATTCCTTATCCTCGTCTAATGTATGCATCTTCCTCATGTAGATATTTTTGTTCTTCATCTCTTTCACCTTTCTTCACATGTGTCGATATAGTAACTTACAAGATAAATATTGTCAAGCTAGTTGACATCAATGACAACATAATATTGATTTAATCATCTTGCATATCTAATCAGTAACTCCTTAGTAATCTTGAATTACAGATTCTCCATTCAGGTTCTAAATCAGTTGTAGTTCATCAGAATCTTGATTTGAGGGCTCCTTCTTGTCAAGCCATGGTTGATTTGTTGTGGGGTAGCAGATTGCAATCTGACCTGAAATTGTAGAGGGTTTTCAAGATGGTTCGTGGGAGGTGAGATGCAGATCCAAGATTGGCAGACATGTTGAGACAACTTGTTGCTAGATTAGAAGCTGTTGAAATAGTCCAGAGAAGAGGAAGACATCTTGAAGATGTTAGTGATGATGAAATTGAAGAGGAAAAAGGTGATGTAGAAGCTGTACCTATGATGGATCAAGGTGAGGAAAGATTGTTGAAGGATTTGACAAATCTAAAGTCTACACCACACTTTAATCCTCCTAAGTATAGTGGAAAATTGGATTCTGATGAATTGGTGGGCTGGATCACTGAGATGGAAAAGTACTTTGAGTATGAAAATATACCTGAAGAAAAGAAGGTGAAAATTGTAAGCACAAAGCTAAAAAGTCATGCATCCTTGTGGTGGGAACATCTACAGTTGGACAGAATGAGGAAAGGCAAAGACAAAATCAAGGTATAGAATAAAATGGTGAATAAATTGAAAGGAAAGTTCTTACCTTGTGATTATCAGATTAACCTAGTTAGGTGAATGCAAAGTTTAAGGAAGAAAGATAGCTCGGTAAAAGAATAGACTGAGGAATTCTATAGATTAGATATCAGATTTGGACATGATGAAGATGATGTGAAAAGAATTGCTAGATACCTGAATGGTTTGAGAGTTTCCATCCAAGAATAAATCAATTTGGTCAAATTGGAGAATATTGAAGAGGCTTATCAATTTGCATTGAAAGCTGAGGATAAATTAAACAAGAGACATGATCAAAGACAAAGAGGTAGAGGTGGTAGATTCCCTAGAGGAAAAGGTAGATCTCATGGTGAAAACAGTAGATCTGAACCTGAAAAGACAAATCTAGATAAAGGCAAGATCAAGTGGAAAGGTGAAAGTTCATCTAGAGGCAGAAGTAGTAACTATGGAGGTGGTTATAATAGAGGTGGTTTTCGAGGAACTTGTTAAGATTATGGAGAAGGACATAGATCTTTTGAGTGTACACATGCAAGTAAAAATGATGTTAACAGTAGAAATGCTTTGGTGCAAGAAGAGTCACTGAATGAACTTGAGAAGGAAAATAACTTGATGGTAAGGAGAGCACTTTGGAGTGAAAGAAATAAGGAAGATCCGGTAAGGAAAAGTTTGTTCAAGACCAGATGTAGAGTTTCTCATGAAGTTTGGAAGGTTATCATTGAAAGTGGTAACTCAGAGAATCTGGCATCTAAGGAAATGGTTATAAAGTTGAAGTTGAAAAGATTCAAACATTCGAAGCCCTATCAGATTTCATGGATCAAAGATGAGCATACACTCTTGGTAAGTGAACAATGTTATGTGAATTTGAAAAATGGAAAGTACTATGATAAGGTGTTGTGTGATATCATGCCTATGGATTGGTGTCATATTTTGTTGGGTAGACTTTGGCAATAAGATAGACATGCTATATATGATGGGAGATTGCATAAATATACTATTTGGGCTGATGGAAGAAGACAGATCTTGTTACCTTTGATTGAAGAACCTATTAGTAATGTGTGCACATCTATAAAAATTTTCTTGATGGAAGGAAGAAAGTTTGTTAAGGATTTGAAGAAGAATGATGTATGTTTTGTTGTGATTCCTAACAAACCAAGTAAGAAAATAGAGGATAGCATACCTGAAGAGATTGATAAGTTACTCACTAAGTACAGTGAAATTATTTCTGATAATGTACTTGATGGTTTTCCACTGAAGAGAAGTATCAATCATTGTATGGATCTAATCCCTGGAGCTAGTTTACCAAATAAGGCACCACATCGGTTGACACCTACCGAGAATCAAGAATTGAACTGACAGATTCAAGAATTGTTGCAGAAAGGTTTGATCTGAGAAATTTTGAGTCCTTGTGTAGTACCTATTGTATTGGCACCTAAGAAGAATGGAGAATGGTGAATGTGTATTGATTCTAGAACAATAAACAAGATAACAGTGAAATCTAAGTTTCCTATACAGATAATGGATGATATAATGGATAGTTTGATTGGAGCAAAGTATTTTACCAAAATTGATTTGAAAAGTGGGTATCATTAGATCAGAATTAGAGAAGGTGATGAATGGAAGACTTCTTTCAATACAAAAGAGGGTTTGTATGAGTGGTTGGTTATGCCTTTTGTATTAACTAATGCACTAAGTACTTTTATGAGATTGATGAATGAGGTTTTGAAGAAATTATTGGGTAAGTTTGTGATTGTATACCTAGATGATATTTTGATATTCAATAAGACTAGAGAAGAACATTTGTTGCATGTTAGACAAGTAATACAGAGGTTGGAAGAGGAAAAGTTGCTGATAAATCTGAAAAAGTGTTCATTCATGAAGGAGGAGATTGTGCATTTGGAATTTGTGATTTCAACTGATGGTTTGAAGATGGATCCTGGAAAGTATGAAGCTATTTTGAATTGGCGTACACCTGAGAGTGCTAGTGAGGTAAGATCATTTCATGGTTTGGCAAGTTTTTACCGAAAGTTCATTAGAAATTTCAGTTCAATTTGTAATGCTATGACTGATGAGAGGAGATAAAAGAGAATTCAAGTGGACACATGGAGCTGATAAAAATTTTGAGACTCTAAAGAAGAAGGTTGATGAATTGCCTATTTTGGCATTGCCTGATTTTAATAAGGTATTTCAAGTAGAATCAGATGCAGGAGGAAGTTTAATAGGAGCTGTGTTGAGTCAAGAAGGTAAACATGTTACTTTCTTTAGTGAAAAGTTAAATGATACAAGAAGAAAATACTCTATGTATGATCAAGAATTCTATGCTATTGTTCAAGCACTAAACAAATAGAGACATTATTTGATACTAAGTGAATTTTTATTGTATACCGATCATAAGGCTTTACAGTATTTGGGTAGTCAAAATAAGTTGAATCAAAGAAATATGAAATGGGTTGAGTATTTGCAGAGTTATACATTTGTGATAAAGCATAAGAGTGGAGTCATTAATCAAGTTGCTAATGCATTGAGTAGAAGAAGATCTTTGATGACTGAGATGAGAATTGAAGTTCTTGGATTTGATGACATGAGATATTTGTATGAGACTGATTCTAATTTTTCTGAGTCGTGGAGAAAGTGCAGAGCACCTATTCAAGATCAACCGAGTACAAAATTGGAAGAATATTTTATTCAAGAAGGTATGTTGTTTAAAGGTATTCAATTATGTATACCGAGAGGACCAATGAGAACTAACTTGATAAAGGAGAAGCATAGTAGTGGTTTGGCTAGACATCTTGGTATTGATAAAAAAATGAATTTTCTTAAAGAGAAATAATTTTGGCCATAGTTATATAAAGATGTTCAGAAATTTGTGAAAAGTTGTGAAATTTGTCAAGTTGCAAAAGGAGTAAGTTAGAATACTGGATTGTATACACCAATTTTTGTTCCTGATAAACCTTGGAGTGACATTAGTATGAATTTTGTTCTTAGCTTACCGAAAATAGTGAGGTAATGATTCTATATTTGTTGTTGTGGATAGATTTCTAAGATGGCACATTTTATACCTTTTAGAAAGACATCAGATGCAGTACATATAGCATATCTTTTCTTTAAGGAAATTATTAGATTGCATGGATTACCAAGGAGTATTATCTCTGACCGAGATAGTAAATTTGTTGGGTACTTTTGGAAAAGTCTTTGGTGAAAGTTTGGCACCGAGTTGAAATATAGTTCTACATTTCACCCACAAATTGATGGACAGACAGTAGTTGTGAATATAAGTTTGGGTAATCTTTTGAGATATTTAGTTGAAGACACACCGAGTAATTGGGATTCTGTGTTGGCACAAGTAGAGTTTGCATACAATAATTCAGTGAATAAGAGTACTAGAAAAACACCTTTTGAGATTGTAATTGGCATACAATCGAGAGGTATATCAGATTTGAGGGATATTGCTGATCAAAGAAAGAGAAGTGTTGAAGGAGTGAAATTTGTTGAGTACATGAAGACATTGCATGAAGATGTAAAACTTAAGTTGGAGAGAAGTAATCATAAATACAAAGACAGAGTTGATAGATCAAGAAGACATAAGACTTTTGCAGTTGGGGATGAAGTAATGGTTCATTTGAAGAAGGGTATATTTCTTGTTGGATCATATGGGAAGCTAAAAATGAAGAAGTTTGGACCTTGTAGAATTTTAAAGAAATTTGATAGTAGAAATGCATATGAAATTGAGTTACCTGATGACATGGTCATATCACCTATTTTCAACATTGTTGATTTATATGAGTATCATGAGTTGGATGAAAAAATGACGGTACAAAATGATTATCCTAAGAAACAGACAGAAGAAGTTGAGCATATTTTGGAGCAAAGAATTGGTAGAAGTATAAGAGGAAAACAATACATGGAATACCTGGTAAAGTGGAAGAATAGACCGATTGAAGATAGTTCTTGGATTTCACAATCTGAGTTGGATGAAGCTCAGATCATACCTGCTAAATGATTCAAAGAATGATTTTCAAATAACCCCAAGTATCTGATGCAGGAGCATCTTGGGTCCTTGGTAATCTTGTGTCACCAAAAAGATGTTTGAAGTTTTATGTGTTGCTCGATTCCTTCTTTGACCGAGTTGGTTCAGTGTTGCTTGATTTCCTTTGTTTACCAGTGTTGGTCAGTAATCTCTCTAGTGCTCGGTGAATTTCCCTGGCGTTTGGTGATGCTTGTCTAGAGCTCATTTATCCTTTCTTATCGAGTTGTTTATTTTGGATTTTTGTTGAGGTTGACGTTTGCATTTATTATTGGTCATGGATTTAATGTTGGTACCTATCATTGCGAAGCGTGTGGACCTAGATCTGGTTGTTCCTTCTGTTAATGGTGGATCTAAAGGCCGACTTGGTTCGGTAGCCTCTTGTATAAATATAGTTGTTTGGTTAGAGTTTAGAGTCAATTTTAGAGATAGAAGATAGAAGATTAGAGATTGTTGGAAAATCCTTGCATGTTTGAGGACTTTCGTACTTCATTGTAATATTTGGATGAAACAAAGAAGGCCTTACAAACTAACATCTATGAATCAATTTGAAGATACTATATGAAAGGATATCTACTTTCTCTTTCTCACTTGTTGTGTTGTTGCTTCCGTGTATAGTTCTGCAAGGTGGATCTGGTTAGGCTGTGTCGTTGGCCCCTTTCTCATCCTCCTTTTGCGTCAGATCTTCCTTCAAATCCTTTGTTCATCTTCAAGATCTATTCATTCTCCCTTCAAGGTGGATTCCAAGCATAAAATCATAGAGGTTTCTATTTACATTTGTTAGTGTTGAGTCCAAGCTTTCATATTAACACACTTGTTTACATTTGAAATACAGTTGCATATCTATTGAGTATCATAGCTTCACTATTATATCTATTTCTACTACTTGCTAGCACTCTCTATTTCAATTCTATTTTAAAGATTGATTCCAAGCTGGGGTTTGACCAAGGAAAACCCTTCATCCAACAAAAAAAACCCTTTTCTTGTAGATTCAGGTGCGGGACAACAAATGTCAGTGCAAATCTGAGTACCCTTTTTGACAAACTTCCAGGATCCGTGAATAGAATTTTTGTCAGAATAGTGTAGGTCAGGGTCAAATTTTTGGGGTAAGATTGTACCCCAGAGTAAGATCTTACCCCAATCTTAGATCAAGGATGACTTTGCTCAGAATGACAAAAGGTTTCTGGGTTTTCTCTATTTCTATATTTCTAGTCTAGATCCGGTAGTAGAATTTCTTGAAACTGTACACAGAAACCAAAAAATAGTGATTTATGAATCTTCTCCTCATCAAGATAAGTATTTATGTTTTATTAATTTTTCTTTGTCCACAACATTTTCCATACACTTCACATATTTCATCCTACCCACACTCACACACCCTTAGTGCTCTCTTTGTTTCTTTACATTTTGGTGAATTCCCTATTCACCTTATTACATTTTGGTGAACCCGCAATATAAAAATCTTTCTTTTTGGTGTTAAATGCTTTGCCTTCTTTCCGTAAGATTAGATTTCTTTTATGCTCTTGCATTTTAAAATACAAAAATACAAAAAAATCCATATATTCAACAAAATACAAAAATATTTCTTGCATTTCATTTGCTATGAAGATCTTTAAGATGCTTTGGTGTGTGGTTATTTTCTTTATTATCCTTCTCTTAGCATCTCTTTACCATACTTATGATGTTTATGAGAGTATTATCCACTTCATTATATTGGTTACTCTTCATTTTTCACTTGTCTATGCTATTGTGAGATTGACCAATACTAGTCTTCCTACTTTCAAAACTTTCATTAAAGATTTATGTGGTGGACTTATCACTCTTTTGGATTATGTGAAGAATTTGGTAGATGATACACCATCTCCTAATCCTATCCTTCCTAATCTAGTTCCTAATCTTAATCTAATTCCTAACATTCCTAACATTCCTAATTCTTCTGCTATCCCTAGTTCTTCCCATACTTATGATGAAGTTCAAACTATGGTTCATGATGCAAATGTGCAAGAATTCTTGGATTTACCTTCCCCTTCTTATCCGATCCAAAATGATATTAAAGGGAAGAAAAAAGTAACTTCTTCTAAACCTATTATTCCACCTTATACAACCTTTACTCATGAACACAATAAAAAATCACCTCCTGCAGAAGCTTTACATGATATGTAGACTACAAGATATAATATGATGACTAAACAAGGTTATAGAGGTTTAGGGCTTGGTATTAAGTATCTAGTTCATATATACCCTAAACAAGATATGCATAGTGTTGGTTGTTCGCAAGCTCAATTTAAGGTGGTTGATTTTGATTTTCATCCTCCTCTTCATGTTCCTCTTCCAACACCTACCTTAGATTATCTTGATACTTGTCAAGATGTGGATAAGAAGTGTATGTTCAGTTAATGAATTCCAAGAAATAAATCTTTAACATATGCTGATAGATGCTCTATATAAGTATAAATGCCCTTTTCATCACAATAATACACATTTACTTGCTGGTTGTGTACATTTCAAGTTATATGTTAGAAAAGAAGCTGCTTTAGGAATTATATCTCACTCTCATGCAGTTTTACAATTCCTTCATAATTTTGATATAGGGGATACCCCTCATTCTAATATAGAAGAGATAGAGATCTTCTCTTCTTGTCACTAGATTGGGGGGCAAGAGGTGTATTTTCATCCAGTCTCTTAGGATCCATTAGGATTTTAACATATATTTTGTCTTGAGCTTAATCAGTATTCTTTCTATCCTCTCTCTCTCTATGGTTTTGTATTATGTTTATAATCATCCATAGATTCTATTCGAGATATCTTTTCTAAAGACATTTGTTTTGCAAAGGTATACCTTTATTTCATCCCCGGGGGCCAAGGTTCTTCCTTCTTTCTCTTTGTCTAGGGATCTGTTTTCCTTAGCTTAGTGGCATTTGTTTATCTTTCAACATTATTTCATTATACTAATCGATGTTTTGACTATGGATATCCTTTTATATGAGAGGTTGTTGTCATAGGTCATCACCTCTTCTTTATTTTGCAAATTATGTTCTTTATAAACTCTTGCCCTTGCCTTGGTGATTAGATTTGTTTCCCTCAATTCAAAGATTCCTCTTCCTCTTGGTTGCAGGGGGCTTGATGATTGAATCTTTGTTCCTACTTGGTTTATCTTTGAAAGATGATATTTTATCTAAAAGAACTCCTCTATGGTGGGGGTCTTGTTGATAAGATCTCTTTCTTTGAGGGTACTTTTTCCATGAGTGATATATCCTTTTCACAATTGTCTATGGTCTTGGATTTAGGGGTCAATACCCTTCACCAAGAATATAGTGTACATTATCGTTAAACATGATATCTCCTTACGTTGTGAAGTAGGTATCCTCTTTCTCTTCCTTATCATGTCTAGTAGACAACCATGATAAGGAGGGGGACATATATAGGGTCTCCCTTGTACTATAGTTTTTCATTTATATGCTAAATCCTCCGAAGGTAATACACATAATTTGATAAATCCTGAAGAGACATGAATTTTTTAATTTTTCAATAGGCTAAATCCTCTGAAGGTAACAAACATAAATTGCTAAATCCTAAAGAGACACGCATTTTTCAATTTTTTATATGCTAAATCCTCTGAAGGTAATGCACATAAGTTGCTAAATCCTGAAGAGATGTGCATTTTTCAAATTTTCAATATGCTAAGTCCTCTAAAGGTAATACACACAAGTTGCTAAATCCTGAAGAGACACACATTTTTCAATTTTTAATATGCTAAATCTAAGGAAGGTAATGTACATAAGTTGCTAAATCCTAAAGGGACATGTATTTTATATTCATAGTGATATAAGAAGGTGCATCTATGGGTATTCCAAAAGCTATCAAAAGATGCATTACAACTACAAAGCATAGTTTTGGGTGAACTATCAGGTTTTTCTACCTATTGGGCTATCCCTCCTTGGTGATTCATGGTAAGGTGGGCATCTTACTGGGTGAGGTAATCACCTTATCTTTTCTCTCTTTTCTCTTTCATGCTAGTAGGATTGGATCATGAAGCTATGTTATTTATAGTGTTGCTCTTGTCTTTTTTTATGTAATCATTTATGCTTTTATGATAGGTTTCCAAATATGATATTAGTATAGGAGGCATTTCTTAGCAAGGTTTCCTTTACTGGTTGATTTGGGTTTGTTTTAGTGCTAACCCTTCTTTTTGTGTCTTTTAGTTTTGTGCTTATTTTCACACCCTCATGTGTGTATATTGAGTTAGAATCCTTAGTTTGAGGGCTTGTGTCCTTAACTAAGTTTTATTCTATCTCATTGCGAATCCACTTGGATCTTTCTTCTTCTTTATCGTGAGTATGTTCAATTTCCATACTCTCACTAAAGTGGGGGCTTAATGTATCATCTTAAAATGGAAGCACTTCCATGTTAAGAAAGTTTATCCCTCCTTAGGAGGTGTTTTGGGCCATCATCATGTTGTCCTCTATTCTTTTTCCCCTTCCCGTCTTATGTGTCTATTTATGGCTCTGTTCGGGCCTCCCCGGGCACTATTTTCCTCACCTAACACATTTTCCAAGGGTCCTAAACCCCTGGGTCAAGGTTTCCCTTGACCTTGACCTAGGTCAAAGTCAACCTTGACCTTGACCTAGGTCAAAGTCAACCTTGACCTTTCTCTAGGTCCCCCTTTTCATCGAAAAGTTTTCTAGATGTGGGGAAAAACTCAAAAGTTTATTTTCCCGCTTCTAGGTCGGCTGTTTTGAGTTTCAAAATGGTAAACTCTTAAATTATATTTAATATGGGTCTATTTCTAGGGGTTTTCACTTAATGGGAATTTATTTCTCATATGTTGGCCTCTCTAGAAGTTTTTTCCCTAACTTGTATAAAAGGCATCCTTCCTCTCTCATTTTCACCCATCCACTTTCATGATCAAGAAATCAAGTTTTGAGATCAAGATTTCAAGGTTCTTTCAAGCCATCATCCTTCAAGAAAGCATTCAAGCATTCCATTTCTCCATTTAAGATCAAGTATTCAATCTTTCAAGTCTTTTGGAGGGATTTGGTTCAAGCATTCAAGATTCATCATTCAGACCCTAGATCTATCCATCATGGTGGTGTGATCTTCCTTCCTATCCTTTGTTCGTCTTCAAGATCTATTCATTCTCCCTTCAAGGTGGATTCCAAGCATACAATCATGGAGGTTTTGATTTAAATTTGTTAGTGTTGAGTCCAAGCTTTCATATTAACACACTTGTTTACATTTCAAATACAATTGCATAGCTATTGAGTATCATAGCTTCATTATTAGATCTATTTCTACTACTTGATAGCACTCTCTATTTCAATTCTATTTTAAAGGTTGATTCCAAACTGGGGTTTGACCAAGGAAAACCCCTCATCCAACAAAAAAAACCATTTTTCTTGTAGATCCAGGTGCAAGACAATGAATTTCAGTGTAGATTTGAGTACCCTTTTCAACAAACTTCCTAGATCCAAGAATAGAATTTCCATCGGAACAATGCAGGTTAGGGTCAAATTTTTGGGGTAAGATTTTACCTTGGGGTAAAATCTTACCTCGATCTTGGGTCAAGGATGACCTTTGTCAGAAAGACAAAAGGTTTTTGGGTTTTCTCTATTTCTGTATTTCTAGGCCAGATCCGGTTGTAAAATTTCCTAAAATTGTACACAGACACCAGAAAATAGTGATTTCTGAATCTTCTCGTCATCAAGATAAGTATTTATGTTTTATTAAGTTTTCTTTGTAGACAAAATTTTCCATACACTTCACATATTTCATCCTACCCACACTCAGACACCCTTAGTGCTCTCTTTGTTTCTTTAGATTTTGGTGAATTCCCTATTCACCTTATTACATCTTTTTACTGATAACTCTTTTCCAAGTTCTTGTTTTTACCAAATTTGTTACCTTTTTCTTTTTCCTTGTCTCTTATTGTTTTATTTTTTTCCCCAAACAATAAATTTAGAACCTGAATGTTAAGAAATTCTAGTATAGAGAGTTGGTAATTTGTATATTGTAAATCAATGGATAAGGCCTAGCTAAAAAGTTCAAGATTCTTGACACTAAAAGAAGAGGTAGATGTTGATGCTATCCTCCTTGGATATCTAGAAAATAAAATGGTGTTGCGAATCAAGTATGGGAAACATAAGCAATTAGCGAAGGCCACTCTAGTAATTACTCATCTTTTGAAAGGTCATATCCTTTCTTATCTTCTCACAACTCTAACAAAGCTCATCCCTTGACATCGGAGGAAGAATTAGAGGCCAATCTCAACCTGAATGGCCTATGAAAAACTAAGACTCCTCATACACTTGTTCTATTACTACCTCTATGCCTTGTCTATGCTACTCTCTTTTTTTCTACCGTGTGTTTCCATTTTTTTATTTTAAATCTAACTCCTTGTATTCCCAATATAGTAAGATTCCCCACTAAGATTTTGGAGTGAATTATGAAGAGATATAAGTTGAGTTGGAAGCTTATTTAAATCCCACTCTATCATTTCCTTAAATTTAGTAACCACTCTTTTAAATGCCAACACATTGCTTGTTTAATTAAACTCTCAAGTTAACTATGACTTATATATTGATTGAAAAGAATTTAAGAAATTTATAATAAAAAATTATTGACAAAAATTTAGGGTTATGACAAGCAAGGATATGACAGAAAAGACTCTGTTCTCTCTATAGATTCTATAGGATGAACTTTAGCATAGGTAGGCCAAAAGGAAGGGGAAAGAAATGGCACTTTCTAAGGAGTTTGAAGATCCTACTAGTTTGGTCTCAAAGCATGGCAGCCAAAAAAAAGGTTCTTTCTTGAACCTTCTTAAGGTGTTAAATCAAGATTGGAAGGAGGTTAAGGCCCCTTCTATGTAATATTTTGGTCTCGATATTTTTGTTTTCTTTTGAGCTTGCTTGCATCTCTCTTTTTATGTTGGTTCTTTTCATCAAAGGTCAGTATTTTTTGGTCTTTTGATGGTCAAATTCACTCCTTATGAATTCACTTTTGTACTACCTTATGGCTTGATGTAAGGGTTCATACCTCCTCCTGATTTACTTAATCGGGACATAAATTAATTAGAATATTGTAGAAACATAATTTTGGAAATACCTATTATAAATTTTTCTAAAAAATAAAAAAATAGAACCTCTCTCATCTTAACCATTATATATTTTATTTTCCATGGGGAATAAGTTTATTGAAAATATATTGAGACGATTTTTTAGAAATTCAATTTTTTTAACTCTCTAAAATAAAATTAATAGGTAATTATGAAAATTTAAACTCTAGAGTCACTTTTAAAATAAAATAATATTTTCTTACCTATTCATCTAAACCATAGGATGGCTTATCCACTTTGAATAATTTCAATTTAACTTTGCAAGATAACTATTAGATCACTAATTTTCCATAAACATAAGTTTTTGATAAAAAGTAGCAGCAAGATGATGTTGGCCCATGGTACAGGCATAGAACAAGCCCAAAGGGCTAACACTTGACACCATTAACAATTTAACAACAACAAGTGACAAAAGACAAGATAAAACAACACCATGGATCTACCTCTCTCAAAAACAAAGGTCTGGATGTGACTAAAAAACCAACCATGTGTGGTCAACACTATCAAAGATCATCTTGCGACAAGCCCCCACAAAAGCTGAAAACTTTAACAAAAAAAAAAATAAGGACCAAAGTGATCCCTTTAAAATTGTCAGCAATCACACGATTGAATAGGAAGAAAAGAAACTAAAATAGAGAGACACTTTCATCACCATAAAATCAAAGAAACAAACTTAGGCAACAAATAGCTTGTCCATTTGCCATGCCCCAAAATTAGGGCAAAATATACACAATAATTTTTTTTTTCCTCTAAAGACACTAACTACTAGTTTGCGCACTAGGGTACACAAAGACACAAGAAAAAAAATGTCATCCAATGCACTTAACTCACATAGGGATTCATGGCACACGCTGGCTTACCGACATCCCCTATATGTTAGGTGCACCAGACCGATGAAACCACTAACTAGGGTTAATCATAAAGAGATTACGAGGGGGGAAATAGCTAAATCAAAACTCAAAATTAAGACAATAATACTTGATCAAATAAATTAATATTAAAATGCCCTTAATTTAATTTGCAGTAAGAATAATGTTCAAGGTTCATAAAGTACATCAACCTAGTGATTTAAAACATTAAAATAATGTCATAATTATTAGTTCAATATTAAATTATTAGGGGTTACTATCTTACCTAGGTCCCACCTAAGAACTAAAAGATTAATTGCCTTCCTAATTAAATTATTGTTCAAGAGGATTAATAGTGTGATGAATTATAAGGGTCAATTAAATTAATCATTTATGTTATCACAAATTAAAATTCCATCAACACAATCATCAAATAAATAAATAAAGGAAAATAACCAATAACAATACTTAATAATAAATGACAGTAAAATAAAAATAACCAAATAACATCCTTGCCCCCAAAATCAATTCAAATCCCAAATAATAGGGGGAAACTTAAAAATAAAAAAGGCAAGTAATTAATAAAGAGAAATACATATTTTAAGAATTAAAAAGAGGAGATAGAAAATAAATAAAGTCCACATAGTTAAATATCCACTAACTTAATCAGCGAAAAAGATATTTCGAATGAATTAATTAAATAAAAATATAAAAAGTTATGGACCCAAAGGTCAACGAAACCATAAGATGAAATTAGGGTTTGGGCCAAAATAAGACATGGCTCGAAACTCTAATCTCAAGCTTTTCTTTATTCCCTTCTCATGTGTTGTCTTGGGTTTGCAGGTTGGCCAAGGATTGAGAGTATGGGGAAGGACCAAAGTATACTCCCAAGTATACATGAATGTATACACATACTCCAGTGTGTGTATACTTTCATATGTACTTGTGCATACACATCCAAAGGGTCTAGGCTTCACTAAAGCTAGATCCAGATTTCTCAAGGTATCTATAAATCCAAGGTTATCATTATGAGGAACTTCCTTTCTCATTTGGGTTAGAAGGTATTAGTTTTCAGATTAATTATCCTCCTCGCTGCACAAGGATTAGATTTCACGTTCATAATTCAATATATGCCCCTCACATGCATCGGTCTTTTACCAGTAAGTAGGTCTCTACAGACATAACCAAATTTGCAGTACAATTGAAATTAAAATCCGACATGCCTTATTATCTTAAAAATAATTATGGGGTTTATACAAGTGAGTGTTTTATTTTAATTTTATTAGCATATAGTTTATATTTATTATCTTTTTTTTTAAGATTTAGATTCAGTGATTATGTTTTTTTAAAAAGTGTAGCATACATTTATCCCTTGCTGATGCGCATGTAGGAGGGATATCATTTAAAACTGAGATATATATATTAAATAAAAATATATATATAAAAAACAAGGTCTTGAATGGTTCACCGACTGCTCACAGCCGACTCCCCGACCAAGCACACAATGGCAATGTGGGTGTGGCCGGTAGTGCGTGGGCACTATACGCAACAACCAAGACCGCGTGCAGTAGTGGCACCACCACTGTTATAGTGGCCTTAGCTATTGCAACCAGTGGTAATGCCACTATTCGCAGCGGCCATTTTTGCCAACTATAGGACATCCACACTACACAAAGGGTAAACCCCCATTAGGGTTTCACAATGCTATCATTTGTTACTTAATTTTATTACGCACATGTTTATTAATCAATACACTACATAAGGTGTGATATGTGTTAATATATATGTATGTATATGTATGTGTGTGTGTGTCTATATATGTGTGTGTGTGTGTGTGTGTGTGTGTGTGTGTGTGTGTGTGTGTGTGTGTGTGATTATTAATATTTTTAATCTGTACAAGGAAGGTACCAGGATATAATGCTATCCTAATTTTTTAAGTAAATAAATACATTATTATTATATATATCTGGCATGATATATATATATATATATATATATATATATATATATATATATATATATATATATATATATATATATATATATATATATATATATATATATATATATATATATATATATATATATATATATATATATATATATATATATATATAGACACACACACACACACACACAGTATTACTCTCTTTAAAAAAAAAGAACGAACTTAGTTTAAATCAGTTATATTTGATTATATAGCTTGCTGCAATAAAATATTTGTAGTATATTAATACACTTATATAGAGTGAGATATATATATGTGTTTATTAATATACTTACATATATTTATAATAAAAGAATCATGAAGTAGCATAAACATTTTAAGGAGAGAAATAATTTTCTTCCACACTTTGTAAAATAGACATTTAATTTCTTTCCTCCATTTACAAGGTAGAGATGATTTATCTAACTCTAGATACATTTTAATGCTAATATTTATAAAGAAATAATAAATCTATTCTTTTAAAAGTAATAGCCATTATGAATGTAAACATTTATTTTATTGAACACATTACATTCAATGAAAGTGAATCCTCCTTTTATGGGGACGTTTAAACAAATATGTGTATAAATTTCTTTGAAAATGAAATGATCACGATAGATTGATTTACATAGAGTAATGATTTTTTTTTTTGTTTCTTTCCATGTAGAGAACCAAAACAACAACATAGCATTTACATTTCTTTCATCTACTCTACACATCATCACTAACACTTCTTTTCTAACATAAAGGAAAACAATACATCTTTCTCATATTCATCTTAGTACAATAGATGGAGGAAATAATTAACCAACTAACTATTACAAGCATTTCATATGCTAGGCGTTTATACATAGCCCTTTCAAAAATAACTTCCACAAAGACATCAAGCCAATAAAAACTCAATCGTGAAGAAGATCTATCCAAAATTCTCATTTAGCTCCATGAAAACTAGCAAGTCAAGCCCTTAGAAATCTACAAAACAAATCAACAGACCATGGAGGCTCACCTCCCAACCTAGGTCATTTCATGGCCACCTCCGAGCTAGGGGAAACAAAGATGGATAGGGATTCAAATACACACCAATGCACATTTACGTAAAGACCAACAGGCAACATGAACACAAAATTCCCATCCCATGGATATTCACATAATGGGTTACCTTGGACCCATAATAGGGGTGAAGGTGGAATCTACCCAAATAGTAGAATGCCATATATCAAGAATAACATGCCTTCATCAAGGCCAATAAACTGCACATAATACCCTCACAAGGCCATAAAATCAACCATCAACCCTTCTCAATATTACACAAGTAACAACTCCCTTATGACCCCCAAATGAATTTCACAAGAATAAAAACATGGATGCCCATACATACATGCCTCATCCCCTTCCTCCTTAAGGAAGGACTCTACACTAGATGGATATTCCAAACTCTACTAGCCCTTCACCCATCAAGGCTCTCTTCCCTCCCAAGGGCGAGTTTGGCCTTTCACACCCCAAAAACAAGAAAATGCAAAACTATGCAAGGAAAGTCAGCAAGCATACATAGACTAAGAAACCATACAAATACACAAGAAAATTTGCATTTACACAAACATATGAAGGTAAAATCTACATATTACAAAAGAAACAAGAGCCTCAAGATTACCAACTTCAATCCAAGCTAATGGCAATGTGGGTTGAGATGAGCTTCCTTCCTACTATCCTCCTCCCTTGCTAAGAAACAACCCAAAACTCTCACAATCTCACAAGTCTCCAAAAATTGGAGAGTGGGCAATTACCCTCTAATTTTCCCTCCAACTCCTTAAGAAGACAAACCCTAATTCCTTCAATCAAAATTTAAAATTTAAAATTCAAAATGAGGAGAGGGCTTGGCATGCATCTCCAATTTCGTCACTTTTCAATAGAGCATCTTTTGGAGGGGCAAAAATAGCCAAAATACATCTTAATGGTCAAAATTTGAACCCCAACTCATGGCACACCTATGGGGTAGTCTATTTTTAACCTCCACTAACCTATAGGGTCACTAAATGCCTCTCAAAAGTCCACCTAAAGATAACTCACAAAAATGAATAAGATTCCCACTCAAGGCCCCTAAAAATAGAAGACCACTCACTCACATAAAGCACTTGGCCATGCCAAATCACATAACATGTGTCAGTTGACACCACAAATAAATCACAACACATCACAATACACATGGCATGCCAAGTGGACAACTATTAAAATAAAATAAACATAATAAAATAAATACAACCATGCATCACTTTACAACAATCAAATATTACAACGAGGTTAATTTCTCCCCTCAGAGATAACCTTGGCTTAACAAGATTTTTAGAAGTATCCATCTTTAATTTCCCCTGATGTATGGTCTTACCTGCACACTTGACAGAATATCAGTAGCTCATGAAATGTCAAAACATATATATATGTAAGTAGAATACATCTCAATAATCACATTCCTATCATCATAAATTTCTAACTACATCTCAAGATAATTCTCATAATTTCAATATTGCATTTCTAAATTTTAAAAGCATATATAATTAAGAATACAATGATATATGTTAATTCACCTAACATAATAATCATCATCATTTATCATAAATTTCCCTAACATAAGTGTAAAATTAAAGTATCATACTTAAATCAAAGATTCATCAAATACTATGCTCAGGACCTAATAATTAAGTGCAAAAGTAAAGTCCTAAATCATCATCACATAACCATAGGTCATCACATAGTATCAAAATATAATATCTTTGTCCAAAGAGTGCAACATGATAAAATAGTGTCAACATGAGTCAAAAGATGGAAAATAAACTGCTATGTAATGATGGCACAGGGTGAGGCCTCACACCATCTTTCTTTGTCAAAAACAAAGGTCCAGAAATGACTAAACCTCCACCCCTGGCCAACACTGTCAAAGATCTTCCAGCCCATTGCAATCTCCCTATCCACCTCAATAGAAAAAGGATCCACATCTATAGGAGAAGAGATGAGAAAGATCAAAATAACAAGGCTAAAGTTGTTACATCTCCTTCCATCAACACAACCACAAGACGTACCCCAGATATTCTCCACCTCAATAGGAGTCTCCTCCACCTCCAAATTCATGAACATAATCTCCACCTCAACAGGAGACTTCTCCACCTTCATAGAAGTCATGAAAGAAGAAGCAGATAGTAAGACCCAAGCCCTCCTCCTGGGTAACAACACTCTTCTCAAAACCATAGGGTTCTGAAAATCCCCCAAGCTAGTAAGCTGTGGAGTCACCCCATCTCCACCAAACGAAGCTATCTAGAGCTAAAACCAAGAGTCCACATTACTATAGACCCCAAATAGAGCAGGAATGTATAGAATAATTCCATCCCTCACCAAGCTCCCATACTTGGGATTTATCCTATAAAGTCTGTAAGCAACCCATTCACCAAACTTAGTTCTATCTCTCCAAAAAATTGAAGAGCTAACACCACTTTTCCTTTAGGAGGGTCATAGCCTGTAACAAATCCAAACTCCATTAAGGAAATCCAAAAAAACAAATCCTTGGAAAACACAAGGCTTCCACCATTCCTTCACAAGAAGAGCACCCACACCCAACATCTACATAAGTAGAGGAAAGCTCCAACTGCCAGCTAGGACATACCCAAAAGTGGCACACGAACAACAAGAACTAAGACAACAAATCCCATAGGCCAAACCTCAATCTCAAACTTTCCAGCACCCAAACACACAAAGTTCCAGAAACTACAAAACTTAAGAAAAAAAGACACAACTCCCACACCGTCTATTCTAACCCTAGGTAAAGTGGACACAAACTAGCATAGGGGAGGACCACCCATTTCAATCCAAACCATGCATGAAGGAGAGACCACACTAGAAAAGAAGAACACAAGCAATAGTTGTGCGACCATCACCAAGGCATGGTGAACAAAGAGACAACAGGGATAGGAACCCCACCCCTAGTGCACAGGGAAACTCCCCCACCAATCACCAAGACTGCACATAGTAAGGAGAAATGATATGACCTTCATCGGCAAAGGGAACACAAAAGAGGTCCCTTGAAGACTGTTGGACCAGCAACCTTCCACAGAACCAACCCATAGCGCAGACACACCTCACTACAATTACAATGGAGGAAAGAAAGAAATAGGTCCCGAAAGAACATAGGTCATTGTTGGAAGAATAACAACCATGATATGAGTATCCACTAGAACACCACCCATCGGAACTTGACACCAATGTGAAGTGTACAAAAGAAATAGTCACCCCAAAGCCACCAAGAGTCACTCAGAGTTCTGTAACCAGTCTGGATCTTCAAGCTCAACCCCAAAGACCACAAACTCCCGTCACTACAAAGGATCCCCCTCTGGGTCCAAAATAAACCACTTCCAAAATAAGCATGCAGCCAAGAAGTAGAAGGAACCGAAAGGCAAGGGATAACACCAATGACAGGAGAACAAACATTTGGGCAAAAATGAAGACCCCAAAAAAGAATAGGGTACCATATAGGGTTTTGAACATTATAATGCCAGACAAGCCAAGAAGGGAGAAGAGAGCCACCCAAAGCAGTCTCAACAACTAAAAGATCCTTTCCATAGCCTCTCAAATCATCCTCCTCATTTGTATCTTCCTCCTCAGAATTTGAAAAACCAACACTGCTCCTCTCCACGCTCTTCCCGCTCATGTTACTACAGATTATAGTATTTAAATCTTTGATACAAGAATATTCCACAAACATAAGTTACTGGAAATGATTATAAGTAGTTCTTTCAAAACTTAAACTATTGATTGACTTTTACAATATAATAGTAATTCTCTTATCTACCTATAATTTTTTCTCAATAATTTTCTAGATTAAACTATATAGTAATTTCCTTACCTTCCCAATATAAAGTTAAGCAAAAAATTGTAATAGAACTCTTTGAAATTTCAAAATAAAATAATATTTATCTTACCTACTCTTTTTAACCATTAGATGGATTATTTGACAAAAACCATTTCAAATTTATTCTTACCTAGGGAAGAAAATAATCAATAATAAAATAACATTTCTCTTTCTTGATCTTCCTAACTATTAGACTTATTCAAAATAAAACCAACTTATTCTTACCAATCTAAGAAAACCACTAAACAAAAGTAGAAAATTATGACATAAATTTTGTAAAAAATTCTAGAAACAATCCTTTCAAAATTGTAACCATTAATTCACTATTGAAATAAAATAGCATTTATCTTAATTGACTTTCTTAACCATTAGATAACTTGTTGAGGAAAAAAAATCATAACAAAATTTTTAAATTATTTAGTCATTTCTCATTTAGCCATTCACTTATCTATTTTTCTCCATACATCAACTTTCTCAAATGCATCCTCCTCTATCTCATTTTTTTCTAAATTATTCTATTAACATGGGCTTATTTGTTTCAGTTTCCAAATGGCTTACAAGATTTCATTCTTATTCCAATCAAAAAGTCATATGACAAAAAATCATGCTCATGCACAAAAAAAAAATAGTAGATATTTTTGAGTTAAGAACATAGGAATCATTTCTACTATATCTTGATAGATAAGATTTATTAAATCGTTGATTTTTAAACTCATTCTTAATAAGAAAAAATATCACCTCATCTATTCATTAAAAAGCTTTTAATATATAGAGTGAAGTTTACAAATCAGTAAATAGCTCTTCTAATTTTTTAATTTTTTTTTAATAATGATAATCTTTTATTTTCTACTCTTTTTGGATTATTGAATGGTATTGAATTTTGTTAATTTTGTATGTATTCATAAAATCTAATTTATGAATGAATAATTAATTCTCTTCCTTTTAATCTCATCAATTACCTTCAATGTCATGAATAACCTTGTGTGACAATGGCATGTGTCTCTTCATTTGACTTTTAATCTTAAATTTAATATCTTCTACCTACCACTCAATCTCAACCACTCATTCCTATTGCCTCTTAATCTCTTTCATTCTCACTACTCTTCAATCCTATTCAATCTCCTAGCACCTCTTAATCTGAGCCTTTGATTTTAAGGAGACCTCTATAAAGGATCTTTTTCTCCTCACATTTGAAACCCTAGTACTTTTTTTAAGTAAGATTTTTGTGACTTGATGTTATCTATTGCCTCGGCATACTTGAGCCTCGGAGAACTTATGCCCTTGCATTTTTATCAGAATTTTTCATCAATCAACCATTTTCATTCTCTCATAGCCACCTATGCTTGTGCTAACAAAATTGAGAGCAAGCACATTCCATGCACATAAGATCTTGAAGGTAGGAGGAAAATGGAATCATACATTTCATGAAGACATATTATTGTGTTGATAGCTTAGTTTTCTTTGTTTATGCTTTTGTGAAAAGTGTTTCATTGATATAATGATAGAATAGTTTTGTGAATCTTTGCTTATGGTCGGGCTAGATCAGGCTCAAAAATAGGATTGTTCATAATAAATTAAGGCAACGAATTATAAATTTAAATTTAATATTTTATACCAAATCTAAACTCATCATTTGTTTTTCTCATTGTGCTTCCAGATCCTTTATTTGAACATTTTCAAGGTTTTGCGGTCAAACAAAAAAGAGAAGAACGAAGAAGGATCCTCTCTACTAATAGAATTTGTAGCATTCTTTTGGTTGTCCCTGAGGATCACCTTTCTTTCAATATTTTGTTTGTTATTAATAGAATACTTTTGTCACAACAAATCTTTCTTTTCATTTTTCAAAGTGTTCTGAAATCTTTCATCCATCTTAACATCAACAAGGATGAAGAGAAAGGAAAAAAATTTATGTCAAAAATATTCTATAAATATAAAAACTAAACATTGTGAAAAAGGGTGATCTGAAGGTACATCAAAAGAATGGTCCAATTTGAATGAAAAATATTTTTAAGCTTCCAAATGCTCTGCACAACCAAGCAAATTAGATGAGATGATCTCTGGAAGATAAGTTCTTCACCTCCTTTTTACCAGTTTTCGTATTAGATAAGAAAATAATTTCATTACAAAATATATTTAGCCGATAGGGTATATTATAAGTAGGGATTTCATTCAAAACTTGTCCGTTCAAACCAGAAACTGCTCATTGAGCAGTAAATGTTTGAACTATAAAATCAAATCTTTGCAAAATCAAAATCAAATCTAGAGAAGAAGAAGAAATTGCGGAAGGAAGATTGAAAAATCAGATCGTTAGAGTATAAAATTTGCAGGGCGAGGCAAGGCGGGCGACGCAGGTGGGTCAAAGAAGACCACTTCACGGAGCACATGGCCGCTGATCTATGCTACGATCTTCCTGCAAATCCTGCTCGATTTTCCCCGTTACGCCCATCACTCTGCTCTTCTATGCCCCTGAAGGCGATGGCGCCGCCATTCCCATTTCTTTTATAGAGCCTGGCGTAAGAGTCAAATGTGCAGGGAGATTGGAGAAATGGCGTCTGCAACCAACCAGATGTGTGCTTAAAATATTTATTCATATTTTTTTCCCTTTCACATTATATAGATGTGCACCAGGCTTGTAAGAGCACAAGGTCCAATACACAAAATGAAGGTAAGTTAGGGCAGACCTGTGGCTCTCTAATTTTGCATCCCAGGCTGTGGCTCTTCTAAGACCTTAAGACTCTTCTTTATGCCTTAAATGTAAATTTTCTTGGCGCTTTCAAAGCCCTGAGCAAAATACACAAACAAAAAAATTATCTTCAAACATTTAAATTTGAACAATGGATGAGCACAACCATTTTTTGCTTTGTTAAACTGATAAATGGATTAGGATTTAGATATAAATTTATTATTCTTACCGGCGTTCAAAATGGATTGATGCGGCAGCCACAGGAAGACAGGTATTGGTTCATCTCAAAATTTCTGCAGATACAATGTCATGTTATTACCAACGCTGAGAGAAGCAAATGGTTATAAGTTTGGAGAAAAAATATTTAGCAGAATGAAACTTGAATCGCAGTTAACCAGAGATTTTCACTGTTTGGAATTCGTTTATTCATTTGGTGAATAAGGGAAACTTTTAACAAAGGCGCCAAAGCATGTGCTCTCTATTTTTTCATCTATTACTTATTTCCCATAAGCCAAAAATTAATTACTCCTCAATCATAAGTTTTTGACTTTTTTTATACTTCTTTCCTATCATACTAATTGCCTTGTGTGAAATCTTTCTTTATCATCAGATTGATGGCCACTGAGATGATACAGGCTGAGTTTGTAGTAAATGAGGTAAGGGCTTTTGGACTCTGTCTATGTGTGTCAATGTTATTTTTCAATCCACTGAATGTGTTTTTCCTCATTTTGCAAGGTAAAAGTGATCTCTCAGATATATAGGGAATATTTGCTGACATTCATGATAGGATGTCATAGCTATGTTGAAAATGACCTATTCTGATGGAATTACTTTGGGATATCGATTGTTAATAAGCAAGTGCATAAAGGGTGTAAAAACATACTTTGTGAGCATCAGATTGTAAGTTAAGAGTTTCTCAGTGGAGAGCTAATAGGTTCTTATGTACACAACAATGCTTTTAAAAATTGGCTATCCCTAATTCTGTATGTTTTTGATGGGTACATCTTAATATAACTTTTTTCTCTTTGGATCATATGAGATGATTGATATGTTCAATGGACCTTGGTTAGGCTTTTGTTTGGGACCTAAAAGAAAACTAGGGTAACTATTGGGCTTGATGGCTCCAGGTTTATCATGAACTTACCTTATAAGCCTGGCCACAACCCACTCCAACCTGTTATGTCTCATGTGGTGGGAATATAAGTTATAACCAGTGAAACACGGGTACGCGGGTACGTCGGGACGGGGGGACGTCGGGACGAGTTTTGGGTGCGGGAAAAAAAAGGGCCTCAATTTCGGGACGGCGGGGGGACGGCGGCGGGGGTACGGGGGAGGGGGGAGGGGGGGGAACTGCATACTATACATATAATATAACTTGAAATGTTAATACATTAACAATGAACATACCAAATTGAACTTCTAAGTTACATACCAAATTGAAATACATGAATTTTCAACATAGTAACATAATTATATGATAATGATAATCATTCAAAGTTGTCATAAAGATGATCATGATTACAATGAGCAGAGTAGCTGCTAGCATGATATGATATAATGAATCATGATCAATCATCAATATCAAAATGAGTACAAAATCAAAATGTCAATCTGATATCATGTCAAAATGGCAAAATGCAAGGATGGGAGGCCTCTAATCATGCCCCAAGCCAAAGTCCTCATCACTAGAGCTACTGGACTCGGAGTCCTCATGGTCAAGGTCTGCCAAAGGAACACCAACTAGCCCTACGTCAGCTTCTGCATCCTGGTCCTCATCGATCTGTGCTGGATCCTCTGGCTCTACATCCCATCGTGCTGCTGGGCTCTCTTTGTACCCACGTGTCTTGCGATCTACGATACGCAAGGCACTATGTACAGCAACTAGCTTCTCCGCTCTCTTAGAGGTAAGTCTGTTGCTCTTAATAGAGTGGATGAAGCTATAAGTAGACCAGTTCCTCTCTGCAGCTGAGGAACTTGAAACCTGAGATAGCAAAAATAATTTAAGTATTAAAAATTAAAATCAGAAATTAAAACTAAAATTAAAAACTCTTAAATTTAAAAAGTTGAATAGGTTCTAAAGATGAGGAACTACAAACCTGAGAAAGCAATCGGATGGCTAGTGTCGTAATCTTTGTCTTCTGTGCTCCATGACATTTCCACCACAATATCGGATGCTTCTGTCTGATTGTTCTAATGTCCATCTTTGCCAAATTGGAGTATCCTAGAACATAATAAGTTGACAGTTGTAACTTGTAACATAATGTAAACACTAAACAGTAAAACTAAAAATAAAGTTACCAAACTCTAGATACTAAGATAGTAAAACTCAAAACTATAAAACTAAAACTAAAAGTCTAAAAGTAAATAATAAATATTATTATTAATTAACAATTACCTGTAAGAGTGACAAATTCCATCCACTCAGAGCGAATCTCACTAGCAGTCTCAACATCAAACATCTTACCAATGCACCGAAAGAACCCGGCCTTCACCTCATCATCCTGAAGTGGTGTAACTCTACCAGGCCTAGATATGTACCATTTAGGATTCAATGCATAGGCAGCCATGTGCAAAGGAGTGTTCAGCTTCTCCCACCTGCGGTGAATGATAGGCTGAATGTGCTCAGTATAGAATGCTAGAGTGGGGTCTCTCTCACGTACAGCAGCCCTCATCTGGCCAAGCATGGAATCAATGCACTCATAAATCTCTCCAAGGGTAGGTGCATCCTCATCACCATATCTGATGACCGTGAAAACTGGAGCAATGATGGAGATTATGTATTTTGCATCAATCCAAAACTGATCACTCTTCACCGTCTCCTTTACCCTCTTCCCCTGCTCTGTTTTGGACTCAGCCCATCGATTCCATTCCTATGTCATAACCATGAGTTGCAGTGGCTCTTGCAACTCAACCATTCTCTCCAAGAGAATGTAATATGATGCATATCTAGTCTCAACTGGTTTCAGGAACTCCTTCTTCGCGAAGCTCCTGAACAGTGCATGTGAAGTATGGTGATTGCAAATAAACATCTGCACCTCTCTCGCATCATGAACCACTTGTTTTATCCAACCAATTTTTCCCATATCCTTGAGTGCATTGTTCATGGCATGCACACAACATGGAGTCCACCAAATATGCCTATAGGCTGCCTCAACAAGCCTCCCTGCAGCTTTGCACACATGTGCTGCATCTGTCACTACTTGGACCACATTTTGTGGCCCAACCTCCTCAATGGCATCCCTAAGGACGCGGAACTGAAAATCAGCATCTCTACGATGCCCTGAACAATCAACTGCCTTCAGAAAGTATGGGCCCTCAGTGCATGTGACCATGATGTTGATGAGTGGACGATGTCTAATGTCCGTCCACCCATCCATAATAATGCTACAACCCGACTCTATCCAACATGCCTTCATCTGCTCCATCAAAACCCCGATCTTGTTATACTGCCTATCCAAGACCGTTGTCCTCAATTTGTGCTCACCTGGTGGCACATATGAAGGCCCTCCATCTCTCGCCACCAAGGACATCATATCCCTATAATAAGGAGATCGAGTAACATGCAATGGGATGCCATTGGCAAATAAGAATATACCAATGGCATCATCTAACCGATCCTTTGCGTGCATGTTAAATAAATCAGCAACGGGATTAGAAGTAGAACTTCCTGCCTTCCGTTTCCCCCTGCTGGTCTCCCCTGCTGAACTCTGAATGGATGAAGGGATGGAAGTTGCATCTGACAATGTCCCTGCTCTCTGATGCAAGATACATGTAGAAGTATCTCGCTGCCCCTGTAACTGCTGAATAGCCTGAACCTGTTGCCTAGCAGCCAAAGATTTAGGCACTCCAACTGCACTATCATCAGGAATGCCCCACAGTTTGTTTATTTCAATTTTATATTTCACATTTTCAGGATTTGCCAGGAATTTGCATGAACTCACACCATATCCAGTCCAAAAGAGAAGGTGTGAATTGACCCTAGTGATGCTACCATACCATTCTGTACCACAAAAATTACATTTCCATTTTCTTGTGCCACCACTTGTAGCTGTTGAGGCTGAAATTCTGATTGCAAATTGTTTAAGAGGGGACTTTTGATCAAAAGGACCCCTAGCAAACTCTGTCAATATCTCTGAGGGGCAGTCAATAGAATGTACTCCTGGTGCAATGTAAGGTGGTTCAGATTGAGCCTCTGGTTCTGGATCATCCCCATGCTCACTTTCCTGATGATCAGGCACATACTCAGATATACTAGCACTTTCCTCATTCAATCCTATTTCTTCTCCACTTTGACTAGAGGCCATTTAGACACTGCATTTAAAATAACAGCCTAATTAGTAATTTAAAAAAAAAAGCTAATTATTTATTGTTTTAGATTCTTGTTGATAGGCTGAATATGTTGAATGTGCTTCAACATTGATTCTTTGAATGCATCGTGTCAAAGCATTGTGTTAAATTTTTAAGATTTTATTTGTTATGAAGTTATAAACTTATACGTTAGGCTGAAAATCTCAATTTCAATTTCTAAACTAGGTGTTTAGAAATTGAAATTGAGATTTTCAGCCTAACGTATAAGTTTATAACTTCATAACAAATAAAATCTTAAAAATTTAACACAATGCTTTGACACGATGCATTCAAAGAATCAATGTTGAAGCACATTCAACATATTCAGCCTATCAACAAGAATCTAAAACAATAAATTTAATTTATAAAAGTTAACAACTTAAAATTAAGTTACTAAAAGTCTAAAACTCAAACAATGCATTCAAAAATGAAAATCTGAAAATAAAACAAAAAAATGGTAAAACCCTACCTTGTGCTTGATGATTCCCTTGCAAAATACAATCTCCTTGCTCCTTTTGCTCCTTTCAATCTTGCAATCACTTGCAAAATCAACCTCCAAGCTCTTTCAAACTCTCTCTTTCACTCTCCTCTTGGCTGTTGCAAAAAAATGAGATGTCAAATGTGATGCCAAATCAAACAAATATGTTTTATGAAGCCTCATAAGGCTTTTTGTGGGACCCACGCCCTTTTAGGGTTCTATTAGAAGTTCTTTTAAAAAAAAAAACAATTAAAAATTGCTTTTTAAAAAGCTTTGGGGGCTGCCGCAGCCGGCCGCACCCCGTCCCGCACCGGGTGCGGTCGAGGGACGGCCGGCCCGCACCCCGCCCGCGCACCCGACCGGTGCGGCTGGGGTGCGGCCGCGCTCCGCCGCGGCGGGGGTACTCGGGTGCGGGGAGTACCCATCCCCGGGACGTCCCCGCACCCGGTACTCCGGGGGCTGACGCCGGGTGCACGTCCCTGGGTTACACTGGTTATAACAATATGTGAAGAATTAGAAAAGTTCTTGCTTATTCAGAATTTTGATGTAGTAAGTAAATTACAATACCTACAAGCTGCCTTGTAATGAAAGATATCCCAAACTCGACAATATTACTTTCAAATTATTATGTTGCAGTGGTTGAAATTTATAGTTGATGTCTAAAATATGTATGTCAACATTTTTTCTTGATGATCTAAAAGCATCTGGCCACTTGTTAAATGCGATATTTCTAGAAAAACTGTAGGTAGTTGCCTTGAGTTGGGAAATGTAATCACAAATTGGATAGAAAAGTCATGAACTAAGCATCAAGGTGCTGCACAAACCTTTCTGACATCGCATTACGCCCAATTCAAAATTTCTAAGCCACTCTAAAATATCCTGACTCCTAAGCTCTACAAATCAGGATGCATTCAGAAAAGTTTGTGGTAACAGAACAAATTTCAACTTGTATTGTCATTTTGTCATGATTCAACCTTTATGCTTTTCCTCTGTCAAATATGAGCCTCTTACTTAATCACTTTGAAACATCATAGCTATTTTACAATCTTCAAAAACACCGAAATTGATTTGGTACATACAGAATGAGCTCAGGAAAAACAAAGTTCAGATGTTGTATTAAGGACAAAATTTTGAATCTAATCTTTAAAATAAATTTAGTTTGTGAAGGACTCCTAAATATTTTTGTTCAATGTGTTTCATTTCGTGTGTAGTTAAGTGTAAGATGAGATGATCATTTTTTAATTACGGAGCATACTTTGTTTATGGATTACAGAGTACACTTTCTTTGTGAATTACAGTTGATGTTCATGGTTGTACAGTGTAGAGTGTTAGGAAAAGACTGTATACCCCTGTGAAAGGGATAGAATCTCTTTCAATAGTTTGTATTTTCAATGTCTGCAAATTTCATGTATTTGATTTGTTAAAAGTTAAAAGTTGTCTATTTTCTAGACAACACTAAGATGAGGATAGTGCCTCACCACATTCAAATCGTCGTCCGCAATGATGATGAGCTCAATAAACTTTTAGGCATTGTTACAATTGTTAATGGTGTCATTATGACTACTATTCATAACGTATTGTTTCCTAAAAGTGGGGCTCTTTTGTCGGTTTATTTAAATTTAGCAGCGCTGGAGACTGAAAATCGAGCGGGTCTTGTTTTGACATGTACAATTTCTGGTTATTCTGTATCTGTTGTTCTATTCTCAAACTTTAGCTGCAGGATGATGCTGGCAGGGTCCTTCGATTTTTGGGAAAGATGACAAGGGATGTCATATTAGAGGTGATTAGAAGCCTGGAATGGATGGGCATTCCATAGGAAGCATTAAAAGGCCACTTGGATGCTAAAATAAACAATATGGAAGAAATGAGCTAAGACATGTATTTGTGGATAGTGGTCATGGATATCTAATCTTCATCTCATGTATTTATCTACAACATTGTAAATAGTTTACAAGTACACTTGGCCCAATCTCGTAAAAGTAAAGCTTACATTGTAGACAACTTTGGAACTATGTTATCAACATTTACACCAAAAAAAGTTTTATTTGATGTATATCTGCTAATACAATGGTGGTTAATTTTTGTTACGTATACAGATATGTAGATGCCTACTTTTTTATGGATATTTGGATGCCCCATGTCAATTATGAATGTCTTGGTTTACTGTAATTCCACTGTATCTGTTGTTGATTATGTTGTGGTCATCTGCTACCTTTATGCAATGTCAACTCTCATTGTAGTCATCCACTACCCTTATACAATAACTCAATGCCCATTATAATCAACTTTGTATGGTTTGTTAGGCAGAGTGTTGCAACTACTAGAAATGATCTCTATGCCATCATTCATAGTGCCTAGGAAAATGTTTCCATGTCTTTTTCAAGACGGATTCATGATTAAAGTCTAATGAAACGCTTAATCTCATACAAATACAGTGGGATATTTACAAGTGCTTTGAATATGGCAGGTATCAAATAGAGGCATTTAAGTTACATTTTAGTAATGTAATGATAGCATCTCTTCTTAACCATAAACATATCTGGTGCATAATATGTTTTGTCTTTTTGTCTGCTGTGAATATTGTGTTTGTGCATTTGTGTCCCCAACCATCTAGACGACCAATCAACATCTTCAGGTTGTTTAATAGTGCTAGGTATGCATGAGATTGTTGGGAGATCTTTGGAGGTGATCTATCCAAGATTGGTGGGGGTTTCGAAGAGTGACATTGTTTTTTACTTTCAGTAGACGTCATTTCAGACCTGCAACCTTGTATCAATCATTATTGAGACCTGTAAGTTGATTTTTCCTCACTAATTTGAAATTGATATGAAGTGCTGCAACTTTTTGAATTGTGAAGTAACTGAGGACCTTTGGGGTATTCTATGTGAAGTGATAGGGGTTGGACAGATCAATTCTAGTGTTGAATTTAGAGTGCCGATCAGCTTTTTCTTTTGTCATGTGCTCACTTGTTTTCATACTGGCTGTAAATTTTATTTACAGTTTGAATATTTTGTCCTCAAACCTGACTTCCCTATTTCTCGCCTACAATGATGTCGACTTTTGGGCTGTTCACTTGTGGAATGCTACTTATAACGCTTATTTCAGTAGTAAAATTGTTTTTAAGCTCAATTCTAAAATATTTTGGCTGTCTGTTTCATAATTTTCCTCAAAATTCTTTCATTTGTTCTTCACAGTTTTCAGAGTTTTGAGGGTGAATACAGATTCAACTTTTTTGGGAGTAAAATTTTGTCAATTTTTGAGTTTTACAGTTGAGGTAAAGATTTTGCAGATTTAAATTGTATATATCTTTTCAAAGCTCTCATCTAAGTTGACATGCTGAATCTTGTTCTCTTTATTTTTTGAATGCAGTTTTAGAGTTGGTTATACAAAGAAGCACAAAGATATTATAAGTTTTTCAATTTCAAATCTTCTGTCCTACAAATAATCTTCTATACCTATTTAACTATATCAATTTAACTATTTTTGTTTTTATTTTCCTCTTTTACATTTCCTTTCATATTATATTAAATATTTACCAAAAAATCCTATAATATTTCTACAATTTCCTTAAGTGTAGAATACTTGCAATGTGGAAAAAAAATATGTAGAGAACCATCTTATATAAACTTGCACTTTTTTTTTCTATGGACATACCCTTGCCCCCTTCACCTCCTTATTAATTTATAGATTTTTCTATTAATGTCAGAAAAGAAGTGGAGAGTACCTTCCAATTAATCCTTAAGAAGAAAGCAAAAATAATATTTGTAACTGCAAAATTAGGCTTTTCTAAATGTATAAAACTGTTACTGTGTAGTGACCATTGGCTTTTTTTTGAAGGGTTGAAATACTACCATGGATCTTTAGTAATAGATCAAGAAATTTTAATCAGATTTTTAATTGATCAAGACAAATGCTCATCGATTGATAAATGTTTTTAAAAGAACGCAGTATATTATTAGCCTATCAGTATCTATAGGCAGAGTTTAATGTTTTCACCGTCTATTTAATAATTAACCCATTTTCAAGAATCGGGTAGGCAGTTTTTAATATTGGAAAATGTTAATTACTTAGAGCTGGACTGTCAGAAGATTTGATTTGCTACTCTCTTGCTGACTTGTTTTTATTTCTGTCAGTTAGTTAGGTGGAAGAAATATTTTAGGTGATTTCTCTTGTCAATTTGGATTGCCTTGCACTCCAAGTAATTTTATACGGTTGTTGTTGTTTTGTCAACAAGGTTATACGGCTGAACATTTTTATTATGGTTTTTTTGGGTGTTATTTTGCAGTAGCAAAAACTGTGTAAGAAGAAATCCCCAACTCAAGTCTGGGTAATTTTGACAAGGAGAAAAATCTACAGAACAGGGCTGTTTATGTATGCATGCAAGTTTTAATGAATAGCTGTAGCTGCTGTTAATATTTTGAGAAAATATCCATTCCAATAGATCTATCCTTCTTTTAAATTTTAGAGTTTTATTTCCCCAGTTCTGTTATTAATCTCTCATTTAATCTATGGTCTGTAACCATTTCTTTATATAAATTGATTTTTTATTATATTTTTCTATTTTGTGATTCATAGGTGGTATTTTTGCTGGTGGGTTTTTTAATTTTTTCCATTAAGACATCTGGGTTTTTTAAGTTTTTCCATTAACACATCTTGCCTGCAGGCACCTGGTTTGGATGTTTTTTGCATGAAGGAAGACTAGACGATTGTTTATTAAAATATGCGTGGACATGTGTCGATTTCTTTGTCAACCATCTGCAGAACTTATGCAACACCAGTGCAAGCTACCAAATAGAAGAAAACATGGAAATGGAAACTCTCATAATTGAAAGTAAATAAAATTTCGTGACATCTGAGGCACAGAACCAGAGTGGTAGATTTAGAACAATATATTGCAGTTGCAAGATTTATGAGATTGTCTAATCATATATTTGTTTTCTGAAATAGAAACCTGAGACTTCTGTAACTAAAATCTTTCTTTGTACTTCTTTTTCATATTTTGTATTTTTGTACATCAATAGATAAATGATTCTCAGTAAGATTATTTTTTCAATTTTTAGTTCCTGCCATGGCAGAGAACTATGAACTATTGGGGGAGGGGCAGTCGTTAAATAGTGATTAAACAGAACTTCAGCAGCCAATCAAAAACAGTCTTCTTCACAATTTATTTTCGTTTGCTAATTATATCACTAAAGCTGCATATTAAT
Source organism: Chamaecyparis obtusa (assembly GCA_027943335.1). Classification (NCBI taxonomy): domain Eukaryota; kingdom Viridiplantae; phylum Streptophyta; class Pinopsida; order Cupressales; family Cupressaceae; genus Chamaecyparis; species Chamaecyparis obtusa. Next base: position 815,100 of record BSBK01002021.1, on the reverse strand, counting down.
TAAGACAGATATTAATTCAAAATATTTTGGCATCCTGCCTGTGCCTTCGGTAGCAGAATGATAAGAAATGGTTTTAGATTTACAATGCTAGAGAAGGCGCATACGGCGAGGTCTTGGTCAGTGGGTTGCAGGATGGGTTTTTGTTTAGGGTCACAGAAATGTCAGATGAAGATTGCAGATTTAGGATGCCCCTTTTGCACATCTCACTACAGACTCCTCTGTCCTCACCTCGATACCATAAGTTTCCAGAGAAGGTGTAGATACAACGAAGATGGTCAGAAAGGAAGGACAGTTGGGAGAATTTCAGAAGACAATTAATTTTCCTCCTCCAACTGCAAACAGTTTGTGTGTCCAAGAATTTTATTATTAGTCGAATATAGCTTTCTTTATAATGGTCTATTCATCTAATATTATGGCCTTCATGATTGACAACCTAACACATTTCTCTCAAGCATTCATATCTCTCTACAAATTTCTTTTAATCTGGAAAGATATTTTTCTTATTATGTCTTGATGTTAGGATATGTTTCTTTCATCATGTGTTGTCTTGGACGGCAGGAGGGAAGAGAAGAAGATTTCCAAAAAGGAAACTGCCCCTCTTATGTTCAGGTAAAAGCCCTAAAAATAAAACCCTTCACAGTTGATGGATCATTGTCCTTGCAATATATTTAGTATTTGTCAAGTATATAATATAGAATCGTCGATGTTAAGATAGAGTTGTGAGATTATGATGTAGATAAGTAATAATAACACAATGTTTCAAACAGTGTTTTGTGTTCTGTTTCTTTTTCTTTCATTTTCATAGACTGTAGGGTAATGGCCAGAAGAACTATTTGCTTCCAGTTCCTTTATAGGTTAATTTCTAATTTGATTCTCTGCAAGCATCTTTTTATTTTGCTTTTACAGTGTATAAAAATAAATTAAAAAGATAGAAATAAAAAACAATTTTTGACAGGATAAAGTCTGTATAGAATTTTAACTTGAATGCTTTGGGTAACAACTCTTTAACAAAAACATTGACATTTGTTTACATGGGTTGTGGAAATATCATGTAAATTGTACAAAATCCACTAGTTAAACGAGAAATGGCTTGTTCAGCTATTCAGTGGGCACTGCCTTACGCAATGGCTAATATTGTAATTGCACTATTGTTTATAATACTACATACTACATAGTGGAAAGATAATACTCCATAATTTTTATAAAAAGATGGGTTCACATTTTTAAGTTTAGATGAGACAGAGTCTTATAAAGATAAAAACCAAATAGCACTAAACCAGAGTAATCCGGGGACGCGTCCCCTCCCTAAAACCCAGCCGCACCCAAGATGGGGATGCACCCGGGACGTGGGAACGGCGTCACTTTGGGCGGAGCAGCCGTTCTGTCACCATCCCAGAGGGGGACGTCCTAGCGTCCCCGCGTCCCGGATGGGGACAAGGGGACTTCTGGACATCCCTCGACCTTGATTTATTTAATTTCTTATACTTTAAGTTATATTTGTATAAATTATAAAATATATATATTTCAGGATGTTTGAGATAGGTTCCAACTTCATAGGAGTTAAGATGCAAATTCTAGATTTGAAAAACTCCAGACTTAGCCAAATTTCAGGATTCAGCAAGCTTTCAGTAGGGTTACCTCCCACAATCCATCATGGCTTTCTAAGGTCAAACTGAAGTTGGCAAAATGATTCTCAAAGTGTTTTAAGTTTAATTCGTTTTATCACAAATCACTTGGTTTCGACCCCATCTCTATGAAAGACTTAGCTTAGCTCTCGCCCAAATTCCAGATAGACATAACTTCCCCACAAGCCAAAATCACTTAAACCTCATTTGCCGGACCTAGGGACTTGAAAACAACGACCAACAAAGATATAAATGTTAGATATTGGTCCTTTTGTGTTGGATATACATGTTAGATATAACTTATATGAATATCTAACATTTATATCCAACACAAAAGGACAAATACTTCAACACAATACTTTTACATCTTTATGTCTTATATTGTTATACATCTTTTCATAACTAGCATTTTAAGTACCACATGTATAGTATATATTATATACACCCCCCTCGTCCCCCCCCCCAAATTGAAGCCCCTCTATCCCTTGTCCCGAAAACTTGTCCCTCGTATCCCTCGTCCCGAAAACTTGTCCCCCATTCCCCGTCCCCCATCCCCCACAGGGCAGTGTAACTATGCACTAAACAGAGAAAGCAATTCTAACTGATGGAAGATCTGACGGACCTTCCAATGAAGTACTCTGTCTTTGACGTTTTATTTCATTTTCTAAGTCTGAACATTCTCTTTTTAGAAGAGGTTGAGATTTCTAATTTTTTACTTTCAACCAGTAGACATTTAACTGTCTATATCAAACAAAAAAATACCACAATAAAAGCATTCTCTGAGATTTCACAAAGAAAATGGTAAATGTGATTCTTACACAGAAGCTGCATTAAGGTCTCGAAATGGGCCCATTGCAGAGAATTTACTACTGTTTATGCATAGACCTAGTTTCATTTATTAGCCCTATGGATAGAACCAGCGTCCTCTGAAGCCACTTTTTTTTACACTAAAATATCTTCAAAATTTCGCATTCAGGAGTTCCACATCAGGCCTCATCGAAGTTCCTTTTCTAAATCCATTTGATGCAAATTTAATACCATTCCCTCATCATTGTTCACATGGGTACACTTAATCAGTTAGTGGTTTCTACAATAGAAATACGATTCACAAGTTGGATCTCCTTGTAGAGAATATTCATCATTAGCATAGTTAAATTATTTATAGTTTGCCTTGCTTACTCCCATTAAAATGTTTTTACGCTCAGGGGAAAACAAGACATAAAAACCCAAATGCAATTAATTAAACATAAGGAAAAACCTAAAATTCAGTAATCACATTAAAATTATAGAATTCAATCATGTGCTCTCGTTATAATTGTGAATATCTGATTTAGTACTTCAGTGTGTTTTCCCACAAGTGATATATGTATTTCTGTGCAAGCCCCCGACTTTATAATTGTAACTTACATTAACATATTCTTGAGATAGGTTTGCATTTGATAGCTGTAGATTCCTAGGCTTTCAGGACACTGTGCTTGATGACAGTGGAAGACATTACTTCAAAACTGTTTCATTGAAGGTCCTCTGGATTTTATATGCGTGGTGATGGGCAATCCATCTATGAGGTAGATTAAATTGAACCAAACAAAATACCCATCTGGAAAATATCAGCACACATTAATGAAAATTTGTTCCGATCATTGATTCTGATGCAATTTGTTTGGAGGCAGAAATGTCATCTGCATACAATTCCTTTGCTAAATGGAGCCATTGCAGTGCAAAAAAGGGTCTCTATAGGGAAACAACCAGGGTATGTTTTCTTAAGCTGTAAGGTCACAAGAGGTGGATTAATGTTTCTGGGAAGAGCATGGGGACCTTTCTCCAGTGTTATATTTGCTCTTACTTACATGGATAATGTTATATTAATTTGATATTTGCTCTTACTTACAGGGTTTTAGGACACATTAATATAAAGGCTTACCATTCCAATTCACAAAATAGCTTAAATGTTTTATGCACAGAATAAATCATCTATTTTTAACAAAAAGACAGCAACTTTTTCTTAATTTTCTATTTTTAACAAAAGACAAACTCCAACTACATAGGAACTCTTATTTATAAATGTAAAATTAACTTTTGTGATCTTTACTAATCTAGGTTTATTTTACAACAATGCTCTAAATAATGTCATTGGATTTTATTCTACAGTGCTTCCACAGTGTTCCACTTTGTCTAGAAGTGATAGTCTTTACAGATTGAAAAACATGTACTAAATAATAAAAAGAAAATCTTTCTATATTTTTGAATCGGGAATGTTTGAAGTAGATTTTTGTGAAACTGCATGGCAATATTTCGAAGTTTATCAGCAACAACAGATACCCCACGGGCCCACTGTAATTCAGTGAAGCTACTTATAGTAGGAAATTTCTACCTATATATTATAATTTTTTTGTTCTGGTTGAGAATAAAAATACCTCAGAAATGCCAAGTATACAAACTTCTTGCTACATGCAAAGCTGAGATCTATCCCTTTGTAATATGGTTAGTATTGTTAATTAGTTTTGTAATTCTCTAATAAATTTTTATCCTTATTTTTTATTTAATTAGTATTGTTATTTTTTCACCGTTCAATACTAGAAGTCCACTACGTTTTACTCTGTTTGAAACCCTCGAGTATTTGAAAATCTTAAAAAAAAACATTTTTATAAATTTACATATAAATTTAAAATAATACATCTCTCGTAGAGTTCATTGAGTTGTCTAGGGATGTGGCTTTTAGTACATGTTTTGCATTCACGTGCCAAGAGGGGCTGTCCTTGGGATGCACATACTTTTGAAATGTAGACTTTCATGATTAAATCTTTGGTATCATTTGGTGCTTCTTCTTGTTTATTTTATTAAATTGTTTAAACTAAAATTGGAAAAAAATCTTCAATGGCTTGATTAGTGACTTTCTATAGATTTTAAGACATTCTAGTCAATCTTGCAATTTTTTAGGATCAATTATTCTTTCTATTTATGTAAATGATTGATTAGAAAATAGTTACACTGTAAAAGAGAGCTATATAAAAGACAATAGACAATGATGGAGCAATTAGAGGATGGCATCTTGTTTGAGCATTTTTCATGTTTGGGATGCACTAGTTAATATTGTTGGAAGAGATTTCTATCAATTTTATTTTCTCCTATTTTTAAGGTTAATTCATGATAGATATCATTGATGTTGGCAAAAGAGATGACAAAGAAGAAATTAGAGAATGGTATAATCTTTAAAATGTGAACTAATTATATTACTAGGTATAGTTATGAGATTGTATCTAGGCACATTTCTTTATAGGGGAACCATTGAAGTACTTTTGTAGAGTAACTTTGCAAAATAATAATATTTACAAAGAGCATTATGCATACTCCATCTCAATCATATAATAAATGAATAATGTATAAACAAGAATCCATCTAACTATTTTTAAATTAACTATTTAGTAATACAAGACCTATGGTGTCTTAAAGTTCAAGGCATAAATTTTGATACCATGTTTCAAACAACATTTTTTATGATCAAAAGTTTTTTAAAAATAATTTATCATAATTTATCACTCAACATAAGTTTTTATGACATGTCATGGATTGAGAAATTTTGGTTTTTAAATGTTATAATGGCATTAGATGCTCTTAAAACTTTAAAAACATATTACATGATAACCTAGATGTAGCCAAAAGTTTCACCTAAAAATGAGATAACCTTTTTTCCCATACGAGGGTGAGCTAATAAATAAATACAAATAGGTAGTCAATATGTTCATTGGATTGTTGTAAGGTTTATGTCATCCATGGGCATGTGTAGGATTATGATGTGTTAAAAAGTGGCAATGTGAAAAAAAATTGCATTTTCTATCTTGCCAAACACGCCAAAATGTGTTGACTTTTTGTATGGATCAAACAAAATTTGAATTTGGCTTTGTAATACCAAACCAAATCAGATATCCATTTTGAAAAAATTAGAAAATACATTTAAGTAAATTGGGCACTACTTTTGCATTTCTTATCAAAAATTTGATTTTTTATAAGCATTGGAAAGGTAATTACAAGACCTACAATATGGATAAGATAATTTTATTTGATTATAGACCAAAACCTAATTATAATCGTTTTAAGTGAATATTTAATTTTTAAACTTGTAATAATCACAACTTTTGAATACAAAATCATTCTTTTTTAGTCCAATTATTCTTCCATAAGAATTGACATAGTTTTTTATTAAGGTAAAAACAAGTTTTGAAGGGACCCTAAAACCCTTTAACAAAGAAGACACTTAAGATAGAACAATAAAAGCTCCCAAATTGAAACAGACCAGCCAAAACAAAAGGCTAGGAACCCTTACACCAAACAAAGAACACTGCCAAAATAAGACATTGAGAAACAATAGTCCAAAGGAAATAGCAACAAAACATGTTATCCATTAGTCCCCTTCTTATGGGATCGAAGGGTCATGTCAGAAGAAGAGGGGGATCTTTGTGATTGTTTACCTTTAACTGTGATCCAACCTTCTTCAACTCTTGTAGCCTCATCTTGCCAGTACAATGATCCAAGACAGAAGATCCAACACCCAACAAAGGTGTTGAACCAACCAGCGGGACATCCAACACAGGACCAGAATTGGTCCCAGCAAGTGGGACAGGAGAGCCAGAACCCTTAGCATCCAAAACACTAGCAGAGCTGGCAGAAGCAGCAAACACAGAATCACCAACAGAGAGCCTGACATCAACCAGCAAAGGAAGAATAGGTCTAGAATCAACAGGATGATAAGAACCAGTAGCATCAGCAAGTCCAATAGGATCAACAAGAGGCAAAACAGGGCACAAACTTTCTACCTCCACAAGAGGCACATGAGATCCCAAAATAGGAGTAACCTCCTTCAAATGCGGAGAGGAGTTTTTCAAAATTATATAATGCTGGATGGAAGCACCCTTCCACTAATTATGAGAGGATTTCTTCTTTTTAAAATCAGTGCTGCAATGAGCAGCAATATGACCAGTCTTAAAACATTTTATGCACCTAAAAGGAATACCCTTATAGTCCAGTTGTTGGGTCCAAGATCCCGTAGATGATTCAATTTTAGTTTTAGCTGGAAGACCTAGCGTGATATCAATATCTACCAGAATGCGGGTGAGGGTAGAATGATAAATATTAGAAGAGTCATGATCCAATGTCAAGAACTCCCCCAAAGCCTCCCCCACTTCCTTAATGATGAAATCATGCCAAAGATCAAGGGGGAGATTAGGGAGCTTAACCCAAATAGGGATCTTGCCGAAGACTTCAAAGTAAGGATTGAAATCGGGGTGCCAGGGTTTAACTATAAGCATAAATTTGTCCTCCTCCCAGCTGAAGAAATCTTCACACAAGATCTTAGATCTATCCTTAGCTCTATCAAATTTTGCTACAAAGAACCCTTTAGTTAAAGGAAAAATATGAACATTATCTGTTATTATTGGTTCCCATCTTCGAGACACCCAATCATGCAATTGGGGGAGACTGAGCCATAAGCCCCGAAAATAGCATATCAAACCATGAGTCTTAAATAATGAAAATAAAAAATTATGTACTAATGAGATTAAAATTGTACATAAATCATCATATAGGGTTTCCTTTTTGTCTTTGATCCTTTGTACGCAATTTCCCAAGATTACCTAAGAGAACCTCTCTCTCTCTCTCTCTCTCTCTCTCTCTCTCTCTCTACCCATACCTATTTCTTACTTATCTCTATCACCTCCTTTCTATCTCACTCTTTCCCCCTCTATCTCTATCTCCCTATAGATATATCTTCATGTCTATCTATATATCATTATCTCTAGATCTTTCTTATTTTCTTCATCTCTCCCTTCACCTATCATAATTTATCAATTAGTTAGAGGGGGAAGGGATGGGATTGTGGGGGGAAGAGGTGGGATGATGAGATGACAAAGGGAGAAAGGAGAAGGGGAGAAGGGGAATGGAGGAGATATGAGGTAGAAAGAGATAGAGAAGGGGGACGAAGAGACAAAAGAGGTGGAGAGAGAAAAAGGATAGTTAGGGAGCAATAGATGAAGATGGTGATGGGAGAGAGAGGGGGGGGGGGGGGGGTAATGGTGGGGGAGGGATGGGATGGTGAGAAGAGAAAGGGGAGATAGTGAGATATAGGAGTAATTATGGGGAGATAAATGCTATGGAGATGTCCTCGGATGTCTTCAAGGGCCCTTGGTGCCTTAAGTGGTCCTAAGGGGTCATCAAATGTGTTAATGAGTCATGGGATATATTAATGGGTCTTAGGATATATTAATAGGTCCTAGGGTATCCTAAGATACATTAATGGGTGCAAATAAGTCCTATGACACATTGATGGGTCAAAAAGAATATTAAGATACATTAAGGGGTCCTAGGATGTCTTAAGGAGTCTTAGACATCCTAAGGGCTCCTAAAGGATCATAAGGGGTCATAAGGGATCCTAATGTGTCATAGGACCCCTTATAATCTCTTATGAGCCCTTAGGACACCTTACCATACACAAATGTATGATAAGGGGTCCTAACAAGGCCTAATAGATCCTATGACACATTGATGTGTCCTAAGATCTATTAAGACCGCTTAGGACCCCTTACCATACACTAATATTTGGTAAGGGGTTCTAATTCGTCCTAAGGGGTCTTAAGGGGTACTATGGTACATTAATGTGTCCTAGAACCCATTAAAAATCCTTACAGCCCCTAAGATGTAGGGTAAGGGGTTCTAAAGGGTCTTGAGGGGTCCTAAGAAACATTAATGTGTCCTAGGTCCCCATAATAACCCTTAAAATCCCTAATATGTATCATAAGGGGTCATAAGGGGTCCCAAGGCACATTAATGTGTCCTAGGACTTCTTAAGACCCCTTATAACCCCTTGCAAAAAATTAGTGTATGGTAAGGGGTCCTAAGGGACTGTAAGAGGTCTTAAGGGCTTGTAGGACAGATTAATGTATCTTAGGAACCCTTAAGACCCCTTACGACTGCTTAGAACCCCTTACCATACACCAATGTATGGTAATAGGTCCTAGGGGGTCTTAAGGGGTCATAGGAAAAATTAATGTGTCTTAGGACCCCTTTAAGACCCCCTATGACCTCTTTAGGACCCCTTACTATACATTAGTGTATGGTAAGCAGTCCTAAGGGGTATTAATGTGTCCTAGGACCCCTTATGACCCCTTACAACTTCTTTGGGACCACTTACCATATATTAGTGTATGGTAAGGGTTTATATGTGGTTCTACGACACATTAATGTGACCTAGGACTACATAAAAACTCTTATGACCCCTAATATTTATGGAATGTGATCCTAAGTAGTCATAAGGATCTAATAATACAATAATGTGTCCTAGGACCCCTTATGATCTCTTAGGAACACTTAGGAACTCTTACCATACAATAGTCTATGGTAATGGTAAGGGGTCTTCAGGGGTCCTAGAAAATATTAATGTTTCTTAGGACCCCCTATGTCCCCTTAGGACCCCTTACTTAATGTATCCTAGGACCCCACAAGACCCCTTATGACCCCTTACCATACACTAATTTATGGTAATGGGTCATGAGGGGTATTAAAGGGTCCTAGGACACATTAATGTGTCCTAGAACCCCTTAAGAACCCTCAAGACCCCTTACCATTTAGTAATGTATGGTAAGTGGTCTTAAGGGGTTCTAGGACACATTAATGTGTCCTAAGACCCTTTAATATCCCTCAAGACAAGGGGTTCTTAAGGTGGCCCTAGAACCCCTTAAGACCCCTTATGAATGTATGGTAAGGGGTCATAAGTGGTTTCAAGAGATCACAAGGGGTACTAGGACACATTAATGTGTCCTAGGATCCCTTGTGATCTCTTATGACCACTTAGGACCCCTTACCATATACTAATGTATGGTAAGGGGTCCTAAGGGCTTGTAAGGGGTTCTTAGATACATTAATGTGACCTAGGACCCTTTATCAACCCTTACAACCCCTAATATGTATGATAAGTGGTCCTGAAGGGTCATAAGGAGTCATAAGGGCTCCTAATACACATTAATGTGTCCTAGGACCCCTTATGATCTCTTACGACCACTTAGGACCACTTTCAATACAATAATATATGGTAAGGTGTCCTAAGGGTTCCTACGGAGTCTTAAGGGGTTCTATGACATATTCATGTGTACTAGGACCCCTTATGACCTCTTACAACCCCTTAGGACCCCCTACCATACATAGGACACATTAATATATCCTAGGACCCCATATATCCTCTTACGACTTCTTAGGACCCCCTACCATACACCAATGTATGACAAGGGGTCCTAAAGGGTTGTACAGGTTTTAAGGGGTCTTAGGACACATTAATATTTCTTGTAACCAATTAAGACCCCTTAGGACCCCTTATCATACACTAATGCATGGTAAGGGGTCTTAAGGGGTTATGAGACACATTAATGTGTCCTAGAACCCCTTAAGGCCCCTTAGGGTCCCTTGCTATATGTTAGTGTACGGTAAGGGGTCTTAATTGTTCATAAGAGGTCAAAAGGGGTCTTAAGACCCCTTATGATCTCTTAAGAATGCTTAGGACCCCTTACCATACACTGATATATGGTAAGGGGTCCTGAGAGGTCTTAAGGGATCCTAGAACATATTAATGTGTCCTAGGACCCCTTAAGACCCCTGAGGACCCCTTACCATACATTAGTGTATGCTACATGATCTTAGGGGGTCTTAAGACCCCTTATGATTCCTTAACATACACTAATGTATGGTAAGGGGTCCTAAGGGGTCCTATGACACATTAATGTATGATTAAGACCCCTTATGACCCCTTACCACACATTAGTGTATAGTAAGGGGTCTTAAGGGGTTTTAGGTCACATTAATATATCTTAAAACTTTTTAAGATCCTTTACAACCCGTGAGGACCGTAAGGGGTCATAATGGGTCTTAAGGGGTCCTAGGACACATTAATGTGTCCTAAGACCCTTAAGAACCCTTATGATCTGTTAGGACCATTTATCATACGCTAATGTATGGTAAGGGGTCCTAAGGGATCTTAAGGGGTCCTAAGACATATTAATGTGTCCTAGGACCCCTTAAGACCCCTTACAACTACTTTGGGACCCTTTACCATATACTAGTATATGGTAAGGGGGTTGCAAGGTTTGTTAAGGGGTTCTAGGACACATTAATGTGACCTAGGACCCCTTAACAACCCTTGCAACCCATAAGATGTATAGAAACTTTTCCTAAAGGGTCCTAAGGAGTTATAAGGGGTCTTAAGACATGTTAAAATGTCGTAGGACCCCTTATGATCTCTTATAACCACTTAGGACCTCTTACCATATGATAATGTATGATAAGGGGTCGTAACGGGTTCTAGGGCACATTAATGTGTCCTCAGACCCCTTATGACCTCTTATGACCTTTGAGGACCCCTTACCATACACTGATGTATGTTAAGGGGTCTTGATGGGTCGTAAGGGGTCCTAGGACACACTAATGTGTCCTAGGACCCCTTGGGACCTCTTACCATACACAAATGTATGGTATAGGGTCCTAAGGGTTCTTAAGGTATCCTCGGACACATTAATGTATCTTAGAACCCCTTGAGACCTTGTAGGACCCCTTACCATACATTAGTGTATGGTAAGGGGTCCTAAGTGGTTGTAAGACATCATAAGGGGTCTTATGACACATTAATGTGTCATAGGACCCCTTATGATCTCTTACAACCACTTAGGACCCCTTTACCAAATACTAATGTATGTTAAGGGGTCCTAAGAGTTCTTAAGAGGTCCTAGGACACATTAATGTGTCCTTGGACCCTTAAGACCCCTTAGGACCCCTTACCATACATTAATGTGTCCTAGGACATCTTAAGACCTCCTAGGACCCCTTACTATATATTAGTGTATGGTAAAGGGTCTGAAGGGGTCGTAAGGGGTTCTAGTACACATTAATGTGACCTAGGACCCCTTAATAACCTTTAAAACCCCTAAAATGTATGGAAAGTGGTCCTAAAGGGTCATATGGGGTCATAAGGGGTCGTAAGACACATTAATGTGTCCTATGACCCCTTATGATCTCTTACAACCACTTATGACCCCTTACCATGCACTAATGTATGGTAAGGGGTCTCAAGGGGTCCTAAGGGATCTTAGGACACATTAAGAGATCTTTGAGGACCCCTTACAACCCCTTAGTACCCCTTACTATACACTAATGTATGGTAAGGGGTCATAAGGGGTCATAAGGGGTCTTAAGGGGTCCTAGGACACATTATTGTGTCCTACAACCCCTTAAGACCCCTTAGTACCCCTTACTATACATTAATGTATGGTAAGGGGTCCTAAGTGGTCGTAAGGGATCATAAGGGGTCCTCAAACACATTAATGTGTCCTAGAACCCCTTATGATCTCTTACAACCACTTAGGACACCTTACCATAAACTAATGTATGTTAAGGTGTTCTAAGAGGTCTTAAGGGATGTTAGGACACATTAATGTGTCCTAGGACCTCTTAAGACCCCCTAGGACCCCTTACCATACATTGGTAAGGGGTCCTAAGGGGTCTTAAGATCCTTTAAGAGATCTTAAGGGGTCCTATAACATATTAATGTGTCCTATGACTGATTAAGTGGTAGTGTTATAATGCATTGAGAGGGGGGTGGTGAATCAATGCAACCACATTCTTTAAACCTTATTTAGAAACTTCCAAATTAACCAAGATGAAAATGATACTATAACATAAAAGAAAAGTAAATTAAACATCTACAACATGCAAGAGAAGAACACCAATATTTTTCTCATGGAAAACCTTGGTTAGAGGGAAAAATCATAGTGGAAATTAGTACCCACAAATTATCACTACTTCAACAATAAGATTTTCCCTGTTGAAGGCATTACATCATCCAGTTAAGGGCATACTCGGTTAATAGTATCTATAGTCATGTCAAAAGCTATTACAAAATCCATGTTAGGAGCTACCCAATTAAGGGATTTACAAACTCCTTTTGAGAGTCACCTACTTAGAGGATTTAATCTTTAGACCCTTTAGGATCATGCTCACCCTGTTAGGAGTGGCCCTGTTAAGGGACTTAACTTGCAAACCTGTTAGGATTTAACAAGTGATGCTTATCTGAAAAATAACACATTGCTTAACAAATATGTTGTACTTCTACTTAATGAACTGTTTAGAGTATACTAACACCTTCTCTCTAACTTCTCTAATCACCTTCATGCATAACAACCCTTCATATTACAATTTACATATCCTTTTATACACCTCTTTCTATGTCGGTGGAAAACATAAAATGTGTTACCAAAGTCAGCTTCCAAATCAACTAAAACAATTGAGTGAGAACGCCAAATCATCATTTTAAATTCCTTAATGTCAATCCTATACAATTCAATAATAAATTAAAACATACTTTGGCTTTTTCTCCACCGATTTATCGATTCCATTAGACTTACTCCGTTGGTACTCTATTCTACCCAATATCACCAGTTCTCTTCCTTAAATCTCTTCCTGTATCGTAAATTAGCTGATGTGATTCTAGACATAGATTTACATGATATTGTGAATGCTTCCACATGAACCACATAACCTAAAACCTCCAAAATATTTATTGTTGATCATTTGTTCCACAAATGAGTACCCTGCAACCAATACATTGAACACTTAGTAACTTTACTTAGTTGATCCAATGCACTATCAATATGACTGATCTATCACTCCCAGTGTGCTTTGTTGCCAAAAATGAAAACACCACTCCAATACTTCATGCTCTTGGAATCAAACATCTTCATCACAATGCCAACAATCTCCCCCTTTGGTATTGATGGAAAATGAAGTGAAAATTTTGACTAAGTAACAACACTTGCAAAAATACACCTCCATAATTGTACATGACTCCCCCTTACATAACCACAATTTTTCATTGACCACTTACTCCCCCTTTGACAAAAATGATAAAGGTATGAAAAAGTACCAAAAACCAAAAATGTATTATCGTTATAGTAAATGCCAACTTATATGAACTGCTAGAGACATCAAAAAAATTGGTCCTTAATACCTAAAGATCATTCTCCCATGTCTTCTTTAGATTCTCCATGATTCCTATCTGTCCTTTTAATAGATAATCTAGTTCTTCCAATGCATCTACAATGCTCATATTTGGTAAGGCTAGAACAAATTTATCTTCCTTTATTCCTTTTTGCAGTAAATCCATTTTGGGAATCAAATAACTATGTAGCTCTAATAATTTTTCTACCTTTTCTCCTTCTCATTATTGTAAGTTTTGAGCTTATGATTAACAATGTTCACTGAAGCTCCAAACCTTGTTATAGAGTGGTCCACCGGATCAAATTAGGAAACTAACTTCTTTAGCTCCTATTGAGCTTCAACTCTTTTCTATTCAATATCTTGAATAAACTTTGAAAAATCACAAATTGTGGCAAGAACTTTACCACCTTCCTTTAGTGCTTCCTTTACCCGGTTCACACCAACTGCTAATGAACCTCTATCAAGTGGAATTGACTGAAATAGTTTCTCTGAGTGTTTCTTCTCATAGGCCTTTTCACTTTGTGCATAGCTACATCTTCAAGACTTTTCATATGTTCTACAACTATCACTCGTTTACCCATTTTCTCAATAGGTGTAGAATTTGAGTCATAATCAATCTCAGGCATCAAATTTGATAATATGTTTGTTTCTAAGCGGATTACTCATGCCTCTTTCTTGAGAGCCTTAATCTTATCCTTTTTAGGTTTAGTCTTTATTGTAGTAGCAATGTCCATGAGCTCATTAGAGCTCAAGGTACGCAAATTAACTAGCCCTTGAATGGCTGGAAAATCATCTTCATCCAAACTTTCCTTAATAGTACACATGGACTGAGAATGTGTTACCTATCCTTTTTCCTTATCTACAGTCCCTTCCTTTTTTTCTTTCTTTCCTTTCTCTCCTTGCACCTCCACATCTTTAGTATGTGTTTATTCTTGAGTGTTCTCATCTCTTACAGTTATATTACCTATCAGTAATTATTGCTACTCTCTGGTTGATGCATTCACTATGGTATCATTAGTCATAACATATTTCATGAATTTTTTTATCCCTGTATTTTCCAGGGCATCCACCTATTCTTCTATAGTAACCTTGAACTCTCTCGTAACATTCAAGATGGGAATATCATCTATGGTGATTTCAACAACATCAATCTCTCATCGTCTATCGTTATGAGTTATATGTGGCTCATTATGTTCATGTTCTTCTTTTTCTTGTTCTTCAAGACCCAAAAACTTCTTCAAGATAGCCTATGTTTCCTCTTGAACTAATTGAGATTCTCCATTGAGTAACCTTGTCAACATTCTCCTTGTCTTGAATGCCAGTCTAGTTTTCCCAAGAGTCTCTTTGATTTCCTCCTTTGACATCTTTTGTTGTAATAGGACTAAAATATATTCTATCAATTTCATCTTTCTTTAATGTAGCAAGACACCTAGCTTCAATCTTGTCACAAAGAGATATGGGGACCTATCCTTGCAAGTAAATAATATCTTTTCTCATTTTATTAATACTAAATACAACGACATCCTCTTTTATCTTCTACTCTTCTTTATTGAATTTATCATAATGCTTCTGAGCATCAACCAATATACCCCACTTTCTAAGTTTATCCTGTATTATATCTATTGAAATAAACTTACTGATATCTATTTTATCAGATTTCATGGTTGGGGAGCTAACAACCTTATATTTCTTACCGATGGCTTTCAGCTCCTTCTGGGCATCATCCGATTCAGTTTCTTCTTCCTCACTCCTTCTAGGATCCTTGTTCCTTTGTGCTTTTTCTTTCTTCCTTTTTCGGTAACCTTCATTGTTTCTGTTGTCTCCTTGACCTTTGTAGGCTTAGATTTAGAAGCCTCTATCGACTTATCTTTCCTTTCCAATGGAAATTTTACAAGATGAGAGGATTTCTCTTGTTTCATAGCTGTATCACTCCTACTTTGTCTACTAGTTGATGCATAAATAACTTCTACTTCTTCATCTTCTACCACTGTTGTAGATGTACTTGATTATTCTTCTTCATAGTTGGCTCTTGTCTTATCTATCATCTCCTTGGTGAAACCGTTCTTTCATGCAAAATTATCTACTTCCTGTCTTACCTTTTTCTCTATCACCAGTTGGTTTATTTTCTATAGACTTCTATGTCATTCTCTTTAAAATTTCCAAACCTAGGTTCATTTGGATCTATTGGTTTTGACAATAGATCATCTGTGTGTAGACTTAGCCTATTAAACTCTCCCTCATAGCCCATAGGCATCTACCAAGAGGTTCTTGGTTCAACTACTTCCATGATACATGTATATGTAAATACCATAAGGCAGATAGTGTCCTTGTACTTCTCAACTATCTTAGATGAGATTCTTTTCCTGTGATGTATTTTCTTTTGAAATTATTTTAAGTAACCCCATACTTCTTTGGTGAACTTGTCACCAAGAACTCTAATGCAATTACTAATTTGTATTACTTTTGGTTTACCCAAAGTCCAAGTAATATTTCCAATATCGGGAAAGAAATTATTGAAGTATAACATATCTCATATTTCTGGTCCCATTGGTACCAGCAAGTCCCATTAGTACCTGACCATATTTGAATTATTGTTTCTAGTCCTTCTTAATCTTCTGCATGTTGAGGAGAAATTTCTCTCTCATTGTCTCTCATAGGTCATAATCAACATTCTCCTTAATCATCTGGTATGTATCATGCATAACAACACTAGGAATACTATTCATTCTACTAGAATGGTAAACTTTGTATCATGTTACCATCATAACAAACTTCACCTCTAGATCAACTATGTCATTGCCAATCATTGCTTGTTTATTCCATTTAGATCTAGTCAACCGAGTGACTTCATCTTGAGGTACAAACCTCAACACTAGTAATTTTCCAGTTGCACAAACACATGTAACTACATGAATATCTTTCTTTGCAATCTTATTTTGTTGTTCAAGCCACATGAGATGATCATGCACTCTAATAAGAACATATCTGACTTGTTAATCATCAAAATCCATGGAAAAACTGATCACATACTCAAAACCCTTGTCAGAAACCCTCTTATGTTCATCCTTTAGCACAAGATTATTACAAATCTTCTCATATTGCTTGGAAATGACTGAAGAACCCAAATACTCTTGTTTGCAATGGATGTATGCTCTAACATCTTTGACATAAAGTACATTATAGGGCACCCACTACATCATCCTTTTTTCACTTAAATGAATGTCTCTTCAATTTTGGTCAAGTCCTCTTAGTAATATCAATTACTACAGGTGTATCCATCTCAAAATAATGGATTTGAGCTCAAAGAAATGGATAAATACCTTTCAGATTCCTGCAACTAGGGTTTTTGTCAAGCAGAGTTGAATACCATCTAATTTCCTTCACAAGATCTCAAAAAAAACACCTTTTGATCACCTTAATTAATGTAAATTACTTTTAAAATGCTTATGTTGCTCTATCACTTTTCTTAGAATTCATAATTTTCAAAATGAGACCTAAACAACCTTTTATCTACAATCACATACTAGCATTAAGTGCTCACCGGTTAAACATAACCATACATCGTTCACTTCAAAAATCTCACTTGTGATACTATGAAACATTGTTTTAATCAGATTAACTTCACATCATACTTTCAAACATCATTATGCATACGAATATGCAAATAAAACTTATTTCACATACTTCTAAGGGGTCCAAAAATAGATCTAGCAATGTTTGCTTCTCTTAAGCCAAAAATAGGCTTAGTTAGCTGATAATTTCTCCACATTTGATTAGAATACAGATCCTTCTAATGAATTACTATCACTCTTTTTCATCTAGGTTTGATTCATTTGCCTTCTGGTCTCTTCCATTATTGCAATATTTTTTCCCTTTTGATCATTTGACTGGTTAACCAGTTGATTTCTATGTTGCTTCTTGACCTAAACAAATTTGTAATATGTCCAATCTTGTGACAATTAAAACATGCCATTCGTTTTCTCTTCAAGGTCTTGCATTACCTCTATTATTCCTCATTTTTTAGTTAATGGCCATGTGACCATAATTGTGACAATGTGAGTATTCGTCATTTCATCAATTTTAATTTTGATAAGAAATTTGATGGTTTACATATGACCTTTGATTTTTCACTCTTGTCCTACACTCATTAGCTCCATGACCATACTTTTTGCAATTGTAACAATAGCCATCAAAAGTACTATATCTAGTCTAACATTCATTAGTGGTGTGTCCCACCTTGTGATAAATAGAACATACAAGAGCACTAGGTCTAATTTTGCATACATTAGTAGTATGTCCCACCATATGATAATTAAAACACACAGGTTAATAGGATGTCTTACCGGGACTTCTTTTGGTTTCCTTTGGTCTAGAAATAACCTCTTTCTTGGTTCTATTGGTTTCAGAAGACTCACCAACTTCAAAACTGGTATAGCCTAGACCTTGGTTCTCTCCATGCATTCTCCGATTCTTGATTTTATCATCAAGATTTGTAGAAATTTCATTGAATTTTTTTAGTAATTAATTTATAGCCTTCAACTCACATTTTAGTTTCTCATTCTCATTTTTCAGATTTTCATTTTCCATCAGGACTCCTTTCTTTTCTTGATTTGTTTCATGTAGATGTGCATACAATGTACCAACTTCTTGTTTAGATTTGAAAACCTCATCCATCTTGGCTTTTAGGGATTCTTCTAAAGCCTTTCTTGCTTCCATCTTTTGACCCATTCTTATAGAAAAATATTCCAACTCTTTTTTTATATTCTTCTTGTCTTTAATTAGCTCCTCATTCTCCAAGGACATAGCCTCCAAGGCTTCAGATTCATCATATCCACAACACTCTGATAGTTGTTCAATAAGCTCTTGTATATTGGCTCTTGATTTCTTAATTTGTTCTTTCAACTGCTCAATAAATTCTTTAGCATCTGTAAGTTTCTTCTCAAGCTCAATTAGATATCTCATTGATCCCTCCATATATTCCTTAAGGATCCTTCCTAAGTTGTTAGGATTCTTCAAGGGAACTTGTCTCTGATACCAATTTTTAGTTTTATAAGGCACTGAGAAGGGGGGTGAATAAGTGCAACCACAGATCTTAAAACCTTATTCAATAACTTCCAAATTATCCAACATGAAAATGATACAATAACATAAAATTAAAGTAAATTAAACATCCACAACATGCAACACAAGAACACCAATATTCTTCTCATGGAAACCCTTGGTTAGAGGGAAAAAAAATGGTGGGGATTAGTACCCATGAATTCTCATAGCTGAAACAATAAGATTTTCCTTGTTAAAGGCATTACATCATCTAGTTAAGGGAATTCTTGATTAAGAGTATCTATAGCCATGTTAAAATCTATTACAACATCCTTGTTAGGAGCTACTCAATTAAGGGATTTAGAAACTCCTTCTGAGAGTCACCGGTTTAGATGATTTAACATTCATATATGTTAGGATCCTTCTCACCCTATTAGGAGTGACCCTATTAAGCTATTTAACTTGCAAACCTTTTAGGATTCAACAAGTGATGGTGATCTGAAAAATAACACTTATTGCTTGATAGATTTGTTGTTGTTCTTCTTAATGCACTTCTCAGAGTATACTAACACCTTTTCCATAACTCCTTTAATTACCTTCATATTGCAACCCTCCATATAAAAATTTTCATCTCCTTTTATAAACCTCTTTCAATGTCGACGAAGAACCTAAAACATGTTACCAAAGTCATCTTCCGAATCAACTAAAATAATTGAGAGAGTACACCAAATCATTATTTTGAATTCCTTGATGTCGACCCTAAATAATTTAATAAGAAATTAAAATGTACTTTAACTTTTTCTCAACTGGTTTACCGATTCCATCAGACTTACACTTCTAGTACTCTATTCTATCCAATATCATTAGTTTTCTTCCTCAAATCTCTTCATGTACTATGAGTTACCTAATGTGGTTCTAGACAGATTTATATGATATTTTTAATGCTTCCACATGAACCGCATAACTTGAAACCTCTAAAATATTTATCATTGATCATCATTTCCACAAATGAGTATCCTTCAACCGATACATTGAACACTTAGTAACTTTACTTAGTGGATCCAATGCACTACCAATATGACTGATCTATCACTCCTAGTGTGTTTCATTGGCAGAAATGACAACACCACTCCAACACTTCATGCTATTGGACTCAAACATCTTCATCAAAATGCCAACATTAAGACCCCTTATGACCCCTTACCATTTATTAGTGTATGCCAATATTAGTATTATGACCCCTTATGACCCTTTACGATCTCTTATGACCACCTAGAAACCCTTACCATACACTAATTTATGGTAAGGGGTCTTAAGGGTGTTGCCATATTTTAGTTCAATTTTTTAAAATTGTCTTTGGAGTTGGATAAGTGTGTTAGTGCTTGATTGTCTTCTTGGAAAATAAGTTACTCCATTCTCCCCAAAGATTGCATTCCTACAATATTTTCCAAACCTGAAGGATGTTTGTATCATCTTAAAATGGAAGCACTTCCATGATAAGAACGTTTAGCCCTCCAAGTAAGTGGTTTGGGGTCATGTTGAACACCTTGAATGGGTACTCGACTTGGATCTGGCTTTTTCCCCTGTTCTACCCCATTTTCCACTTCTTCCTGGCATTTTCCTAGCATTTTGGACTATGAACTTGAGATTCTTGACCTTAGGGTCAAGGTCGACCTGTTAGGTCAAGGTCAACCTCGACCTTGACCTAGGTTAGGGATGACCTCAACCCTGACCTAGGTCAAGGTCAACCTTGTCCTTGACCCTAGGGTCCGAGATCCTCGGGGTTAGCTTCCAGTTTTGAGATTTCATTAAAATCTTGTCTTTTCCCTCTTCAGGGCCACTATTTCTCAGATTAAGTGTCAAATTCTCAAATTAATATTTGAGGTGGACCTTTCTTGAAATTTGTATATGATTCCTAATTTATTATTGGAGATTAGCATTTCTCGAGTTTTGTGCCTAATGCTCAAATTAACTTTGGGGTTGGCCTTACCTCAAATTTTGTGACAAGACTCTTAAATAATTATTTTATTTCTATATTAAGGGTGGCCCCCTTATAGAGTTTTGTGTCAAGACTTTAATTTAATTTCCTCTCCATGTGCACCTCTCTAAAGTTTTGTGCTATGGGCCCTTAATTATTGTTTTCTAGAAGGCCCCTCTTGTGCCCTAGATCACTATAAAAGGGAGCCTTCCTCCCTCATTTTCTCATCTCATATTTCATCTCACAATCTCTCAATCAAGTTTTGCAATCAATCTCTCAAGCTCTCAAGAAAGAAGATCAAGCATTCAAGCATTCAAGCATTCAAGATCCAATTCATCAAGGAGATCCATTAGTAGCCATTGAAGGATTCAAGCTCTATGGAGCTCTCTTGTTGAAGATTCCTCCATCCATTCAAGCCTATTCCTATTGCAAGATCCATTCAAGATTGGTGTTGAAGATCTAAAGACAATTGATTGGAGACATCCTACATTTGATTCTACATTCATCCATTCTTGTGGATTCAAGGATTTGAATCCTCCGCAAGGGTTTCAACTCAAGCAAGGTGAATTGTTCCATTTACTTTGTTTATTCTAGCAATTTCAATTCAATTTCAAGGTTAATTCCTAAATTGGGGTTTGACTGAGGCAAACCCCTTCCCCCCAACAAAAAAAACCATTTTTTCTTGCAGATACAGGTGCAAACTTTCAAATATGAGATCAGATTTGGATACTCTTTTCGGTGAACTTCTGAGATCTGCAAACAAAGTCAAAATTGACCTTCAGAATAAAAATGTAGCCTTTGACCTTTTATGAGGGTCAATGTCGACCTGATCTAATCTCAGAAAAAGATTTATGGGTTTTGTAGATTTTGCAGTTTCAAGTCAAGTGGGCGAAAATCAATAGTTTTTGAGATCATTTGATAGGATTTTCAGCCGATTCTTTTTCGGAGGTAAGTACCTTTATTTCATAATTTCAATATTATTCATCTACATTTGCTTTCCATATCAATATAATTCCATGTAAGTATAAAATATTGGTCTTGGGATCTCTTTTATGTGCAAACCATTGTTCTAGGACCCCACCACATATTTTATCCTTTACATTTTGGTGAACCCGACATACTTACCCCTTTCTTTTGTGGATTTAGATGCCCTATTGTGTTAGATCTCCCTTTCTATTATCTTGTGTGTTCACCTTCACTATACATTTTGGTGAACCCGACACACTTACCCTCCTTTCTTTTGTGGATTTAGATGCTCTATTGTGTTAGATCTCCCTTTCTATTATCTTGTGTGTTCACCTTCACTTATACATTTTGGTGAACCCACAATAGAAAAATATTTCTTTTTGGTGTTAGATTTGCATTTTATGTTAGATCTTACATGCTTGTAAAAGTAGATTTCCTTTATGCTCTTGCATTTATATTTCAAAAATACAAAAAAATTGCAAAATTTCTTCAAAAATACAGAAACATTTACATTGCTTTGTGGAATTAGATGCCCTATTGTGTTTGAATGCATTTGGATTTATTTTCTATGCATTTCTTTATTTATTATCATGTTGTGTAAGTTGTTTCAAACATTACATGGTGTTACACCTAGAAAGACTTCATTTATTACATGTGATCTCCATCATATTTCTCTTTATGGAGAGGAGTTGAGGATTGATGTTAATTCTTCTTCTAATAGATGCCCTTCTTCCCCCTCTAGGGATCAAGCTCTAGTGAATTATGGAAACCCTACAATGTGCTTTATTGGTAGGGATGATAATCCTCCTATTTGGGATGAACCTTCGGATTTGGATGTTGATTACTCTCTTCCTCATGACACCATTGTCGATGATGCCTTGGATAATGACATTGATTTATCCCCTCCTCACAAAGAAGCTTTGATACAAGAGGTTGATTTATTCATACATGATCATAACTCTTTTTCTAAAACACATGTAGACATTTTAGTGAAAGAAGATGATAGTATAGATCCTTTACCTCCATTTGAGATTCCTTCTAGTGATGAGGCATTAGTGGAGAATGATATGAATTCCCTTAATGCTCTCCCTTTTAGTGATGATCTTATGGAGAATCAAGATCTTACCTTATCTCCTCCTAGGATGTCCTCTTTTCTTCCTTCTTATGAATCTATTTGTAGTGTTGAGACAACTAAAATGGTTTATCCTAAACCCTTGTTGACTATCAAAGGTTGTCCTCACATTACTGTCAAAGGTAAACCTATAGAGTCTTTCAATTATCAAGATTCTATAGCTCACACATATCGTACAAGGAATAACCTTCAACCTAATCTAGTGGTTTATACTTCTTTACCACCTTCTCAACCCATTCTTCCTCCTCCACCTCATCTTCCTAGCAAGGAGTATGATTTGATTAACCAATTACAAAATAATCCTACCAAGATTTCTTTATGGGAGCTTCTTCAAACTTCATCTACCTACTATGAAGCCTTGCAAAAAACTCTAGCAACTCTTCCTACTCCACCTCCTAATCAAGAGAACATCAATGACTTCTTACAATGCATGCATGCTAGCCCGGGTCCTCTTGATATTGTATTTACTCAAAAGGATTTACCTTCTAAAGAAGTTTAGAATTAGTATGATGCTCTTATGGTTGTTGTTTCTATCAATAAAAGTATCATTCATAGGACCTTGATTGATAATGGATCTAGACTTAATGTTTGTAGCATGGACATGCTCAAAGTAATTAACGCTGATCTTTCAACTATTCAACCTGATAATGTTCCTATACGTGGCTTTAATAACATTGCTAAGTGTTAATATTTCAGACTTTAGAGGAAATCACAAACTAAAATACAACTACTTTTAATGATGAATAAACAAGGATGGAGAATACCCGATATAGAAGCCTTAAATTCGCTTGGAGATGCCCTCTAGATTGTACAGATTTGTCCTTCAAATTTGATGGAATATTTCCTTATGATTTGCTCAAAGTTGTCCTTGAAATAATGCTGAAGATTGTCCTTGATGTATGCTCTAATTCGCACCAATAGTCTGCTCCAAAATCCTGTCCTAATTTGCTCCAATATTCTTCTCTTATTTGCTCCAATATTCTACCCTTATTTGCTCCAATATTCTTCTCTTATTCGCTCCAATATTTTGCTCTTATTTGCTCAAATATTCTGCCCTAATTTGTAGAATATTATACTATACTTCTACTCTAAAGTGTGTGATAAGACACCTTGATTTAATGGATGAAGTCTACAATTTCTCCTTTTATTTCTGCTCCTATTATGCAAAATCTTCTGCTACTTATAGGTCTACTTCTAGTGCGAATTACCTTAGCATGTTATGTTTTGGATGCCTTTGTAATTCACACTCCAATCAAATATATATGCGCAAGGAGGTGTGTCAAAGAGACACAACCTTTCAAACATATGGGGGCCGACCTCAATTAGGCAATTTAATAAACAATTACAAGTTATTCTTTTTCATGCATGAGTCGTCCCTTAATTATTTAACAAGTCGTCCCTTCTTTCATAATTCTTTCTCAATGCAATATTAATAATATTATCTTCCTTCAAGGCCATAATATCAACACTCCCCCTTGGACTTGAGAGGAAGATAAAAAATTACAAGATACACATAATGAACCAGATAAACCATGAGCATAATCATAGTGAATATCAAATCCATAGTTCAAATTGTAGTAATGTTTAATCCATATAAGTCATCATATCAAGATTAACATATTCATCAAGGATGGCATCATAGCAACATTATTGAATAGCATCAAGTTATCAGTAATCATTACACACATGGAAAATCCATAGCATAAAAAAAAAAACATAACATAAAAACATAGAACTATATCATACGGGTCAACACCTGGAGCTGCGCTCTATTATATCACATGGATCAACATCTGGAGCTGAGCTCTATTATATCACACGGATCAACATCTGGAGCTGAGCTCTATTTTCACATGGGTCAACACCCGGAGATGCACTCTATTTTCACACGGATCAACATCCAGAGCTGAGATCTATTATGGATTGCCTCAATCCGGAGAATCTATCCATGCTATGGTAGTGGATTGCCTCAATCTGACGAATCTATCCATGCTATGGATTGCCTCAATTCGACGCATCTATCCATGCAACAATAGTGGATTGCCTCAATCTGGTGAATCTATCCACGCTATGGATTGCCTCAATTCGGTGCATCTATCCATGCAACAATAGTGGATTGCCTCAATCCGGCGAATCTATCCACGCTATGGATTGCCTCAATTTGGCGCATCTATCCATGCAACAATAGTGGATTGCCTCAATCTGGTGAATCTATCCACGCTATGGATTGCCTCAATTTGGCACATCTATCCATGCAACAATAGTGGATTGCCTCAATCCAGCAAATCTATCCACGCTATGGAAGGTTAAACAATATTACACAATATAAACATAGATCAATGATCAATCATAACATAAAGTATCATAATTCCAAAATAGGAAATTTTACAAAAAATATCTAATCATGGAGAAGTTTATAACATAAATGGTAATGTAGGTAGGCCCATATATAAACTCCTCTAGAGTACATAGGGTTCTGATTCTGTTGACTTTGTTTCTACAATGGAGGCTTGGAGATTGTTTTGGTTTGGACAATTAATAGCCTTGTGACCAAATTTTCTACATTGAAAGCATTGAATCTTAGAGGGGTCTCCTCTTTGAAAATTGTTGTTCTAATGATCTCTCCCCCTCCATGCATTGTTGTTATGGTTCCTATCTTGATTTCTTTGATAGTTTCTCCATCCGTTATTGTGAGGATTTCTTTCTTGATGGTTATTGAAACTTCTTCTTCTTGTTTTGTTTTGTAAGTTTCCTTTTCCTTCGTCCTAGAGGTCTCTTTTCCTTTTGTTTTGATTTTGATTTCCTACCTTTTGAAATTGAGAGTATAGAACTTTTATATCATCTTTGAAATTTGATCCCCTAGAGATTAACCTGGATTCTTCTTGAAGGCAGTCAATTTTCAATTTGTCAAATTTAGGTAGTTTCTTACAGGCACTGATTCCTTGAATAAAGGCATCCCAAGCTAGGGGTAATCCATTAAGTGCTATCATAGATAATTACTTTTCATCATAGTTATACCCAACAGTTGCAAGTTGATTTCTTAAATTTGTAATCTTTGCAAAGTATGAGGTGATGGTTTCCCCTTGATCCATTTTGATTCGTGAAATCTCATTCTTAAGAGTCATGATTCTTAATCTCAAACATCCCTGATAATGAGGAGAACATTAGATGAGCTGCTTCTAAGCTAGAGATTGTGGGTATGATGTGGTCTTTTACATTGTCAATTAGAATTCTCATAGCCTTGTTATTATTCTTATCCCATTCATGTTTTTCATCTTCATTCATATCATCTCTGGTTTTGGAGGGCTTCCTTAGAATTGAATCTATCTCTAGTTCTCTGAAAAGCATAAGTATTCTCACTTTCCAAGATGAAAAATTTAAGGCTCCTTCAAGTCTATCTTCAGGCCTTATCCATTTGACATGATGTATATATATATATATATATTAAATTTATAGTAGCTAGGATGATTTCCTAAGTCTGAAATGGATCTTCTCTCACCTAGGCTCTGATACCATGTTAATATTTTAGACTTTAGAGGAAATTACAAACTAAAATACAACTACTTTTAATGATGAATAAACAAGGATGGAGAATACCCGATTTAGAAGCCTTAAATTCGCTTGGAGATTCCCTCTAGATTGTACAGATTTGTCCTTCGAATTTGATGGAATATTTCCTTATGATTTTCTCAAAGTTTTCCTTGAAAGAATGCTGAAGATTATTCTTGATGTATGCTCTAATTCACACCAATAGTCTGCTCCAAAATCCTATCCTAATTCGCTCCAATATTCTTCTCTTATTCACTCCAATATTCTACCCTAATTCACTCCAATATTCTACTCTTATTCACCCCAATATTCTACCCTAATTCACTCCAATATTCTGCTCTTATTTGCTCAAATATTCTGCCCTAATTCGTAGAATATTATACTATACTTCTGCTCTAAAGTGTGTGATAAGACACCTTGATTTAATGGATGAAGTCTACAATTTCTCCTTTTATTTCTACTCCTATTATGCAAAATCTTTTGTTGCTTATAGGTCTACTTCTAGTGTGAATTACCTTAGCATGTTATGTTTTGGATGCCTTTGTAATTCACACTCCAATCATATATATATGCGCAAGGAGGTGTGTCAAAGAGACACAACCTTTCAAACATATGGGGGCCGACCTTAATTAGGAAATTTAATAAACAATTACAAGTTATTCTTTTTCATGCATGAGTCGTCCCTTAATTATTTGACAAGTCATCCCTTCTTTCATAATTCTTTCTCAATGCAATATTAATAATATTATCTTCCTTCAAGGCCATAATATCAACACTAAGAACACTTTAGGAATCATTACCTTACCTATCAAAGTAGGACCAGTCATCCTGAATACACCTATTCATGTTATGTATGGACCTCTCAATTATAACCTTCTTTTGGGTAGACCTTGGTTGCATGAGATGCATGTCGTTCCTTCCACCCTTCATCATAAAGTCAAGTTTATACATAACAACAAGATGTATTTGCTTCATGCAGATGATGCACCTAATCCTTGTCTGAATATTCAAACCCACACTACTCCTATTCCTAATAGTAATCCTCCTTCCTCTAATGCTCTTCCTAATGATGATTGGGGAACCTTGGATTTTAATCCTACCTTTATTGGAGAGTATAAGGTTAATGATCTTGATTTTATGAAGAAACAAAGAGAATTTGAATAATGAGTTTTTACTTCTAAATCCCTTCATAATAACTTTGTCATTGCTTCTACCCACAATAAATCTGTCAAACCTACTAAGGATAATATAGTGACTACTGAAGCTCCATGGACTCCTTCTGATATAGCTTCTTGTTATGGTCCTGGTTATCACTTCCTAGTTAAACAAGGATTTAATGGTCAAGGATGTGGTAAGCATAAATAGGGAATTCAAATGCCCTTACACATTGGGGGGCATGGGCATTCTTATGGATTGGGATTTAATCCTCAACAAAAAATCAATGTTAACAACATCTTTAATAACACTTCAAAACATGATGAAACTATAAAGGAATTTGACCAAGAAGTTATTTTTCCCAAACTCCTTCGTGCTAAGATGATTACTAGACCTAAAAGCAAAAAGAAACGTAGTCCACACTTGAAGACTCTTCCTTTTTTCTTTTTTTTTTATATCATAGATTTCATGATCACTCTACTAATGAATATCAAGCTTTACATTATAAGATTAGGTAGCTCATTGATAGTAAGGTTATTTATATAGCATGTGGCAATGAGTTGTATTTCAATATTATTTTCTCTAAATAACATTTATGTTCCTATTATAGAGCTCCACATTATCTAAACAATGTTAGCCTAATTCTTGGGGGCTCGTTGTCTTGCATAGTGTTGTGAGTGATATAATAGGTCCCCTTCCATCTTTGTTCCTACACTTAGGGGACAACGATGTCATCTCTTTCTTTTCTATCTTTCTAGGATTCACCTCTTTCCTTGGTTAAGTAGTATCCATCTATTATGTGATATCCAATCATACATGAAAATTTTGGTTTGCATTGAGGATCTATGTCCTTGATCACATCCTATTTTGTTGTTTGACATTAGGTTTCCATGGTGGATAAATCTCTCACCTTGGCAACTGAATAGTGTGCTATCCCTCACAAAGGTTACTTTTTCACTTCTTGCATGATATGTCTTTGCATTCGTCCCTTCCATGGCCTCATAGGAGCTGTGACCTTCTTGGCTTGGACTGGGTGTTGTCTATGGATATTGTCTTGATGTTGAAGAAGGCTTTATCCTTGTTCTTTTATTTCCTTAACATGTCAAAATAGTATGTTTTTGCCATGTTAAGGAGGGCGGCATATTTACGACCTCTCTCATTCTATATTATGTATTTTTGTTCTAACCTTTTGTTTTGCAGGATGTTAAATCTCAGAAGGTAATGCACATAAGTTGCTAAATCCTAAAGGGACATGCATTTCCAATTTCAAATATGCTAAATCTTCTGAAGGTAATGCACATAAGTTTCTAAATCCTGAGGAGACACACATTTTTCAAATTTTTCAATATGCTAAATCTTGGAAGGTAACACACATAAGTTGCTAAATCCTAAAAAGACACACATCAATATGCTAAATCTTCCGAAGGTAACACACATAAGTTGATAAATCCCGAGGAGACACACATTTTTCAAATTTTTCAATATGCTAAATCTTGGAAGGTAACACACATAAGTTGCTAAATCCTAAAAAGACACACATCAATATGCTAAATCTTCCAAAGGTAATGCACATAAGTTGCTAAATCCCGAGGAGACACACATTTTGTATTCCATGCTGATACAAGAAGGTGGATCCATGGGTACTTTATAAAATCCATCAGAAGATGCACTACATACATGCACAAAGCCACTAGAAGGTGCACAACATTATGGGGTGACTATCAAGTATTTTCTTGGTGGTCTATCCTATCCTTTTGTGGTTCACAATGGGATATACACATCTTACTCGGTGAGCTAACCACTCCTCTCTCTCCTTTTCCCTATTTTCTTCAGTGATGTCTCTCTTATTACAATCTTGGAGTTGATGAAGACTCGAGTCCTTGGGGGCTTGAGGATTCATTTGTCCCTTTTATTTCAATAAGATTGTCTTTTTCTTTGTTATCTCCTTTACCAAGAGTTTGCATTGAGTCCATACTCTTGCTAAAGTGGGGGCTTAATGTATCATCTTAAAATGGAAGCACTTCCATGATAAGAACATTTAGCCCTCCAAGTAAGTGGTTTGGGGTCATGTTGAACACCTTGAATGGGTACTCGACTTGGACCTGGCTTTTTCCCTTGTTCTCCCCCATTTTCCACTTCTTCCTAGCATTTTCCTAGCATTTTGGACTATGAACTTTAGATTCTTGACCTCAGGGTCAAGGTTGATCTCGACCCTAACCTAGGTCAGGGATGACCTCGACCCTAACCTAGGTCAAGGTCAACCTCATCCTTGACCCTAGGGTCCAGGATCCTCGGGGTTAGCTTCTGGTTTCGGGATTTCATTAAAATATTGTCTTTTCCCTTTTTGGGGCCACTATTTCTCAGATTAAGTGTCGAATTATCAAATTAATATTTGAGGTGGACCTTTCTTGAAATTTGTATAGGATTCCTAATTTATTATTGGAGATTAACCTTTCTCGAGTTTTGTGCATAGTGCTCAAATTAACTTTGGGGTTGGCTTTACCTCAAATTTTGTGACAAGGCTCTTAAATAATTATTTTATTTCTATATTAAGGGTGGTCCCCTTCTAGAATTTTGTGTCAAGACTTTAATTTAATTTCCTCTCCATGTGCACCTCTCTAAAGTTTTGTGCTATGGGCTCTTAATTATTTTTTTCTACGAGGCCCCTCTTGTGCCCTAGATCACTATAAAAGGGAGCCTTCCTCCCTCATTTTCTCATCTCATATCTCATCTCACAATCTCTCAATCAAGTTTTTCAATCAATCTATCAAGCTCTCAAGCAAGAAGATCAAGCATTCAAGCATTCAAGTCTTTAAGCATTCAAGATCCAATTCATCAAGGAGATCCATTAGTAGCCATTGAAGGATTCAAGCTCTATGGAGCTCTCTTGTTGAAGATTCCTCCATCCATTCAAGCCCTTCCTATTCCAAGATCCATTCAAGATTGGTGTTGAAGATCTAAAGACAATTGATTGGAGACATCCTACATTTGATTCTACATTCATCCATTCTTGTGGATTCAAGGATTTGAATCCTCCACAAGGGTTTCAACTCAAGCAAGGTAAATTGTTCCATTTACTTTGTTTATCTAGAAATTTCAATTCAATTTCAAGGTTAATTCCTAAATTGGGGTTTGACTGAGGCAAACCCCTTCCCTGTAACAAACAAAACCATTTTTTCTTATAGGTACAGGTGCAAAATTTTAGATCTGAGATCGGATTTGGATACCCTTTCGGCGAACTTTCAAGATCTGCAAACAAAGTCAAAATCGACCTTCAGAATAAAAATGTAGCCTTTGACCTTTTATGAGGGTCAAAGTCGACTTGATCTAATCTCAAAAAAAGATTTATGGGTTTTGTAGATCTCGCAGTTTCAATTGAAGGATTTATAAATCAATAGTTTTTGAGATCGTTTGAGAAGGTTTTCAGCCAATTCTTTTTTGGAGGTAAGTACCTTTATTTCATAATTTCAATATTAATCATCTAAATTTAGTTTCTATATCAATACAATTCCATGTAAGTATAAAATATTGGTCTTGAGGTCTCTTTTATGTGCAAACCATTGTTCTAGGACCCCACCACATATTTTATCCTTTACAATGTTATGCAAGTCTCAAGTTCACAAAAGGAAAGAATAAATGTGAAGGTTTAGAAAGAGTGGGCATTTGCTGCTAGGGCCTCCGAGATTAGTTGTTAAGGAGTGCTCCCTTTGAAATTCTAAAAACAAGTTAAGTAAAACTTTCAGTCAGGAATACATGCAAAGAAGTGTGATTTACAAAATCTGAAAGCGAAGAGAAAATGTTTAACATCGTCATCTCATTAATTTGATGTTCAATGTACTAAAAGGTTGGGAACTGAAGAAAGGAAGTGAGATTCCCAAAAATTAGAAAAGATGCTAGGGCCCACCCTTTAGGAAGCCATAGGAAAATCAAAAGAAGTTGATTATACATGTTCCTAATCAATGAAGGAGGAAAGATTGTTGCTTTCATCGAACTTCCCATTTTAGAAAATTGAAGTTCAAAGTATGACTTCATTGGAAAGTAGAGGAAGGAAGTGTGATTCCAAAAATTATGAAATCAAGGGCCCACTGGGAATAAGTCATCAACATTTTCAAAATGAGAGTCTCATTTTAGAAATGCCACATCATAGCTACTTCACTCATGAAATACAAAGAAAGGTATACAAACCTATACCTAATGAAAAGAAGAAGGTTTAGGACCAAAGATGTTAAGGTGCTATGTCTAAAGTTAGAATTCACATATGCCTATTTGAAATTTCCATCTGATGTAAGTAGCCCTCCATGGATCGAAACAATAAATGCATTGGATGATTTATTTATAGGGAATGTCTTATCTAACATTTAATGAATTTAATGAAAACCATGTGTCAAGATCTTATCAAATTTACCTCCATTACATGATATCTTGAGGGAGAAGTTAAAGTGGAACATAATTGCTGTATCAAGTGAAAAGGTAGCTTCGTTCTTCATGCCACATTTATTTGAGAATACAAAATTTTTTCATTTCTTACAAATTCACAAAATGGTTTTTAGATATCATGGTTATGATCACCTTAACGACATCAAGAGAGAATGAAAGGAAATTTGTGATACTAAATTGAGTCATTTCTACCTAGGAGATCTTCACAAGAGAATTTTCTAAGAACCTAGACACCTAGTCACATAGAAATTAGTTAAGAGAGGACTCATGGAATCGGTCAAATTTTCCTTCGCTATACAATATCTAGAATTAATCATGGAATGCATTGCCCATTTTGATCCAGATACCAAATAGATAAAAATGGCCAACAAAGAGGTTCTCATCACTGTAGATAGAACCACAATCCATAACTTTTTTCATCTCCCTATGAGGGAAGAATTCACAAATTGGGATTTTTCTCTTTCAGCTTCATCTTTCAATGAAAGAAAAATGAAATGGAGGACTATAATGCCAAATGAATGGCTCGAGAAGGTGAGGTCTATCAAAGCTAAGCTCCCCAAAATTATTTATGGTGCCAATTTGAAAAGAGAATTCACCAACATGCTGGTGTTGTTACACAAATTAAAAGGAAATGAAGAGGCTCTAAGTTTAGAGGAATAGGTGTTCTTTTTTGTATAGACTATTTACACTGATGAAAGGTACATAGATTGGGTAGAGCTTATCAGTAACAAAATAAAAAATTTTATTACCAGTGCTAAGGTTAACAATTCCTTTTTCATGTCATCTTATATCATTAATGCCATAACATGCACATGACACTAGCTTGGTCAGAGTCATGTCAAATATTTTGATGATGACGTACAAATCTATGATTTTTATTCTTACTTGCAGCTACATAAAAGTTATGTAGAATTCAAGAGGGTAAATGATGCATTTATCATTAAATTGACCTGGGGATTACAAGGGTGCCCTGCGGAGAGATTATCTCCAGAAGTAATTGGGGTAATGTCTAAGTATGTTACTTTTACGTACTTTTGAATTGGTGGATTTGATGATTTCCCCCATAAGATACCTAGATTTCCTGATGACAGGATGGTTCTGATCGAGTTGTGTCGATAAATAATTGAAGTGAATAAAAGGTGCGATGAAAGACACAAATCTAGGATCCCTTTTCCTAACACAATAGGGGTGTATTTATGCTCCTCCAGTTCAAATGCTGCAAACCTAGTCAAGGTTGCAACATCCTGATATTCCTTCCAATAGTATGAGTCTATGCAGACTCGATATGATCCCAGTGGCTTTGTCAAAGACAATCTGTAACTAGGGTTATCATTTCGTCATGTGCCAACATTAGAATATTTTTTGGAAAATTTCAAATATGATTTTGAAATGAGAGAAAGGTCTTGGTTGAGGCTCAACATAGACCAAATTAAAATTTATATAGTCAATTTATATTTTGATGGCCTAGTAGATGATGAGTTTGAGCTACTTGACCCACACTACTTAAAGAGGATTAAAGGAACCCCAATAAATCCCCCCAATAGGGATATCCCATAAATAGATGATTTTGAAGTTTGTATATCTTTAATAATGAGGAAAACTCAAAATTGGGTTGAGTGGAAGAAAACTGGGAAGAGAAAAGGAAGCTCCATGCCAATGCCATCAAGTCCAACGTAGATTCAATCTCTAGCACATGTTGTTATCATTACTATAGGTCCATCAGCACCTCCATCTTCCCAAGCTACTGGAGGCAATGGAGAACCTCCAGAAAAAGAGCAAGAACCTAAGCCTACCTGTTGAGAAGGATCCCTTCTATTTTTAGATCTAACAGAAGGAGAGGAACCTAAAGATGAGGAAGCCCTAGAGCAAGGAGAAATTCCATAGGGGGAACTTCACAATATATAGAAAGAAGCCTTAAATCATAAAAAAGAGGAGAAACAAGAAGATTACCTAATGGATCCCCAGGTACCTCAAGTTTTAGCCTCTTCCACTTCTATTTTTCCCAAAGTTCCCAAATTTCCTTTCATTTCTAGTTAGAAAGACACTCCCCATGTCATGAGGAAATTGTTTGATTTAGAGATTCTTGAGTCTTCCTCAAAAAAAATTTCCACTCCTTCCTGGTTAGAAAAATCTATTGAGAAAAAGAGGAAGAGTGAAGAAAATAGCATTCTCCCTTAGAATATGATTGACCATATTTTTAAAAGCCCTCCTCCCCCAAAAAAGAAGAAATCCTCGATCCTTATGGCCTTAGGGAAAGATTAGGAGATAGGGCATGTGGTCATGGAAATAGCCCAAACTGATTCTACCGATAAGATGACTCACATGAACACATTTGACTTCACCATGACTAGGATAGACATTGGTCCTCCTAGGTAGTTCAAATGTGGGAATTTTCCCACCAACAAGTGAAAGATAAACTTGATAAAGATTAACAAAAAAAGGATAGATTAAATGTAGTCATGTCTCAATTTTTTGACTATCTCAGGAAGGTTCTTATGCCACTATCATGTCAACAAACATCTTCTTCTTCTTCTATCCTATATCCAACATCAAGTGAGAACCAAACCCTAGTTGTCCAGTTACCAGAAGATAGACATATGGGTAGGATTGGCAGGAATTGAATAGAATATGTTAAGGTATGAGGGTTTCCCCCAATTGAACACCTTGATTCCCTATACAAAATATTTTTGTAAATGAAGGATAGAGTAAAAAATGACATCATAATTATCAAAGAAGAGGAAGCCACTTATGAAAATTTATTTTCAATGCTCAAAGAGGTTATGGACATGAAAGAATAAAATGCAGTCAAATTGGTACTTTTTCAATCACCTAATGAGCCATTGAAAAAATAAATTTTCTTTGTAACTTTCAAGGGAAAGTGTGTGACCAAAACTCTTAAACATCTAAGGGAAATAAAAAATAGTTTGCAGGAAGACATTCAAAGAACTGAAAAGCATTTCACTAATTTGGGATGTGATTCACACCAAGGCAAGGGAGAAGATATCATTGATATTAATAGTATGGAGGAATCTTATCAAGAGTATATCAATAGAATAACCAGTCTCACTATATATCAGAAGATAGATATTCAAAAGCTTTCTCAGATTGGTGCCTTGCTAATCCAAAATCAGCCATGAAATGCCAGATTATGAAGATAAAGTAGAAGATATGAAGGAAAACAATCTCTTATGGACTACTAAAAATGGCAACATCATGGTGTCAAAAGATGAAGATATATCATGTGTCATTGAAACTCTTCAGTGATGCAAATCTGGCCAAGAGGCTTCTACAGATGCATCAGTTGAAAATGGAGAAGACACAAATGCTTCTTAGTTGAAGCATAATTGCTTTTCTATTTTTATTATTCCATACTTTGACACTTTTCCTAATTACGTTAGTTTAATTTTAAGATGTTTTTGTGTAACCACCTGGATAGGTGAATGGGCTATATATATATATATATATATATATATATATATATATATATATATATCTAATGAATATTTTACAAGGATCAATAATTTTAATACAATTTCCCCTTGTTGTTGTGACAACTATGTGAGCCTCAAAATTGTTTTTTGATTTTTGTTCATATATAGAATTTGATTTACTATTGAATATATGCATGTATGGGGAGTGAAGAAAATTTATTATAGATATTAGAGTATGTTTATTTTGGGATCTATGATTATAGGGTGATTTGTGAGTCACTATTTGTTTTCTTTGTTGTCATGTTCATGTTGTTTGGTAGAATTATACTGTTTTAGTAATCAAACTATATATGTCATCTTTATGGTTGTGGAGGTGTATGTATAGGAACTGAATGGTGATATAAACTATGTTTTTTTTTCTCATGGTTATGGGTAATCAAGCATAGTATTGAGTTTATTTTTATCCATAAATTTATACTGTATCATGGATATATCATGGTCATGAATGTCCATTAAATATCTCTTCTACTATCTAGTCAAGAGAATACCCCTTTTCAAATAGTTTAGATTTGTATTCATTGCATATCTACACTAGGGAGTTGTACCTATCAATTTAGAGATCATATTGTCTAACATTTTGTTCAAGTGTTGTTAATAGAAAGACCTTTAGCGATGGTTTGAGTTAATATTATAAAGGGGGATAATTTGTTAACCAAAAAAGGGGTTCTAGTAAACATTAATGTGTCCTAAGACCCCTTATGACCCTTGATCATCCATTAGTGTATGGTAAGTGGTCATATGGGGTCCTAGGACACATTAATGTTTCCTAGAACCCCCTTAAGCCCACTTATGACTCCTTACAACCCCTTACCATACACTCATGTATGGTAAGGGGTCCTAAGATGTCTTAAAGGGTCCTAAGAGCTCTTAATGGGTCATAAGAGATCATAAGGGGTCATAAGGGGTCTTAGGACACACTAATGTGTCCTAGGACCCCTTATGAACCCTTACAACCCCTTACCATACACTAAATGTTTTGTAAGGGATCTTAAGATATCAAAAGGGGTCTTATGTTGTCCTATGACACATCAATGTCTCCTATGACCCCTTATAATCCACACCATACATCTTAGGGGTCGTAAGGGTTCTTAAGAAGTCCTATGACAAATTATGGTGTCCTAGGACCCCTCTGTTGGAAAGTTGACTATACTATTGTATATGAATAGATATAGCTTTTTCATTATGGAAACAAAGTCATATAGAGTTTTGGAGTCAACGCACATTATCATAAGGCCAAAATATGGCTAAGTATAGAAAACTGGATAGTTAGCAGAGCACCAGAAGATCAAAGCATCAACACACGTGTGTATGATCGAGTTATGGTATGCACCCTTGAAGTTAAGCTGGTAAGTGTGTATTCATGATAAGTCTAAGAGTACATGATGAGATGAGATAGTATGGAAAAGAAACAATCAGTTGAAGGGGTATAGAAAATGAATGCCAGAATAGAACAGAGTATGCATCCAACTATTAGTATTTTGATTAGCAGTTATAATAATATTTTGTAAAGGCTATGCGCCTATTGTAATTAGGTTGTAAACATGTAAACATATTTTTTTGTAAACACACTTGAGCCAATTCACTTGGAAGCATTGTATGTAATCAGTTATAGGTTGACCTAGTTAATTATTTTGTTAGCACATATAAATATAAGATGCACCTTGGTAATAAAGCATGGGTGTGGATATAGAGATAAGATAAGCAGAGAAGAGATATGTGAAGTGGAGATAGAATAAGTTAGAGCTTTACAAAGGGTTAAAGCATCAATGCACAAAAAGAATTGATCAGACAAGTAGTGTCATAACACCAGTTCATCCAATAGATATAGTGTGTATTTGAGATCAAAAGGTTGTAGCCTTCACCACTTGAGTAGTGAGCTCTAGGATAGTGTGTCCCCACCCCTAATAGGGTTATTTTAAAATACTCCTAACAGAGTCCAACCTTTGACTAGGTCACAGTACTAAAATCTTTTTAAAGAACAACTCCTAATAGGGTTGTAGATCTTCTAACAAGGATCATAAGACACTAGTGTAGTTATTAGTGGGTGTCAATTCCCATTGGGGTTTTTACCTATTTGGGTTTCCCTGTAACCATATTGGTGTTATGTTTTGTGATTGTTTATCTTATTTACATTGATGTTTATTTTAGTACTTAATCAATCAAGTTAAGTTTCAAGAGTAAAATAAAAGATTAAGATATAGTGAACACTGATTCACCCCCCCTCTCAGTGTTCCCATTCCTAAAAATTGGTATTAGAGCTCTGGTCCTCTGAAGAGCAGTTTAACCACTCGAGGAGATCAATGGGTTCAAAAGAAGAAAAACATCTGAAGAAGAATCTTATGACAGCTCTTGAAGACCTTGACAGATCTGAGAAAGAGGTTGAAGAACTGAAATTGAAAATCAGTGGTGCACAAGTTTTCATCAAGATGCTAAGAAAAGATTTGAAAGATTGTTCAAATAGTGATTTGGGGAAAATGGTCAAAAAGATAAATGAAGAGATCACATCTCTAAAAGACCAGATTGAAGAATTGGATGAAAAGCTATACAACAATCAAGAATTTTATGATGAACAGATCAAAGAGAACCTTCAATTGAATGAAGAATTGAGGAAAGCAAACATGGAAATCTTGGAGCTAAGAAACAACAAAGAAAAATTGGAATCTGAATTGATTGAAGCAAAGAATCACATTGAGAAATTACACACCAATTCTGATTTGATAGAGTCACATTTATATGCATGAAAGCTTAAAGGAGATACCAACAGTGTTGGATTCAATGAAGCACAAAATCATATTAATGACATGTGATAAAAGATGAAAGCACCAGGAGACACTACAGATGTTAAGGAAACTAGAAATCAAACTAAAGATAATGTTGAACCATCTAAGAATGAGCGCAAGCTAGTAGACCAAACTTGTTATGCATGTAACAAGCATGGACATATTACAAGGGATTGTAAAGAGGTAAGACCTTTCAATGGTTACTGTTATTCATGCAATAAATTTGGTCATAGAGCTATGAATTATAGAACGAGTCAGAAGAAAAAGACTCAGCATAATCAGAGAAATCAGAATCAACCAAATGCAAGTAGTTCTGAAAGTATTACATGTCAAATATGTAATTATAATGGTCACTCAGCTAGACAATTTAAAATGGTAATCCATATCATTGCACCGAGGAATTTAAGGCCTCCAGTTATTTGTCACTCTTGTAACAAGGTTGGACACATCTTAAAGTTTTTTACATCAAGTATGCAAAGTCAGGAAAGCCCTAAAAAGCCAGAAGTATCAATATTGAATGAAGAAGGAGAAGTCAAGTTTGTGAAAGCTACAGAGGATGCGAGCTTGATTTGGATAAAGGAAAAGAAGGATAAGGTTTATGAGTATGTATTGGATGCATCGACAATGGATGCACCCTCTACATCTGGATGAATGACCCTCAGGATCATAGGGGGAGCTAATTTAGCTCTAGACCCCTACGCGGCTGGTATACT
Organism: Chamaecyparis obtusa; assembly: GCA_027943335.1. Taxonomy (NCBI): domain Eukaryota; kingdom Viridiplantae; phylum Streptophyta; class Pinopsida; order Cupressales; family Cupressaceae; genus Chamaecyparis; species Chamaecyparis obtusa. The sequence continues at coordinate 776,210 of BSBK01002021.1, read as the reverse complement.
CACTCTCAGAGTATGCACCTTTGGATTTAACATTTTGGAGACTATTTGATGCTATGTGCAACAACACACTACCTGATTGATTATAGGATGGAAGTTGGAAATTCTCAGTCAAATTCTAGTTTATGTGACAAGCATTAATGGTATAAATTTCACTTTATAGTATACAAAGACTTACAGATCACTCATTGCATTTGAGTTAGAGCGATTGGAGACCAAAAAATCCTAGTAGTTTGATTGTGAAGTATTGGAGCTTGAATTACTAGTGAAGAAGTGTGATTGATCAGTTGCAAAGCCCTAGTCTGACACCACAATTCAAAAGTCTTTGGAATTCTCTTTTGAGCTTTAACCAAGTAAGTCATGGCTACACTAGTTGTCTTTGATGTTTCTGAGAGAAAGAGATATGTTTTTAAGAGGCACCCTTTTAAGTCAACCCTAGATGACCTAGAAGGTGCATATTCAAGAACCCCTATGGGCGTAATGCATGTTGAAGATATTCGTGCATATATATACTATAAGAAGGAACCTGCTGGACTTGATAGGATAAGGTCACACCTTGAGTCCATGATGAAACTAGACAAAACACTCCTAGATGAGTTAACACATTTTGAAAACCATCCCATTGTTGAGTATGCTATGGCATATGATTTTTATGAATCTGAGTGGATCAAGATATTACTAAGTAGGATTCATGATGACCTATTTTGGATAGGTGAAGTGCCAGTTAGAATCACAAGAGAACTCATTCATGAAATGATAGGCCTCTCTAAGACAGGTGCCATTCTTCCAATGGGAAAGGATGTGAGGAAATTATTTGAATAGGCATGTAAGTCCAAAATTGATAGGCATGGTATGACAATTGAGCCTATTGAAGAGAAAGACATCAAATTGATGTCTATGATACTAGGTTACAGGTTTCAGCACACCAACAGGGTAAATAGTGTGTTCGCAACCACTATTCTTGCAACAATCAGACTTGTGAGAGAAAATGGAGAGTTCAATCTATGTGAGATCTTGCATGCACAATTGATTGATAACATTAGAGCCATCAAGCATGATAAGACCAAAATATGTAGGTTTGGGTCTCTAATCATTTACATGTACTTCCATATACTTGGAAAGGTCTCAAATTTATACTTAGACAAAAGTATGCCTACAATGCCTCAAATATCTCATAAGGCATCTACTGAGAGAACATTGAAGGATTTCATGGAGCTAGAATTGAAGACATTCAGGATCAAAATGTAGATGAGTTATAGGATACCATAAAGTATTGTTGAGAAACACAAAGACAACATTTGTTTTATGGTAGAAACTGACATAACATGTATGGAAGCAGTTGAGCCTAGAACAAAGTGGATCCATCCACTTGGTTATGAGGTAGAGAAACCAATATTGGAAGCATATGTACAAGTACTACTTTCAACACCTAAGGAACCTAGTGAAACTAGATGGGGAACTTATGAAGAAAAGACAAGGGAAGTTGATGCAATTCTAAAAAGTGTAGCAACTAAGAGGAAAGCCTCTAAGATCACATATGAGATACTCAAAATTCATGGTGTAACACGAGAAGATCTTGACAAAGGAAGAGAAGAAAATATATCCTTGGAGATTGAGAGCGCATCCATAGTGGAAGCTAAAACTGATGATCCTAAAATGAAGAAAGTCAAGATTGAGAAGACTGATGATCCAAAGGATAAACATGGTAAAATAGACGTTATCCCTCCTACTCCCAAAGATACAATTGATCTCACATTACCTCCAAAATACAAAATAATGCCAAAGAGGAAGAAGGAAACTAGCACAATTCATCCATCCTCCAAGACAACTAGAAGTTTGAGGAAGAATGCTCAAGCACCTCCTGAGGTAGGTTTCAGACCTAGTCTTCAAGTTTTGAAAACAAGGATTATTGAGGAAGGAAGAATTGATCAAATAGGGAAATTATATGAGAAATACAATGAGATTGATGAATCAGAAATTCATGGAATGATAATTAAACACATGCTCAAGTTCAAAAAGATAGTCTTATAACTTAAGACAGTAATTCTGGACAATGTGTGGAACATCTTGGAATTCTTAAAAAGATAGGCTATTGAGGAGGATCTAAGAATAAGAGAAAATATTCTAGATGAAAGCCTCCATGTATGTTCTCTAGAAGAGAAAACATTTCTGTTAGATCTAGTGAAGCCACACCTAAGAACTAATTTGAGAACACTGCACATAATGGATAAGAACTTTGAGTTGGTAGCTAAAGAGATAGAGAAATATTTTGAGAAAGTCTTTCTAGATAGGCACATGTACCCACGTACTACACTCACAAATCAAGTGCCCTCTAAGGAATCCAAGGAGTTAGAGACCACCAATGTACTAGTAATAGGTCCTCAGGATTCAGCGCCTATAGTGGTAACACCTACAGAGGCAGTGAAGTCTGCCCCCATATCTAAGACATCAAAAGATGAGACAATCATCTTAAATAATGTAGAGATATCAATGACGACCACTGATAAAGACTTGGATAAATTTGAGGAAGTCTTTGTGAGAACACAAGAGGTTGAAATTCTATGCAGTGAAAATTCACCTAAGCTACAAGAAGAAGTGTTAATAGAGGATCTAACAGGTGAAGAAGAAGAAAAGGAGACAGAAAAAGAGATAGAAAAATAAAATGAAAAGGTAGAAGAGGAGAAAGGGAAAGATAGTGAACCAAAAGATGAGCCATCTATTGAAATGCCTATAAAGATAAAGATAGAAGTGATGGACAACACTCCTATTACTCCCATACCCTCAACATCATTGTTGTCAAGTTTGACACCAGACACCACAAGCTTGGACTCTTGGGGAGAAGAAGACCTGATTAAGATCAGTGTCCTTGCTATGGAGAAAGCAAAAGAGAAGCAAGTGATGAGGAACCCTCTATTTGTTGAATCAGTCAATATTTTGAATAGATTGCTACCTTCAGGAAAGAAAGCATCTAAGGTTCATTCAATTGATGATGTTAGTACCATATTGACAAACTTCAAAGCAAAATTTTCTATCTTGGAAGTATCTGCATTGCAAGTTGCAGAAGAGAAATATATGAAGAAGAGATTGGGTGAACTAGTTGGAAAATTTGCACTTGACCTCAATTCATTGAAGGTTGGTCAAGCATCCTTAAAAGAGTTGGTAGCTAAGGGAAGGAAGATCATAGCTGATTGTAAGAACCAGGATAAGCTGACTGCCGATCACTACAAGAAAATTTAGGTAGCAGAAGAAATGATAGACCAAATAAGGAAATTAGTGGAAGATCCCTCCACCAATGTGAACATGTGTAACAATGTGTACCAAGGTAAAATAGACAAAATAGAAAAGGCTGAGAAAGAGATGTCTAAGATAAGGGCAATGCAAACATAGCTTAGGAATGCTCTTGCGCCCTCTCTAGATGTACTTAATCAGAACATCAAGGAGATCGATGCCACTATGGTGAAATATGATCAAGGTCCAAGTACATACTTGGAAAATATGGAGAAGTTGACATATGCCTTATGTTCCCATCTACGACTATCAATGTACTGATAGCATTTTGGAAACAAGAGATCTAGAACTTGCAGATTGCTTATTCGGATGTACTTTCTTTGTAAGTACTTGTAGATACACTTTTTTGAGCACCTTTGTCATTAATGTCAAAGGGGGAGTATTATATGTAGAATATGGACTATTATATATGATTTAAAGAAGAATTATGGTATAGAGTATAAGGGAGATATAAGTTAGAGTATATATTAAATAATTTTGTATAAGGGTAAAAGTTAGTAACTTCGCCATATTCCTTTGTTGCCATTAATGACAAAGAGGGGAGATTGTCAGAAAGTTGACTATAATGTTGTATATGACTAGATATAGTGTTGTTATTATGGAAAAAAATTCATATGGAGTTTTGGAGTCAGTGCACATTATCATAAGGTCAGAATATGGCTAAGCATAGAAAATTGGACAGTTAGCAAAGCACTAGAAGATCAAAGCATCAACGTGTGTGTGTATCAATCAGTTATGGTATGCACCCTTGAAGTTAAGCTAGTAAGTTTGTATTCATGCTAAGTCTACGAGTGCATGATCAGATGAGACATGATGATGAAGATACAGTCAGTTGAAGTGGTACAAACAGTGAATGGCAGAACATAACAGAGTATGTAGCTGACTGTTAGTATTTTGATTAGCGATTATAATAATGTTTTTTAAAGGATATGTGCCTATTATAATTAGGTTGTAGACATGTAAACATATTTGTTTGTAAACACGCTTGAGCCAATTCACTTGGAAGTGTTGTATGTAATCGGTTATAAGTCGACCTAGTTAATTGTTTTGTTAGCACATATAAATATAAGATGCGCCTTTGTAATAAAGAATGGATGTGGATATAGAGATAAGATAAGAAGAGTAGAGACATGTGAAGTGAAGATAGAATAAGTTAGAGCTTTACAAAGGGTTAAAGCATCAACACACAAAAGGAACTGATCATACAAGTAGTGTCACAACACCAATTCATCCAACAGACATAGTGTGTATCTGAGATCAGAAGGTTGTAGCCTTCACCACTTGAGCAGTGAGCTCTAGGACAGTGTGTCCCCACTCCTAATAGGGTTATTGTAAAAGACTCCTAACAGGGTCCAACCTTTGACCAGGTCACTATACTAAAAGATTTGTAAAGAACAACTCTTAATAGGGTTGTAGATCTTCTAACAAGGATCATAAGACACTAGTGCAGTTCTTAGTGGGTGTCAATTCCCACTAGGGTTTTTACCTATTTGGGTTTCCTCATAACCATATTGGTGTTATGTGTTGTGATTTTTTATCTTGTTTACATTGATGTTTATTTCAGTACTTAATCAATCAAGTTAAGTTTCAAGAGTAAAATAAAAGATTAAGATATAGTGAACACTGATTCACCCCCCCCCCCCCCCTCATAGTGTTCCCATTCCTAACACCCTCAAGACCCTTTAGGACCCCTTACCATAAATATTAGGGATTGTAATGGTTGTTAATGGGCCCTAGGATACATTAATGTGTCCTAGGACCCCTTAAGACCTCTTAGGACCACTTAGGACCTCTTACCAAACATTAGTCTATGTAAGGGGTCCTAGGACATATTAATGTGTCATAGGACCCATTAGAACTAGTTAGGACCCCTTACCATATATTAGTTTATGGTAAGGGGTCGTAAGGGTTTCATAAGAGATCATATAGGGTCCTAGGGCATATTAGTGTGTCATAGTCCTAACTCCTTATGACCCTTTTCGGACCCCTTAGGACACCTAGGACCCTTAAGACATCCTAGGACCCCTTAATGTATCCTAGGATTCTTTTTGACCAATCAATGTGTTCTAGGACTAATTTTCACCCATTAATATATTTTAGTATCTCCTAGGACCTATAAATGTATCCTAAGACTTGTTAATATATTTCATGACCCATCAATACATATGATGACCCCTTAGGACCACATAAGACACCAAGGACCCCTTAATACATCCTACGACCATATTCATGACATCTATCTACCTCTAATTATCCTTGTATCTCACTCTTTCCTCTCCCTCATCTTATCATCCCATACCTCTCTCTCTCTCTCTCTCCATATTCATCTATTCCCCCTAACTATCCTATTTCTCTCTCTACCTCATATCTCCCCCACCCTCCTTCTCCCTTTCTCCTTTCTCTCTTCATCATATCACTATCACACCTATTCCACCCATCATCCCTTCCCTTCCCTTCCCCGCTCTAACTAATTTAATCATAATGATATGTGAAGGGAGAGATAAATAAAATAAGAGAGATCTAGAGATAATGAGATATAGATAGACATGAAGATATATCTATAGGGAGATAAAGATAGATGGGTAAATATTGAGATAGAAAGGAGGAGATAGAGACAAGTAAAAAATAGGTATGGGTAGAGGGAGTTATAGGGAGGGACATAAATAGACATAAGATGGAGAGAGAGAGAGAGAGAGAGAGATCTTCTCTTATGTAATCTTGGGCAATTGCATACAAAGGATAAAAGATAAAAAGGAAACCCTATATGATGATTTATGGAAAAATTTAATCTCATTAGTACATAAAATGTAGTTTTTTCATTATTTACTACTTTCTAATTGTGTCAATTCTTATGGGAGAAAAAGAGAACTAAAAAAGAATGATTTTGTATGCAAAAGTTGTGATTATTACAAGTTTCAAAATTAAGTATTCACTTAAAATGATTATAATTAATTTTTAGTCTATAATATAATAAAATTACCTTATCTATATTGTAGGTCTCATAATCGCCTTTCCAAATCTTGTAATAAATCAAAATTTTGATAAGAAATGCAAAAGTTATGCCCAATTTAAGAAATTTTGTTTTTTATTTTTTTCAAAATGGGTATCCAATTTGGATCAAGTATCTAATTTGGAACAGGTATCCGATTTGGATAAGATACCTGATACATATCAGGTACCCAATACCTCTGACACAACTAAGGATTTTCTTTAGGATTTGCCTTAGGTTTTGGCTTTGGGGTGCCAAACCTATATGGTCAACCCAAAAAATGTGTTTTTAATATTTCCTTCGATCTCCAAACTTCATCCATGTAGTTCATGAACTTTTTTCCACCCAAATTTCATGAAACAAAAAGGGTTTCTTAAGGATATTCTCATCTTTTCATCAGTATAATTGCTGTCAAATTTTGAGTTGAATAAATAATTATTATTTATTTTCTAATTGAGTCACCTCTAAAGTCTTGATTGATAAACTAATTGAAAAAAGAACTATAACTTTCAAACGATATAACATTTTTGAAATCTAAAATATTTTTCACATTCTATGCTTCACCTACTACAAGAAAAATAAATTGATGAAGTTTAGACTAAGTTAAGGTGGTTAGAAAGGAGAGTTTTTACATCTTGGAAACGTTGTAGCAGAAAAATCATAATTAATTATTTACTTGGAATTTTTTATTTTTTTAAATATGAGTCACATCTAAACATGAGTCTACTACTTATATCTAGAATCTATAAAAAATATTATCATTTGATTGTGGTTAAGGTGGTCATACATACACCTACTCCTTATCTTTTTTCTAAATTTTTTGTAGTACTACATTGAAATTTGAAATTTTCACCATATAGAATAGTTTTTTTTCTTAAATGGCTAGTAGCTTAGAAAATACATTCAATTTTCTACAAGTTCTATTCATACATATTTTTGATATAAGAATGATAATTTATTTAAATTTTTACGTCAACTTTCCTAACCCTAATTTTTTTAATTTTCAATGCCATTTATGGGCCTAGTTTGGTACACCATGATCCTACACATACCCCCATATCATTGCACCAATGAATATTTAAATATAGCTATTAATATAATTTTATCTATCAACAATGTTTGAAATTAGGATATTAACGTGATAATAGATTTCCACAATCCATGATTTTATGTTTATGCTTCTAGATAAGATTGTGTGTGTTTTTATCATTAATGTCTTGGATCATACTTAATGATCCATCATCAGGATGAGAGAGCTTAAGAATGTCAAATGATATTAGGAAGCAGACCAAGACTCAATAAAAAAAAGAAGAGAGGGTAGAGAGAGGAGACACACACACCGAGAGAAATAAATAAATAAATAAAAGAATAAGAAAAAGAAAACAAGAAATAAAATAAAGAACAAAATAAGAAAAGACCACAAAGAACTAAAGGACCTACAAATAAAGAAATAAAATAGAGAAAAGAAAACTAAAACAAGAGCACAAAGATACTAAATAAAACTAAAATAGAAGGAAAGAAGAAAAATAACAATAATAATAATTATAAGATATTAGGTTACTAATCATCACAAACTAATTACAAGATAAATGGAATGAGGGTTATATGATGTATACATTTAACATCTCTCTCTCTCTCTCTCTCTCTCTCTCTCTCTCTCTCTCTCTCTCTCTCTCTCTCTCTATCTATCTATCTATCTGTGTGTGTGTGTGTGTGTGTGTGTGTGTGTGTGTGTGTGTGTGTGTGTGTGTGTGAGAGAGAGAGAGAGAGAGAGAGAGAGAGTTATATGATGCATACATTTAACACATTTTATTATGTGTGTGTGGGGGGAAAAATAATATTGAATTCAAAACTTTATAAAAAATATTATATTATAGAATACTCACATAATTATCTAAACATATAGATAGAATATGAGGATATCACTTCTCATTTCCACATGATGAATAATATCTCTTTTGTAAAGTGATTTAATTCATTACAAATCTCAAAAAAACTATTACTCGATGAGAGAAGATCTTTACATAGAAGGGTTGGGAAAATAATTGGATGGATATTAGCCACACTTATTTAAAACTACAAGTTGTAAATACTTAATATTTTAATGAGAACTAGTTAATTATCCAATTTTAAATGGTATCTATGTTTTATGAAGCATATATTAAGTATAACATTTTAAAATCTTATATTAGAACAATTTAGGTGATGGGCTATTTGTTTGATTTTTTCATCCTATAAAGTTGTCTAATGCTGAAAAATTGTCTCATGTGGCTAGAAAGTTGTTAAATTTTGGCAAACAAAATGTGAGAAGATGTTAGAGCAAGGAGGGTGGGGTGATTGTGTGTTTCTCTAGTCAAGATGTTGTGTGTCTCCTAAATGTTGTCTCATGTTGCTGGAAAGTTTTGGAATATGCCAAAAAAATTCTTACATGGGTGGAAATTTATCAAATTCTAGCGAACAGAATGTGATAAGATTCCCGAGTAGGTAGAGTGGGATGATTGTGTTTTTGTTGCTAGGATGTTGTGTGTCACTTGAATGTTGTCTCACGCCACTAGTAATTTTAAGAATTCTAGTAGTTCATGCCAGAGGGTAATAGTATGTGATATTTTGTGTGGGGTATTTATTTTAGGCTACTAGTTTGGACTTTTCTTCCTAGAAATTGTCTTGTGCAGTTGGAAAGCTGTCCAATTGTGGCAAACCGAATGTGACAATTTGTTAGAATAGGGAGAGTGGGTCGATTATTTATTTTTGTTGTGTTTCACCTTATTAATGATGTCTAATGTTCTCTATGAAGTATTTTTTTGGGGCTAGTAATTTATTTGTTCTTGTGATGGAGATTTAAGTGGGCGGGTGTCATAACAGTTTATGGAGTTGAGATGATTATATGATGGGGATATTATGTTAGGAATAACAGTCCACCAACACAAATAAGAGGGGGGGGGGGTGAATTAGTTGTATGATAGATTATTAAACTTTACACTTTGAATAGCAGTAATACCAAATCAAATGAGCATAATGAATGCCAACACAATAACACAATAACTATTGTCAAGGAAACCCTATTAAAGGTAAAACCCTAGTGGGAATTAATGACCACTAATGATGTACTGAGAGTATAGTATCCTTGTTAGAAGATTTATCCCTGTTAGGAGCTTGTTGGTGTAATTAATTCTTCCTAATTACACTTTACTTAATCTTACTTAGGTTAATGCATTGCATAGTAGTTTTTGATTGAGACACCTAGGAGTGTGCACATCTATTAAGCACATGGTGTAGGAGAAATTCCACTTTTGATGTGATAGTTGTCTTCACATACCTCATTGTGTGTGAGATCCACCTTTCATGCTCTTATCACATTATCATCCTAATCCATTGCACATACTTTATTGCATATTAGAGGATGATCCACATTTGGTGGATATGTGATTACACCTAGCATAGGTGATAGCTTATCAGCTCCCTATCATTGTCTCTTATTGTCTTTCCTATATAAGGAGGCCTATTATGTAATAATTTCATGAACATGGAGCATTCATCAATCATTCAAGGTGAATTCATTGGATCTATTCAATCCATCATTGCATTCATATTTTCTCTCTTTTCTGCTTTTCTTCAACCTCTAGATCTTGGTTCAATATTTTCTATTTAAAAATTCTTACATGGTATTAGAGCTATTGGAGTGTTTTAGATCAATCGATTTGAAGAGATCTTGATGCAAACTTTGAAGGTCCAAATCCTAGATCTAAGAACTAGCATGCGATAGAGGCGTCTTGAAGCAAATTTGACCTCACCATTGCGTCCAAGAGGGTGTTTCGGTTAAAATCAACTATAAACTCGTCCATATCCAATGAAAGTCAAAATTGAGGCAATTTTTTTTTGCAAATCGGACCATACGACCCGGTTTGCCTCACTGGTATGATTTTATTAAATTTTTTTTTTTTCAATCTGTAATCTATTCAGAATTTTTTTTGCAAAAATATTGGACTGGTATGTGCCCTAGATGAATTATCTGCATACGAAAGAGATTCTCTATTTTTGCCACATCACAAGGTGACATCATCAAATTAGGGCCATACAAATGGCAGAAGACAAGCATGGGCCCAAGCCTTGCTTTCTCTTTATTTGAAGAGGGGAGCGTTCACATATAAAAAGTGCTTTGAAAGCCATTTTATAGTGCATGTGGGATTAACAAAATCCCCACTGCGCAGCCCACAATTGGCCTCCTCTCCACCGCGGGCCACCGCCGCTCCACCGACAGCCTCTCCACCAATCCACCGTAGCGGCGCCACCGGAAGTCCCCCCACATCACTTCACTCCCAATTGCTAATCAACAACGCTCTTCTCGCCATGGGCCACCTCATTCATTGGTCTCCGTCATCCACCATGCAATGGTTTTGTAGACCACGCGATAGACTAGTGACCCATCACCACTGCGATGTGCACAGTCACTGCCCATTACTGCCACTCGACAGGCCCAGTCAGCAAGCGCATAGTCACCAGTGAACTAGCATCTGCAAGCAACAAGCGCGTGACACATGGCTTAGTGACATGTAATCCAGTGACACATCAACCTAACACATCACTTTCTGACATCATCACCACATCGACCAACCATACATGTACGAACCACCACATCAATGCCATGGAAGCAAGGAGGACATTTTTCTACTAACATCATCTTTCTGCTATCTTAAAATTGACGGTCATCTAGCCATCACCACAGGATGAAATTGGGTTTTTTTTACGGCTATATGACCATGAAATTTAACCTCCTTGACTGCTGATGTCATCAAGGTTTGGAGATTTCCCAACCTTCACCATTCACATTTTTTATTTGATAGTCCAACTTTGAGAGGCCATAACTTGGTCATCCGGGCTCCAAATCGGGTGCAATTTTTTTTTGAAATTGGGTAGAATTTCCTAAACTTTCTAGTGGTGGTGTTAATTTTGCATTTTGGTGGCCTGATTTATCAAAAATTGTAGATTTTGTTGACTGTACCTGTCTGTTCCTTATTTCTACAACTTTCAAGGCTTCGTTTGGGCACATACGATAACATTTTGAGGTGAATTTTTTTTTGAAAGTGCATGATTTTTCATCTACTTTCCCGATCTGCAATCAGATTTGAGTGATTTTTGGCATACATATCACTTTTATCAATAGGTCATTTTGGGGCTATAATTGCACTTGGTTAATCCTTGAATTTCAGTTTTCTTATTTGAATCAATAATTTGGAGTTATCAGTAGTTATTAGTCATTATTTGTTGTTAGTATAGATAATTCAAAGGTTAAAATCCTCACTCCATATAACTACCATGAATGGAAAGTTTCTTTAAGTGATCATTTGTTAAGTCTTGGATTTCTTAGAATGACTCTTGGGCAGGATCAAGAACCTCAAACAGGTGCTGTAGAAAGGTGAAAATAGTTTGATCGAAGGGATAAAGCACCTGGTTCTCTTAGATCATCCATCTCTCGCAACTTGCACTTTCATATTGCATCTTGCACACATCCTCATGATGCTTGAATCACATTGGAAGGACTCTTTGGTAAACCTGATAGGATGAGAAAATTCAGATTAGAGAATGATCTCGTAGGTCTCAATCCTAGGGATTTTGACAATATTCAAGATTTTTTCTCTAAGTTCAATACTATTAGATTGGAGCTTTCTTCATGTGGCATTGTTAAAGGGGATGAAAAATTGATCTTTTCTATTCTTTCCAAGCTTGTTCCCAATTATTCAATCTTTGTTTCTACATTCTATGCTACTATGGATGCTCTTGGTAGTGCATACAAATTGCCCTCTCTTGATGAATTTGCATTGCAACTCACAAGGGAACAAGCAAAGTTGGCACACATGGGTCAGTTGAAGCCTTCCACACATCAAACATTGATTGCAAGTGAGTCTACATCAAAGGCTTCTAATGGCAAAGGAAAGAAACACAATAAGGATCCTAAGCCTCATGAAAAAGGTAACAAATCTTCTTCACCAAAAAGTACTAAATCCAAGTCCTCTTCAAGAGAGGAATCATCTAGAAGAAAGAAAGACAAATGTCCAAATAGTCAAAAGTTAGGACATGATGAGCATAAGTGTTTTCAAAATAAAATTGATGAGCTAACTCACATTATTCAGAAACACAACATTAAGTTTCCCTCATCTGTGTCTGCTCCTACACATTTGGCAGCTTCTACATCTCCATCATCATCCAAAGATAAAGGTAAAGGACAAGCACTCATGGCTTCCACACATCCTGAGCAAGGTAAATGGCTTCTTGATTCAGGTGCATCACATCATATGACATCTTCTATGGATATGTTTTCTTCTATTGAGCCTTGTAATTCTCCTAATATTTTGATGGGTAACAACACATTCATGAGATTTTGTGGGAAAGTTTCTATTCCTATGGGAGAGGGGACATTTAATGATGTTCTTTGTGTACCATCCTTGACCACTAATCTCCTTTCTATTTACCAAATCACACATGGGGCACAAGATAAAATTGTTGAGTTCACTCTTGATTATGTCTACATTAGGGACATGGAGACTAGAGATGTCATAGTTATGGGAGTTGTTGATCATACATCACGCTTGTATTCTTTTTCCACTTTTGTTGATAATGATGATGATATACATGATGTACCCATCCCTTTGCCAAGGGATAATTATGAGTAGAAATTTGGGCACTTGAATCATTTTGTTGTTGAGACAAATGCTGATCTTCCTACTCCTCCACCACCTGCTTCTTCAAACATGGGCTCTACTATTCAACAGGATGTTCATAGTGTTTCAGATCTTGCAGAATGTGATGACTACTTGGATGCATCTTCAACATTTGTTGATTCTCATGATGCAGATTTGGAAGATATACAGAGGGGGTTTCTCTTTCCCTTGATGATAGTTTCATCATAGATGGGGAAACTTCTTCACCTTCTTTGGAGATTGGTGTACTTGACTCTTCTCCTTCTTCACTTGATTTGTCACACGAAGTGATAGATTCTTTGAGCTTGGAGTTTCCTACTCAGTCTTCAGAGATTCATCCATGGAGACCTACATCTTCTTCCTCATTCCATTTGCACATGGATTGGCTTCTTCATCATTTAATGTATCTATTTCTTCCTAAGGGGAGACATGTTTCTTGTAAGCATTGGTTGATCTATTGTTTGCATGTACTCTTAATCAACATGGGAGCTTCTACATTATGGGGGGGATATCATGTCTCCAACTATCCTTTTTATGGAAGGATACTTCTTTGTATATACATGATGTATGTATTTCTTGGGGGGTCTTGAGCACTCCATCCATCCATGCATCTTATTTTCTTCTCTCTTTTTGGGGGAGGGTTTTTCCCATGAGGTTTTCCCTCTTTCTCCACTTTATGAGAGTTATGCATTTCATGTATTGCATTTGTACATGGGTACCTAACATGGCCTAGTTTTTGGGACCCATCTTGCATTGTGAGTTTAAGTGCATTCCCCTAAGTTGCACTTAAGGGGGAGTGTTGGTGTAATTAATTCTTCCTAATTACACTTTACTTAATCTTACTTAGGTTAATGCATTGCATAGTAGTTTTTGATTGAGACACCTAGGAGTGTGCAAATCTATTAAGCACATGGTGTAGGACAAATTCCACTTTTGGTGTGATAGTTGTCTTCACATACCTCATTGTGTGTGAGATCCACCTTTCGTGCTTTTATCACATTATCATCTTAATCCATTGCACATACTTTATTGCATATTGGAGGATGATCCACATTTGGTGGACATGTGATTACACCTAGCATAGGTGATAGCTTATCAGCTCCCTATCATTGTCTCTTATTGTCTTTCCTATATAAGGAGGCCTATTCTGTAATCATTTCATGAACATTGAGAATTCATCAATCATTCAAGGTGAATTCATTGGATCTATTCAATACATCATTGCATTCATATTTTCTCTCTTGTGCTTTTCTTCAACCCCTAGATCTTGGTTCAATATTTGCTATTTGCAAATTCTTAAAGAGTTGATTAAAGTATTACATTACATAGCCTTGTTAGAGGATAGACCATGTTAGGAGTCAATAAAAGAGGTAGGCTCACTACTCAAAGAATGTTATGTCCACCTCCATAACTCATTGCTTGCAACACAAGTGTATGTAAGCAAATACACAATCCTTGAACTGTCTAATAGCAATTGTCTTTGCCTGATCAATTCCAATGAATTATATAGGTTATTCTTTTCTCTACATCCAGCAGGCACAGGCTCGCAACTTCCATAATTCTCTTTTACATCACATACATTCTGTTGGAGCTCTAAATTTTGGGCAAAATTTAGAGTCTTATATAGTGATAAAACCCTAAAAAATGGCCTCTTAAATTCCATACCCAATAATTAATGAAGTACATGAAATGGGATAAAATATTACATTAATTTTCAATTAAAAAGTAGAGATATTATGGAAGGAAGCTATGTGACAAGAACAGTCAAAATTCTATGATCAAAGCCTTCAGAAAATATTGGAATTTTGACTTGCTGCAAAGATGATGTCGACAGAGGTAGAAGATGGTCCAATTTTTAAAATCTAAAAAAGACCCAGTTCATGAAATCAAATTTCCTTTCTCTGATAAAAATATTAGCTTTCTACAAGGTGTTTTCATTTTTCAACCAAGCCCAAATCCAAAAGTTAGGTAGTTATTTTTTAGTTAGTTTATCATTTTTTCAAAACAATTTGTAATAAGGGTGTGTCTTTTCACCCTAAAGAGTTGTGACAGCCACTCAAACATGTATATATACATAATGTAAAATGTAAAGAGAGAAGAAAATACAAGATATATTTTCATAGGATATAATTCGATCAAAACTACAATATGAACTCTAATGTACTATTTTTTTAACATTAATAAAGATAAGTGCTCTTCTTTTTTATTTGTGGTTATAAGTTATATGTTTTCAATTAGTCTTTCAGATTACTCTATGAACCAGGGTATCCTACTGTATTTTTTTATTTGATGCATTCATTTATAACTAATTTGTACAATTTTAATAATGGTAGCATGGTCTGAGAACCTGTTATTGTTTCCTTTCGGGCTCTTAAGTTGGGTTAAAAACCATAGGACCTATTGTATAAGTTATTTTAAATTTTATTTCAATAGAAGCTTGTAGGGTGATGGTCTCGCTTTACAAGAGCGAGTTACCTTAAACTATCTCTGATTGTGTGTAGGATTGAAAGTTTTATGATTCTCTAGCCCAAGTATTTAGAAGGTACTGATCTAACTATTATTTGGAAATTGTCATTTGGTTCATACATTTTTAGTTTATAAATCATCAAATCATTATTTCAAAAGCATTACTTTTAATTATTTAGTATAATCCATTTAGTCAAGTATTATAGAATTGATATTTTTAGGAGATTACTTTCTTTCCTCAAAGGATCATTCACCACCTTGGAGGAACTTTGTTTGTTATGTACACAGTTGTGCGACATAGAGAATTAAATAATTCAAAGTGAAATTAGGCCTACCAGCCTTGGCTAGATTAAGCCATAATTGTAGAGGTATCAGTATCAGTGTGTACCTGTTAGTTGGCCAAAAGTGAATCCATCATTTTTGGGCACCAACAAATTGGTGACTCCGCTAGGGAGAGTTTCTCACAATATATATTGTGAAGTTACCTAGAATTTCAAATTTCACAGATCAGAATCAGAAAGTAGTTATATTAGTTTGTTTGGAAGCACACACTAATGGAAGAAAGAACCTAGAAGCAAGACATTCCTCGAATGAGGTGGTGACTCTATTCAATAAATCATTTCAACTAGTGTCTCTATTGAGGAAGAAGACTCAGAAGGAGCTAAGTAAATTTTTCCTCATTGAAAGAGGTGGCGACTCCATGCGTCAAATGTTTTCAATTTCTCCATTTAGGGAGAGAACCTGGAAGGAATGAATATTTGGCCTTTAGTTAGTAATAGAAGCTTTATTACATGATGTTTAAGGAAATTTTCAGAAGTTTTTTTATTCCCACTGAGCCTTCGGATCTCAGAAAATTTCAATGCAGTACTAATTTATCAAAGCTTGCACACAAAGTGCCTCAATTTTATGGAGATCTTGATCATTTAGATGTTTTTCATATGTTCCTTGATAATTAAAAAATTGATGCTGAAGGTGATTCCATGAAATTATTTTCCTAGTCATTAAAGGATGATGCAAGAGAGGCATATGAATCATTACCTACACAAAGTATTTCATCTTGGAAAGAATTTGAACAATGGTTTCTATATGAATTTCATGATGCAAGCAATGAAGATAACATGTGTTATGAAAAGTGTGAAGACAAAAGTTTCATCATGGAGGAGGATCATAGTATGTCTCTACTTGATGCATTTTTAAGTTTGGAGAGATTTGAAGGGGAGTCTTGTGCACACTTATTCTTGAGAATGGTGGATATTTATTGGAGGATACCTGTAACAATTATGCCTTCATGAAAAGAATTAATGAGAAAGGTCAAAAACTTGAGAATCTCACTAGATGACCATGATCTAAAGATTCTTGTTAAGATATTAGAAGAAGATAGTGAGGAAAAAGAAGAGGAGTCTTATGATCAAATTGAACAAGGCCTTGTGTTTGATGAAAATCTCAGTGAAGATGAAGAAGACCCAAATTATATATCCCCTTTGGATGCATTTTTGAACTTAGAGAAACAAGAGGAAGAATCTGCAGTATAATTCTTCCTAAGGATGTTTCATATCTATCAAGAAATACCTTCAGAATGCAGACCTCCATCTTCTGATCTTTTAAACAAAATGTGAGAACTAGGTCTTTTATATGATCATCAGCTCCTTACCTTTCTCAAACTTATGAATAATGAACTAGTTACAGAGGAGAAAGAGTGCAAAACTAAAATAACATATGAGTCAAGTGAGGTTTCATATTTTGATGGAGAAGATTCTTTTGGACAGTTTGAGGAAAATGTTTTCCATGATGATACTTGTATGATGTCAAACATCAGTGAATATGAAAATGAGGAAGATGATATTCTCTGTGTAGAAGAGATTTTTTCCTTATTAGACATAGAATACCAAACACACACTAAGAAGAATGGTCCAAATTTTTTCTCAATCCACCATGGTAAGGAGGTAGACGGATCAACCCATATTCAACAGAAATTAGATTATGGAGATGAAATAGAACTGCATGAACAAGAGGAAGTAGATGAAGATATGTCTGATTTCTCTATTTTATCAAATCCTTTATTTGAAAAGGACCCTTTATCTAGTGGAATCCATCAGCATCATAATGAAGATAATAGTCCTAATTTTAAATTTGATGAAACTCATGAAGTGCATTCAGAGGGTGAGATATCTTGGAGTTCATCCTTTGAGCCAGAGGTACACCAAACATATGAAGATGAGATGGAATCAGCTAGACATGATGAAGAGAATGTGTTGAAGCATAGTTCTAAAATTTTTAGAAATGTCCCAGCTTATTGAAATCTTTGTGAGAGAGAGTTTGTACCTCTTGAAGATAAGCTATTCTCAAAGCCTTTTGGTAAGGAGAAAAAATATCCAAAATATAGAGATGGAACAGATTGTGAACAAGAAGGTATCAGAAAAAAGAAGACTAACCTAGAGGTTTGTATGATTAACCAAAATCTTCTATTCAAAAAGGATTACAACGGACCTGATGATTTCTCAAGGTTTGTATATAGATTGGATGCTAAAGATCGTATTGATGAAGTGGTGAGAATTTTCTATAAGGATGACATCTGTAATGCAGCAAGGTTAAAAGTGTTACGTGGTAAAAAATCAAGTGTTTGATAGAGGAAAGGATCAATGTTCAATTTTGGGGGGCCTGGGGCCACCCAATTTTACTTCACATTAGATTAGTATGGATACTTGGTCTAATTCTCCATAGATAGCTAGAATCTTGCTATGCTCACATGGAGCATATGTCCCCAAAAAGAGCTTGTTAGAGCTCTAAATTTTGGGCAAAATTTGGAGTCCTATATAGTGATGAAACCCTAAAAAATGGCCTCTTAAACTCCATGTCCAATAATTAATGATGGAGTACATGAAATGGGATAAAATATTACATTAATTTTCAATTAAAAAGTTGAGATATTATGGAAGGAAGCTATGTGACAAGAACAATCAAAATTCTATGATCAAAGCCTTCAAAAAATGCTGGAATTTTGACCTGATGCAAAGATGATGTTAACAGAGGTAGAAGATCGTCCAATTTTAAAAATATAAAAAAGACTTAGTTCGGGAAATCAAATTTCCTTTGTCCAATAAAAATCTTAGCTTTCTACGAGGTGTTTTGATTTTTCAACCAAGCCCAAATCCGAAAGTTAGCTAGTTATTTTTTAGTTAGTTTATCATTTTTTCAAAACAATTTGTAATAAAGGCGTGCCTTTTCACCCTAAAGAGGTGTGATAGCCACTCAAACATGTATATATACATAATTGAAAATGTAAAGAGAGAAGAAAATAAAAGATATATTTTCATAGGATATAATTCGATCAAAACTACAATATGAACTCTAATGTACTATTTTTTTCAACATTAATAAAGATAAGTGCTCTTCTTTTTTATTTGTGGTTATATGTTATATGTTTTCAATTAGTCTTTTAGATTACTCTATGAACCAGGGTATCCTACTGTGTTTTTTTATTTGATGCATTCATTTATGACTAATTTGTACAATTTGAATAATGGTAGCATGGTCTGAGAACCTGTTATTGTTTCCTTTCGGGCTCTTAAGTTGGGTTAAAAACCATAGGACCTATTGTATAAGTTGTTTTAAATTTTGTTTCAATAGAAGCTTGTAGGGTGATGGTCTCGCTTTACATGAGTGAGTTACCTTAAAATTGTCTCTGATTGTATGTAGGATTGAAATTTTTATGACTCTATAGCCCAAGTATTTAGAAGGCACTGATCTAATTATTATTTGGAAATTGTCATTTGGTTCATACATTTGTAGTTTATAGATCATCAAATCATTATTTTAAAAGCATTACTTTTAATTATTTAATATAATCCATTTAGTCAAGTATTATAGAATAGATATTTTTAGGAGATTACTTTCTTTCCTCAAAGGATCATTCACCACCTTTGGAGGAACTTTGTTTGTTATGTACACAATTGTGCGACATAGAGAATTAAATAGTTCAAAGTGAAATTAGGCCTACCAGCCTTGGCTAGATTAAGCCAGAATTGTAGAGGTATCAGTGTGTACCTGTTATTTGGCCAAAAGTGAATCCATCATTTTTGGGCACCAACAAATTGGTGACTCCGCTGGGGAGAGTTTCTCACAATATATATTGTGAAGTTACCTAGAATTTTAGATTTCACAGATCAGAATCAGAAAGTAGTTATATTAGTTTGTTTGGAAGCAACTCTAATGGAAGAAAGAACCTAGAAGAAAGAAATTCCTCAAATGAGGTGGTGACTCTATTCATTAAAGCATTTCAACTAGTGTCTCTACTGAGGAAGAAGACTCAGAAGTAGATAGGTAAAGTTTTCCTCTTTGAAAGAGGTGGTGACTCCATGTGTCAGAAGTTTTCAATTTCTCTATTGAGGGAGAGAACCTGGAAGGAATGAATATTTGGCCTTTAGTTAGTAATAGAAGCTTTATTACATGATGTTTAAGAAAATTTTTAGAATTTTTTTGATTCCCACTCAGCCTTTGGAACTCATAAAATTTCAATGCAGTACTAATTTATCAAAGCTTGCACACAAAGTGCCTCAATTTTATGGAGATCTTGATCATTTAGATGTTTTACATATGTTCCTTGATGATTAAAAAAATGATGCTAAAGGTGATGCCATGAAATTATTTTCCTAGTCATTAAAGGATGATGCAAGAGAGGCATATGAATCATTACCTACACAAAGTATTTCATCTTGGAAAGAATTTGAACAATTATTTCTATATGAATTTCATGATGCAAGCAATGAAGATAACATGTGTTATGAAAAGTGTGAAGACAAAAGTTTCATCATGGAGGAGGATCATAGTATGTCTCTACTTGATGCATTTTTAAGTTTGGAGAGATTTGAAGGAGAGTCTTGTGCACACTTATTCTTGAGAATGACGGATATTTATCAGAGGATACTTGTAACAATTATGCCTTCATGAAAAGAATTAATGAGAAAGGTCAAAAACTTGAGAATCTCACTAGATGACCATGATCTAAAGATTCTTGTTAAGATATTAGAAGAAGATAGTGAGGAAAAAGAAGAGGAGTCTTATGATCAAATTGAACAAGGCCTTGTGTTTGATGGAAATCTCAGTGAAGATGAAGAAGACCCAAATTATATATCCCCTTTGGATGCATTTTTGAACTTAGAGAAACAAGAGGAAGAATCTGCAGTACGATTCTTCCTAAGGATGTTTCATATCTATCAAGAAATAACTTCAGAATGCAGACTTCCATCTTCTGATCTTTTAAACAAAATGTGAGAACTAGGTCTTTTATATGATCATCAGTTCCTTACCTTTCTCGAACTTATGAATAATGAACTAGTTGCAGAGGAGAAAGAGTGCAAAACTAAAATAACATATGAGTCAAGTGAGGTTTCATATTTTGATGGAGAAGATTCTTTTGGATAGTCTGAGGAAAATGTTTTCCATGATGATACTTGTATGATGTCAAACATCAGTGAATATGAAAATGAGGAAGAGGATATTCTCTGTGTAGAAGAGATTTCTGCCTTATTAGACATAGAATACCAAAGACACACTAAGAAGAATGGTCCAAATTTTTTCTCAATCCACCATGGTAAGGAGGTAGACAGATCAGCCCATATTCAAGAGAAATTAGATTGTGGAGATGAAATAGAACTGCATGAACAAGAGGAAGTAGATGAAGATATGTCTGATTTCTCTATTTTTTCAAATCCATTGTTTGAAAAGGACCCTTTATCCAGTGGAATCCATCAGCATCATAATGAAGATAACAGTCCTAATTTTAAATTTGATGAAACTCATGAAGTGCATTCAGAGGGTGAGATATCTTGGAGTTCATCCTTTGAGCCAAAGGTACACCAAACATATGAAGATGAGATGGAATCAGCTAGACATGATGAAGAGAATGTGTTGAAGCATAGTTCTAAATTTTTTAGAAATGTCCCAACTGATCAAACTCTTGGTGAGAGAGAGTTTGTACCTCTTGAAGATAAGCTATTCTCAAAGCCTTTTGGTAAGGAGAAAAAATATCCAAAATATAGAGATGGGACAAATTGTGAACAAGAAGGTATCAAAAAAAAGAAGACTAACCTAGAGGTTTGAATGATTAACCAAAATCTTCTATTCAACAAGGATTACAATAGACCTAATGATTTCTCAAGGGTTGAATATAGATTGGATGCTAAAGATTGTATTGATGAAGTGGTGAGAATTTTCTATAAGGATGACATGTGTAATGTAGCAAGGTTAAAAGTGTTACGTGGTCAAAATCAAGTGTTTGATAGAGGAAAGGATCAATGTTCAGTTTTGGGGGGCCTAGGGCCACCCAATTTTACTTTGCATTAGATTAGTATGGATACTTGGTCTACTTCTCCATAGATAGCTAGAATCTCACTATGCTCACATGGAGCATATGTCCCCAGAAAGAGCCTATTGGAGCTCTAAATTTTGGGAAAAATTTGAAGTCCTATATAGTGATAAAACCCTAAAAAATGGCCTCTTAAACTCCATGTCCAATAATTAATGATGGATTACATGAAATGGGATAAAATATTACATTAATTTTCAATTAAAAAGTTGAGATATTATGGAGGGAAGCTATGTGACAAGAACAATCAAAATTATATGATCAAAGCCTTCAGAAAATGCTAAAATTTCAACTTGCTACAAAGATGATGTCGATAGAGGTAGAAGATGGTCCAATTTTAAAAATCTAAAAAAGACCCAGTTCGTTTCTCCAATAAAAATCTTAGCTTTCTACGAGGTGTTTTGTTTTTTCAACCAAGCCCAAATCCGAAAGTTAGCTAGTTATTTTTTAGTTAGTTTATCTTTTTTTCAAAACAATTTGTAATATGGGTGTGTCTTTTCACCCTAAAGAGGTGTGACAGCCACTCAAACATGTATATATACATAATGTAAAATGTAAAGAGAGAAGAAAATAAAAGATATATTTTCATAGGATATAATTCGATCAAAACTACAATATGAACTCTAATGTACTATTTTTTTCAACATTAATAAAGATAAGTGCTCTTCTTTTTTATTTATGGTTATAAGTTATATGTTTTCAATTAGTCTTTCAGATTACTCTATGAACCAGGGTATCCTACTATGTTTTTCTCTTTGATGCATTCATTTATGACTAATTTGTACAATTTGAATAATGGTAGCATGGTTTGAGAACCTGTTACTATTTCCTTTTGGGCTCCTAAGTTGGGTTAAAAACCATAGGACCTATTGTATAAGTTGTTTTAAATTTTATTTCAATAGAAGCTTGTAGGGTGATGGTCTTTCTTTACATGAGCGAGTTACCTTAAAACTGTCTTTGATTGTATGTAGGATTGAAATTTTTATGACTCTATAGCCCAATTATTTAGAAGGCACTGATCTAACTATTATTTGGAAATTGTCATTTGGTTCATACATTTGTAGTTTATAGATCATCAAATCATTATTTTAAAAGCATTACTTTTAATTATTTAGTATAATCCATTTAGTCAAGTATTATAGAATAGATATTTTTAGGAGATTAGTTTCTTTCCTCAAAGGATCATTCACCACCTTTGGAGGAACTTTGTTTGTTATGTACGCAGTTGTGCGACATAGAGAATTAAATAGTTCAAAGTGAAATTAGGCCTACCAGCCTTGGCTAGATTAAGCTAGAATTGCAGAGGTATCAGTGTGTACCTGTTAGTTGGCCAAAAGTGAATCCATTATTTTTGGGCACCAACACATTCTACCACAACTTTTTAAAAGAAAATATCTTACATATATATCCTATTACAAAATAAATGATCAGGTCGACCAATTAGGCTTTCCTAATATATAAATAATTGCATAACTCCTTGCTAAGATACACATGGTATCTATAACAAGTATACAATAATTATATCTTAACAATTAAGGAGTGACATCTGTAATACATGCTCACCATTCTTGATACACGCTACAACTCTGAAGTCAGCTTCCAAATATGTCTTCTCTAGAACACACACCATAGATAACATTATCCTTCTCTCCATACATTTTTGGGATCAATGAACATTCTTAAATACACTATATGTCATCCCTTAAGCTCACATACACTAAATCCTTATCACCTGTAAGATATACCCAAAACTCAGAGACTAACTCTGTTAGCTTCCACTATCATAGTCCAGTAATGAGTCTTCACTAAATCTTTTTTAACTCATCCAATATGTAATTTTATATCATGTGATCTTAGATATAAGATCACAACACCTTCTTGTAGTCACAACTATATTTGCACAATCTGAATCATCCATACAGAATCCGTACACTATAATAACCAACCTGTTCTCTTCATAGAAACATATGTTGACATTAGTGACAAAACATAAATGACAAAAATAGTAATTTGAACATCACTCAATGTAGTGATTAAAAATATTAAATGCATCCAAAAATCTCCCCAATGCATTAGCAATGTCGAACAATCTCCCCCTTTGGCATTGATGGCAATATATGGGAAAATCCATTGACCCAAAAGTATTTTCTCAGTACCTTTATCACATAGACTATTTCCTATAAGATTTTCACATAGTCTCTTTCCCCCTTTGACAACAATGGATAAGGGTGCCATAAGCCATCAACTATCTACAACAATTTTCTTCAACGATCACTCCCCCTGAGGAGTAGATCCATGCATCAAGTCTAGAACATGATAAGGCCCTAAAAAACCTCTAGACTGATGCATCCCTACATCATTTAATTCTCACTAGGAGGGGTCTACACCCCAAGCATACCTCTGTGATACTCAAATGTATCTTTTGGCAATGGTTTTGTAAAGATATCTGCTATCTGTTCCTTTGTGCCAATGTATGCCAACCTTATTTTTTTTCTCTGCAACCTTATCTCTTAAGAAGTGATACTTAATAGAAATATGCTTAGTTTTAGAGTGCATCACATGATTCTTTGACATGTTTACTATACTAGTGTTATCACAATGGATAACCATTGGTTCACCAAAATTTATTCAAATATCTTTCAGCATTTGTTTCATCCAAACAATTTGAGTGCAGTTAATTGCAGCAACAACATATTTAGATTCGATAGCAGATTGAGCTATAAAATCTTGCTTCTTACTTAGCCATGAAACCAACTTTTTCCCAAGGAAAAATGCACCTCCACTAGTACTCTTCCTATCATCAATATTCCCTATCCAATTTGTATTAGTATAAGCATGTAGGTCAAAGTCATCATTTTTTTCACACCTGTAGACACCTAAAAATCCTTTAGAAAATAAAAATATTTTTATTTTCTGAAAACCCCTAATGACATCATCATTTATTTATTAATTAATTAATTAATTTTTATGCTATTAAATCCTCCTATTTTAATTAAACATCTTTAATTAAAGAATCCCTCCCCAAATCATTTAAATCAAGTTTGAGTGATTTCCCCCTATTTATTAATTATTAATTGATAAATTTACCAAAAATCCTTTAAATAAATAAAATATTTATTTAAATCCTAAAACCTTGGAAATCTTCTAGAAATCCCTAAACTCTTCTAGAGTTTCCTAATCTCACTCTAAACCTAATTAAAAAGTGATTCCTACATTTCTTAGCCTAAACCCTTCAAACTTTGACTTTGGGTCAAAACCCCTCATAAATGAGCCTTACACACTCATTAAAGCCTCTTACATCCTCATTAAGGCTTCTTACAAGACATAAATGATACCCAAGTCTCCTCTTCTACTCTTCTCCCCTCTACACACTTCCCTAGTGTTTCTCACACATGTGTGAGCAACCTTGACCAAGGCTAAACCTTACCATACCCCTAAGCTTACCCCAAACTCTATCCCAAACCTTACCTCTGACTTCCTAACCCAAGCTCTTCCTCAAATCTTATAAATAGCCTCACTTCCAAGAGAAAACCATTAGCTTAGTTTTATCTTTCATGCATTTTTATAATGGTAAAATACATGTAGACTTAGCATAGTATTTAGCATAATTGATAGATTAACTCTATTTTGTGCTTTCATAAATCATCTTAGAATAGCTTTTAATGGATTGATCTTAGTTCATCTTTCAAGGTTTTCTAATCATTTCAGCATCATATCACATCTTCATTTAGTTAAAATTAGTTTTAGCATGCATTGGGGATCTTATCCATGTGATTTCAGAGCACACCCACATCCCTCATAATCAGAGAAAATCAAACAATGCTTGAATGCATTTGTTTTGGCTCAATCTAAGGTGGCTTGGTTTTTTATGTTTATGATTTTGAACTAATATAAATGTTTTTATTAACCTAACATTTTCTTGTTTATGACTTTCAAAATAAATAACAAATAAATCGTAGCCTACATTCTGGCACGCCCGGTGGGACCCTCTTCACAGGTTCTTTACTAATAATCTGATGAGATTTGGAGTATTTTTCTAATTTTTCCAGCTTGTAGGTTGAGGGAGCATTTGGAATTCTTCTTCTTCTTCTTCTATTCTATCTACTTCTTCTTCTTCTTCACCTTCTTACGAGATCTTGGTTTATTTTCGAAAAAAAACCATAAAGAGGCACTTTCAAGAAAACTTTTTTAACTTTTTCATACGACTTCCATTTTTTATGATTCAAAAAGCACCATAAAGATGGTTTAGAGGTCTATCAAAATCTGCAGACAAATTTATCAGATTCTATCTTAAAAATTAGGAAGAGTCAGTGGGATCGTGAATTAATGATAAAAAATAGAATTAACACACTTTGTCTAAATGTCTAAAATGAACCTCAAAATCACTCTTGAAGGCCAAAAAAGATAACAAATCAATCAAATCAAATCATTCCTAATTGGTCCTTAAAAAAAAAAACTCAAACACACTTCTAAGTGTTCTTCATTTGGCTAAAAAGAACCATCATGCTTTCAAAATATAGGTGTTTTGAGTTTCATGCAAGCTAGGAACACTTCAAACTTTGGGAGCTCAAAAAGAACCACAAAATTGCATATCACCTCTATTTTGGTTCCTAAAAATCATTCCTAAATAATTCTAACA
Organism: Chamaecyparis obtusa; assembly: GCA_027943335.1. Lineage (NCBI taxonomy): Eukaryota > Viridiplantae > Streptophyta > Pinopsida > Cupressales > Cupressaceae > Chamaecyparis > Chamaecyparis obtusa. The sequence goes on along the minus strand of BSBK01002021.1, from coordinate 749,772 downwards.
ATCATTCTCAAAATCAATCTTGAAATCATTAAAAGTGAGGTTCATTTGCATTAAAATATCTTTCAAAATCTCATGCAAATTATGAACAAAGTCTACAAATCTTTCCTAAAAACTTTCATATTTGGTTCCTATAGAGTCCTAATCTTTTCAGTCCTAAAAAATTTGATCTTGATGAAAACTAATGTCATTTTGAAAAATCAATCTTGAGTGCTTTCCAAAGTTTCATGCATCAAACAAATCTAGGAACACCTCTTTTTGGGCATAAAATTGAATTCTAGCACACAAAATCTTGAATGAAACTAAGGAAGTGAACCAAAGTCCAAAGGAAGTCATTTTTATTTTGATTCCAAATCAAACACATTCTTGAATGACTTAAAATTGAAAGAAAAGCATCTTTATTCCCTTCCTTCAGAGTTCAAATTCAAAGTTCCTAAAAGTGCGCAAATTCAATCTTGAATTCCCAAACAAAAGAAAATTAAAAAATTGCAAAATTGCTCAAAAGTTCTTGTTTTAAAAGGAAAGTAAAACTCAAAAGCTTAAACTATGCTTGCAAGTTAAAAAATTTCTTCACTTAAATCAAAATTTGGGAAAGAACCTTTTCTTGTTGTGCTTTTAGGAGTTTCAAAATTCTACAAAAATCCTTAATCTAAGTGAGGTAAAACACTTGAACTCAGAAAAGTTCACTTGTTTTACTTCTTGTGAGGCCTGTCTAGAGAGAAAAGTGCTTCCTCTTTGGAGAATGACCTCAAACTGTTACCTTCCCCGGTCGGTATAGAAACAAAGTGTTAAGCAAACTCTTGTTTCATCCCTCAAGCTTAGGCAATGCATGTAGATGGTAGCTCAAGGTAGGTGAATATCCCTACAATTTTGGCATGGTCAACTAGGCTCTTAAGTGAGTCACACGTGTACCAACCAATTGGGAGGACTCCACAGAACAACTAAAAACCTATTAAAATCAAAAGCTACCTGATCTACCCCTGAAAGTATCACAATCCTTGTGCAATGACCAATCCCTATGGTTTCCTGGATTTCCTTAAGACACTCACCATATGTATCCCCTTTTAGGGGGTATCAAGTTGTGGGAAAGGATTCTGATACTCAACTTCCCTTAGGTAGTTCTGCTTGATGTTTTTTTTTTTTGAAGTTTCAGACTCAATGCAAAACATCTGTTGAAACACACACAAATGAAGAAATCTACACATATCTTTTTCCATGTTAGTTCCAAATCCTCCAAAATCTAGTAGTCATCCAAGCTTTTAGAAACCTGTCATCCTAGTCTAATTTTGTTAGTCATCCCAATCTGAGTCTTAGTCTTCCATCCAACTTCATCCTTCATCCCTACCCAACTCATCAACAAGTCATCATGTCTCAAATCTATTACAATAAGTTTGGTTGTCATTTCTTTTCCCCCATTTTATCCTATCTCGATGATGATGAGAATCTTGTTGATCATAACAAATACCTTGAAAACCTTAGCAAGATTTCCCCAACCACCTTTCAGCATCCAATCATTCCTCCAAACTATCCTATCATGCCTTCATGCATATCCACTAACACTCCCTTTCATGTCCTTGGCAAGGAAAATCCATTATCCTATCCATCCACAACTTCTTCCTATCTTAATCCTACATATATATCCTCCATATACATCCTTCATACCTCCATCTCCTACTATGGTCATATCCCAATCACCATCTTCCCATAGAAACACTTCATGCTACTTCCCTTATCCAAAACCTCCATCTCCTCATCCTCCAAAACATTTTCAAAATACAAGTCTTCCAATCCATTACCCCAATCTTCCATCCTATCTCAACCCACCATATTCCATTCAAACCCACATTGCCACAAATTCCCTTCCACAAGAAGAATGCATCCTTAAAATCATTTCGTATCTTATACCTCAATCCATCACTCCTATCTCACCAAATAGCCAATCCAGTCCACAAGCTTCCTCCAAACCTACCTTTTTGAACTATCTATTCATGAAATCCTCTAACTCCTCACTTGCACCATCATCCCCTCAAGAAAATTCACAATCTTCCACCCTATCTTCACTTTAGGACCATCCTATCCCTCCACCTTCTATACATTCTAGTCCATCACCTCCTCCAATCTGAAAGTCTCCAAGGAGTTTCACAAGGAAGCCAACAAAAAATCCATCTCCTAAAGTTGATGAGTTATGCCATATTACTCCTTCAAACAAATCCATCATTGATGAGCCCCTTCAACCTCTCCCATCTGTTATCTATCTTCCATATAGCCTTCTTATTGATCCTCTTCCATCTCCTAGCATCATAGAGTCCCTTCCATCTTTTGACTCCATCTAATCCCCATCAACATCTCATCCTCCTATCATTATCCAAAGCACATCTTATGAGCCTCATGAGTTCACCCTTCTTCCTGCCATCACATTTGCAGAATCTCACATCCTTCCAATCACTCCATCTGAAGAGTCCATCCATACATCCCCCAACACTCTATCCACACAAATCCTATCAAGTAAGATCTTGTCCAAAAGCATGTTGAAACACCCATAGATGAAAATCAATATCCTCTCCCTATGCTTCATGATCCTTTGCTTCCATCACCCCCAATCCAAGATCCTAGCATTCCAATTCCTGTAATCCAAGATCCTACCATCCTGATTCCTCTAATCCAAGATCCTACCATCCCAATTCCTTTAATCCCATATGAAGATCCGTTTCTATCTCCCAATCCCATTCAAGATCCCATCATCCCATCCTCTATACTTGAGGATCCTCCAATCCAAACTATCCCACTATCATCACTCTATCCTCTTGGTCCACTTACATTTGTCAATAGAAGTCCACTTGAAGTAGAAGACATCAGTTTCATATCTTCCACTACAACACCTAATAATGGATGTTTTTCTTATTCTCCAAGTCATAAATATCCTTGTTTGGATAAAATGCTCAAGAAATGGAATTATCAATACAAAGGCCTAGGAGCTCATGAACAAGGAAATATAGAGCTCATCCAAGACAAGAAACATCTAAAATCATGTGGCATTGGTCACACATCTGAAGAAGGCACTTCCTCCAAAAAATTTGGTACAACTAAAACTAAATTCAAGCACACATCCAAACCCATCATTGCATCTTCCCATCATCCCTCCAAAGCATACAACACCATTCCTCCTCCTCTATCATTGCAATCCAAAACAACCTATCACATTCCTCCTTCATCCTCCAAATCCATTTTGGGTCTCTATGTCCCAAAATCTACTAGCCCATATCCCCTATAATATGCCAAATCCATTTTGGGGCCTTACATCCCAAAATATCATCCCTCATCTTATCCTACTCAATCCTTCATCCAAAATCCAAACACCCCTAGTCAAGATCAACAAAGGCACATTCCCATATTTCCCATCTATCAATCTCCTTCCATCTCTCCATTCATATTTCCTCCATCCCACACATCTCCTCATATTCCTTCCAATACTCCTCACAATTTGTATGCCATGTCAAAGATGCATAAAGTTAAATATCCACAGAAATCTAAGGATTTCCATGTCCACTCTAAATGACATGCTCAAGAAAAGAAAAATCTAATCAAGAAATTCAATGCATCCCAATGGCCACAAAGGCCCACCAAAGCTAAAGAAAAGATGATGTGGATCCTAAAGAAAAAAGATGTAATGCATCTAAAAGAAACATCCACAATGGCATCCAAAGTTTCTAATCTCCCAGCTACTCATTCCTCTTCTCCATCTCCAAAATCTATCTTGGATCCCTATGTCCCAAGATCTCCTATCACAAATCTTCCATCACATCCACATCTACCATCCACATCACATCCACTTCATCTACCAACCATGCAACATGTTCCAATGTTGGTCCTAATAACATCTCCCTATCATGATCACTTTCCATCATTCCATCCAAACACTTTCTACCACCATATCTCCCATCTACCCCATCCCATCCATGCCTTTGCATAATTCCTCCCTCCTAACAAAATTGTACGAACATCCAAATAAATTAGAATGTCAGCAGCCATTCAACAAAAGATCAGCCACAAATCAAAGAATCAAAAAGTCAGCGATAGATCAGAAGGTCAGCAAAAAATCAGAAAGTCAGAGAAAGTCAGCAACAAATCAGAATATCAGTGACAAATCAGCAAAAAGTCAGCAGCAAATAAGAAAATCCATAAAAATTAGAAAAATCAGAGAAAAATATTGAAAAAAGAAAAGAGAAAAACATTCATCCAATTGTGAAAACTTGGCAATTCAAGCACCTTGGACAAGTACCATAATGAAAACCTCACAAATAGGCATCATGTGTAGTCGCCTCCCCCTAGTTCCTTTTTGCAACTAGGGGCATTTCCCTTCTATCATATCTTATCAAACATCTCCTCCATCCCATTTGTCTCTCACCTCCTTCATCCTCCTTTGGATCTTGATAACAAAATAAAAACCACCAGGTATACATGCTTTTGGGTACCTTTCAACATCCATCTTCCTATCACATGTTCCAACCACCTATCCTCTATCCAATCCATCTTTCCTATCTTCCATCAAATCATACCCCATCCTAATGCCTCTAAATACATGAACTATCCTAAGCATGGGGCATCTTGTTTCTTGGTGACATATTCCTTAGAGACTTTATCACACCCATCTTCCATCTCCTAAATCTTCCTCCAATACAATTGTTCAGCATTCCTCCATCCAATCTCCCACTAATCTACCATCCAAATCCCCAAGTGTTCCTCTATCCATTCCCCAAGAAAATCTGCCATCCAAATCCCCAAGCAAACTTGCCATCCAAATCCCCAAGCATTCCTCTATCCAAATCTCCTAAGTAGTTCCTCCATCCAAATCTAAACCTTCATCCATCCAAATCTCCCAACAATCCTCCATCCAAATCCAAATCTTCCTCCATCCAAATTCCAAATCATTTCCTCCATCTTACCATCACTTGGTTTCTTCCCTTGTCATTTGGTATCTAGCTATAGGCTATCCCTCATACAATATTCCAATGTCATTCATCCATATCTAAACACTCCTATCAATCTTCCAACATCTTCCAATCCTATCCATATCCTCTAGCAATACAACATCCAAGCTCAAGCCAATCTATCCAATCACATCCTTAGTCTTGTTCCTAGTCTTGTAGCAAGCCTTGATCTCAATCCACTCATCATCATTGGGATGCATCACTCCCAAAATCTATGTCATTTAAGGACACATCATCCATCATCAACCTATCTACCATCAGTCTATCTTGGCTTTCCATCCCAACTGGGGCATCATCTTACATATCCTTCAAGCTACAGCTTCATCCCCAGACCTCTTGTACATCCTATCTTGAGTCTCATACCATGGTGTCAGTCATGTCCCAAATCCTAAGCTTCTATACATATCCATTGTAAATCTCTCCCCATCTATTGTACATACCCTCATTCATCCTACAGTAACATTTGATTTTCTATATTATCCCATCCAACCTTGCACTTTAGCAACATCAATTATCGATTATCCTTGATCACTGTGACTATCTGTAAACCTCATTATTTTCCAATCAACAACACTCATTCTCCCCATCAGTACGGGTCCTCATAGATGTATGCTTTTGTATTGTCCAGCCTAAGCCTAATCATGGGTCCACACAGATGTATCCTTCTTCTTGTCAGCCCTAATCTTACACAAATCACACTAGGTCCGTGTCGATGTATCCTCCATCACGTTCAGACCAATCTTCCCACCATCAATCAAACCAATCTCTCTTCTTGGCAAAGGATGTCTTTTGGAGTTATCATTTTAGTCTTAGATTTTTTTCTTTGGATCTTGTTCATCTTTTATAGATTCTCTTTGTTCCTCTCCTCAAAGTCACCACGATCCTTTATATCATGGTGCGCTGTGAATGAGGGTAATATGGGGCAAGGTCTTTTGATCTTTTGATTCTACCTATGAGTCAATCAAACATGACCCTTTCACGATTCACATGTAATCTTTTGGGTTACATGGTGCACTTGGGAAATGTCGTTTGTTTATGATTTCTCTAGCATTGTTTCTACCATGCTTCCTCTTAGGTTCATACGTGATGCTAGGGAAACCTTGCATGTCTTTTTTGTGTCAGTCCTATGCAACGCTAGTGATAAGGCCTTGTGATCCCCATATCCTTGGTAGGTCTCTAATGTTTCTATATCAACCTAGGTTGTGCTCTCAAAGTATCCAAAGCATCACTAGTACAAAAAAAACAATATCTGACCAAATAAACTACCAAAAATTGTAGATAAATGACAAAATTTGGTCATGTGACCAGTGGTAGTTTATTGCCGGTCATTTATCTCATGACCAAATTTATGACTAAACTATTTTGTTTATTGATTTGGTCATATATTTAGTCATTTATTTGGTCATTTGGTAGTTTATTTGGTCATTCATTTGGTCATTTGGTAGATTATTGGTTGTTTATTTGGTCATTTGGTAGTTTATTTGGTAGTTTATTTGGTCGTTTATTTGGTCATTTATTTGGTCATTAGGTAGTTTATTTGGTCATTTGATTGGTATTTTATTTGGTCATTTCTATTATTTGGTAGTAAATGTAGTTACAAAATGAATAATTTAATAAATTTTAAAATGCAAAAAAAAACATAATATTAGACTTGAACTAAATCATAAAAGAAAATAAGAGTATTACACACGAACAAGCTATGATAGACTATAATTAAAATATTGATTCAACATCATGATGATAAATAAAGGCAATCTCCAATAAGAAAAAATAATGCAAATATATATCAAATTATAATGTCAAAGTTGTCTAAAGAGTATATACATAAATATAATAAAAAATGTCAAAGTTGTCGAAGAGTTTCCAACTCTTTCAAATACACCTTGATGATTAAAATCTCTAAACAACACATTCAAAATATTGTAATACAAAGTAGTGACCCAAAATTTCTAACGAATAACACATAATAAACTTGTTGATCAACTATGTCATTTTTCCCAAATACTTTAGTGGCCACCGTGTGAAGGTTCCCTCTTTTTCTTTCAGACTAATAGCCCCATCTATTTTGTCTTCATAAGCAAGGGGTACGTTACTTGTGACCTTTAAAATGTTTACATTTGCATCTCCAGTTCCTTTCCAATTGACTCCATATATAATAGATAAGGAGTGAATCCACCCAATACCCACAACAACACCATCATATGGATCTAACACATTAACTTTATCCCCTTCTTTGAGTTTATCAATACATTTTTGCAAAATGAAAAAGATTAACACATTAGATTACATAGGTAATGATCAAGCACACTAAAAATCCCAAACAAAGCAGACTAAAAAAGAAGTTAAAAAGACCAATTTCTTGTTTTTGACTTGCTATGGATCAGATATATATAATATTATAGTTAAACAAGAGACCGGACCTTAAATGAAAAACACTCTCTTTCTATCCAAGTGGTTTATAGTTATACCATAAAAAGCTCCTAATCCCTAAGACAAAGCCTAAGAAAAATTTACAACTCTATGTTTATACGCAATTAGTATGTGAACAAACATGAACGCGTGTATATGCTAGTACTTTTTGTTGAATTATGAAGTGAAACAATGGCCCAGCGTGTCCAAAAAAAAAATACACAAATAATGACTGTTAAAACTTAAGAACTTTGCAATTTACATAGCCCTACCCACATCATCCAAGGACACTTTATGCTACCATAAAAATAGAGGAATCCCTAAAACTACTTAGGCCAGCAAGAACCATAGGAAGAAAGAAAAATGTGAGGCCCTAAAAACACTTTTTCTTGTAGTAGAGGAAGAATATTACAATTGTACTAAAAGATGGCTATACTAGATGACATTATATTAAATATTCTGCTACACTAGAAGAATGATTTCATATGAAAAACAAACTATACATTACAAGGGAATTGATTTTTACTATAGAAAATGGAGAATCATTTTCCCTTCTTCATAATAATGGGATAGAAACATTATAATTCTGTAGTCAAACTTTTGGAACCATAAAACTTGTCTGTCAAGAAAATAAAAGTGACCACATAACAGTGCTTTTAATGTTGTAAGAAAAGTCTCATTGAGATTACTTGAATCTGGTTCCCAGTCTGTAAAATTGATTGTACACAATTGCCACAAAATTCCAAGCCACATTCCCTAAAACATCCACTTAAGTTTGGCATTCACAAAAAATTAATGTTGTACAATCAAATGCATGTACAATTTGTAATACATAAAATGTGATAAGTGGTATTCTATCAAATATCTTCACCTTAGAATATACCTTTGATATGTGCTTGAAATCATGTTTATATCTTTAGAATCTTTCCCATCTGGGCCTTGTAAAAACATATGTTCATTTGGATCATTTTAAAACTATGACAAAAATGTTGGGGGAATGTGTTGCAGTAAACACAATGCACAATTAGATTGTATAGATTGCTGACAATATATATGAAATAAAATATAATGTAATCAAATGCATGTACAATTTGTAATACATAAAATGTGATTAGTGGTGTTCTATCAAATATCTTCACCTTAAAATATAACTTTGATATGTGCTTGAATTCGTGTTTATATCTTTGGACTCTTGCCCATATGGACCTTGTAATAACATATGTTCATTTGGATCATTTAAAAATTGTGACAAAAATGATGGGGGAATGCGCTGCAATATACACAATGCATAATTAGATTTTATAGGTTGCTAATAATATATATGAACTAAAACATAATGTTTACATGATAATGATTGAGAGGCCTAAGAAAATATAGAGTTACCTTTATGTTGTTCTTTTTGAAATGCCCCCCACTAGATGCTCATCTAGATAGTGCAAGTTCTTTGTGGTGAGAAGAACAAGTATATATTTTGGTTTATTGCCACAATTTGCTAACATTGTGTTCTGTAACAAACTAAGTTGTGAAGTGAATACACAAATAGAAAAACATCAACTTTGAAACATCCAACATCAACACAGTATGGAGATGAATAAAAAAATTGTCATCCAAAACTCTCAAACAATCAAATGTAAAAATAGCAAAACATCAACACGATATGAAAACTTAAACTTTAAAAAGTGTCACCACTAGTTAGAGTCATGTTTGGAGCATTATCATACTAAAATCAGACCAAAATCATACCAACTGACAATTAGGCCTTAGATGATGTCACTCGTGTACAAGACCATGTAATGATTTAGTATCCATCCCTTGCCAATTATTAGCAATGTAATTATGATTTCACACACTCCAACACAACCAATCATCTAATGTAAGTGATGGTAATTCTGAAGATGGTATAACCAGCCAAATAAGATAGCCATCCACCATTAAAGTATCTATGTTATTTGACTCAAATTTTAACATTAGGATGGTGGCATACCCCACTAAGAAATCACTAACACAAAACCCCCTACTAGATTATCACCCAAAATCATACAACTATGAGAAATTTCATGAAACGGTTAGCTTACTTAAGAATGAAGATTACTGGTTTGTAGAGATTTTTATTTCAGATTAGTGTGAACCATGAATTAGCATTGCAAGATATCCTTCTATTGGATTACATATAAATTCTGAATCTAAACAAAAAAAAGAAACACATTTCCAGTCTGCCTTTCTATTGTAGAAATTCATGCATCAAAGTTTTGAGAAGAATAGAGTACAATAAAGTGAAATCCAACTCACAGATTAGCAACATCAAGAATAAATATTTCAGATATTAGTAGTAATCTTCCTTAGAAACTAAAATTGGTTGTACTTTTATGAATTGGTTCTGCTCCAAGAAAGCATGGAAGTCAGGAATTGAGAGAATTAAAAACAAATGATATTGATAGACATACAAGAGCTCACAATAGGTAAGGTATTGTTGCAATATTAAGGAAAGGTATTGTTGTAATATTAACATCACTATGAAAAATGTATAGAATAAAGTTCACAATAAACAAACAACAATTGTGATGAAGGGTGCTCCCCTTAATACCACAAACACATAACAGAAACAGAGAAACAACAACAATTTGCAAGAATAGAAAATGGGCTTCTTATTATCTCCACAAATGTGGAATTAAATTTTTTTAGAATTACAATATACAAAGCCACATGGGCATTTCCCTTACAATATTCTGTAGGACAAAGCCTTGAATCATTACCCAGATCTACCCCCGAACTACCTAGACAACACTACGGGCCTTCTTTATATAGACAATTTCCACCGCCCGAGAAGGTTCCATAAATTTAGCCCTTAGAGATGACCAAACTTAGAATTATTTTATTTTTCAATTTATTACATCAAAGTCGGCTCAAAATGACTTTTGAAACCCAAACAAAAATTTTGAAGGAAATTTAAAAATTGAATCATGTCCCCACTGAGTCCTTGGTAAACCAAGAACAAAGTCCATAATGATATCCTTCCAAGGTTTCTTTGGTACAGGTAATAGCTGATACAACCCTATATTCTACTTTACTCCTTTTTCCATCTGACATACTCTGCGACTCTGTACAAACTTCTTGACATCTTGTTGCAACTACGGCCAATAATAATTCTCACTAGCCAAAGCAAGGGTTTCATCATGACCAAAATATCCAACCAATCCTCCACTATGCTTCTCCTTGATGAGATTCTCCCTCATAGAGCTTCATGGAATGCACAACTGGCTCCCTCTGAATAGCCTATAATCTTGAATGATGAAATCCAACCACTTCATTCTGTCTAGAGTAATAGGTTATGTGAAAGCTTTCCAAGCTTCACCAAAATTAGGATCCTCTGGATACAAATTCTTGAGTTCCTTGAACCCAATCACCTCAATCTGCATCTCTGTCAGCAATAGTTGCCTTCTGCTAAGTGCATTTGCAACCCTGTTAGACTTTCCACTCCTGTGTTTCAAAACAAATGTATAACTCTACAAAAACTCAACCCATTTCAAATACCTTTGGTTCAAATTTCCTTGACTACTCAAATATTGCAAAGCTTGATGATCAGTATACAAAACAAACTCCTTAGGAAGTAGATAATGTCTCCATTTCTTTAATGCCTGAACTATAGTGTAAAATTCTTGATCATAAATAGAATATTTTCTCTTGACAACATTTAACTTCTCACTGAAATAAGCAATAGGTTTACCTTCTTGGCTCATAATAGCTCCTATTGCAATACCACTAGCATCACAGTCTAATTGAAACACCTTATTAAAATCTAGAAGTGCTAAAATAGGTTGTTCTATAACTTTCTATTTCAACAGTTTAAAACTCTTATCTACCCCATTAGTCCACTTAAACTCTTTTCTATCCCCTCTCATTGTTTCAATCAAGGGTCCACAGATACTACTAAAATTTTTGATAAATTTTTTGTAAAAGCTATCCAAACCATGAAAAGATCTTACCTTAGTAGCACTCCTTGGAGTAGGCCATTCAAGGATAGCCTATACTTTCTCTAGGTCCATTTTTAGACCTTCTACTGAAACAATAAATCCCAAATACACTAACTCCTTCAAAAAATTGCACTCCTTCAAATTTATCAACAATTTCTCTTCTCTTAGCTTTTCAAACACCATACGAATATGCATCATATGCTCCTCCAATGTCTTGCTAAAGATCAGAATATCATCCAGATAAACAATAAAAAACTTACCCAAAAATTATTTCAAAACCTCGTTCATGAGCCGCATGAAACTACTCAGTGCATTGGTTAGCCCAAAAGGTGTGACTAATCACTCATAAAATCCTTCCTTTGTCTTGAAATCATTCTTCCATTCATCTCCTCTAATCCAAATATGATGATATCCACTCTTCAAATCCATCTTTGAGAAATACATAGCTCCACTCAAATAGTCCATAATATCATCCATTCATGGAAATGGAAATCAGTACTTGATTGTGATCTTGTTTATTATCCTAGAGTCTGTACACATCCTCCATTCTCCATTCTTCTTTGGTGCTAATACCGTTGGTATAGCACAGGGACTCAGACTCTCTTGAATCAACCCCTTCTACAATAACTCATGTACTTTTCTGCTCAACTCCTCACTTTCTGCTGGTGTCATTCTATGTGCTGCCTTATTTGGAAAATTGGCTTCTGGAATCAAGTCCATCTGACGACTAATCTTCCTTATTGGTGGTAATCCATTAGGAACATTATCGAACACAATATCCTAAAAATCATTCAAAAAATCTATAACTTCGATAGGTACGTCTTCTACTTCCTCTTTACCAACTTTTGGAATTAAATAAAAACACACATGCTCATGCCTCATACCATCTAGGAACTTTCTTCTATCAACAAAAGTTATTCTTGCATTACCACATACCTTTCTTCTATGTCATTCAATGGCTTTAGCTTATGTCGCACAACCATCATGTACAACACACCTATCAAACTACCATGGTCTACCCAACAACATATGACATGCATCCATAGATATGATATCACATAGTACCTCACCATGGTATCCACCAATCTTGAACTTCACTAGGCATTGTTCATTGAACATGACCTTGTGGTCATCCTACACCCAGGCAATCTGGTATGGATGTGGGTATTTTTATCTCTTAAGCTTGAACTTTGTCACCATCTCTTCTGACACCAAATTGTCAGCTTCCACTATCAATAATCACATAACAACATTTACCTTCACACTTGCATCTAGTGTGAAACAGGTTCCTCCTTTGCACAGGTTCATTCTCACCACTCAAAAGGACCCTTCTATTAATCAACATTTCTCCTCTTTCAGCATCTTTAGAATGTGATGATCTGGCATCTTCATCTACATGTACAACTTTGGCCTAGCCTTCATTCCTCCTATTTGTCCTTCCTTGGTGTTGAGGACATTCAAATACCCTATGACCTTCTTCTCATAGTGAAAACATGTTCCACAGAAGCCTCATCTTCTTGATCCTTGTCCTCTTCCTCTTCCTCTTCCTCTTTGATCTCTATTATTCTGATCATGGAAATGATTGGAAGTGTTTCCTCTCTGATTTTGACTATTACTAGCTTCATCCTTCTTTTTCAGATCTTCATTTCAGCCACCATATGACCATCCACCAGATCTTCCACCATGACCTCTTCCATTTTGTCTACTCTCAAACTTCTTGTTTAGTTTTTCCTCTACTTTTAGGGAAAACTGGTATGCCTCTTCAATACTATTCATTCAAACCAAATTCAGCTCCTCCTGAATGCTTGGCCTCAACCCATTAAGGTAACTGGAAACTTTCTCCTTATCAGCTTCTACATGGCTTGTTCTAATGAGGATTCGATAGAACTCCTCTGTATACTCCTGAACAGATCTTCCTCCTTGCTTCAAAATTTGCATCTTTTGTAGTAGGTCAAGCTCATAATCAATAGGAATGAACTGTCACTTCAATTTATCCACCATCTGATCCCATCTTGTGATTTTATCCTTTCCTCTTCTATTTCACTCCAACTGAATCTCTTGCCACCAGATCTTCACATGGCCCTTCAGTCTAGCCTTTGCAAACTTGACCTTGTTAGGATCCTCAATATCTTCATACTCAAAATATTCTTCTAACTCATTGATCCAAGCGATCAATTCCTCTAGGTTAAGATTTCTTGAAAATGCAGGAACCTCAATCTTAGGTCTTTTCCCAATCTTGGAAATGGCCCGAAAAAGTCTTTCTTCCTCCTAGTTCAGAATTTTGCCTTCTTCTTGATCAGAATTTCCTTCTCCCTCAACTTCATCCTCGCTTGCATCTCTGGCCTTAAGATTCATTCCTCTGCAAATCTCTTCTTACAATGGTTGCACTTATCTCTAGAGCGCTCTAACCTCAGGTGTTACAATACCAGCTCTTCCACCACATTCCCTTCATGGAGGCATTTTTACGCTTCTCACTGAAACCCTAACCACAGTCCTAGTGCAAACTACCTCATAGTCAGTGATCTATTTACACACTTAGGAACTCCCACTCTGATACCAATTGATGAAGGGTGCTCCCCTTAATACCACAAACACATAACATAAACATAGAAACAACAACAATTTGCAGGAACATAAAATGGGCTTCTTATTATCTCCACAAATGTGGAATTACAAATTTTCAAAATTACAATATGCAAAGCCACATGGGAATTTCCCTTACAATATTTTGTAGGACAAAGCCTCAAATCATTACCTAGATCTACCCCCGAACTGCCTAGACAACACTATGGGCCTTCTTTATATAGGCAATTTCCACCGCCCGAGAAGGTTCTAGAAATTTAGCCCTTAGGGCTGACCAAAGTTAGAATTATTTTATTTTTCAATTTATTACATCAAAGTCGACTTAAAATGACTTTTTAAACCCAAAATTTTTTTTTGAAGGAAATTTATTTTCTGCCATTTCAGGTGGCCCGACTTCCGGAGACCATAAGTCATCACCCATTGACCTAATTGACTATTACAACCCTAATTTGGAAAGGGCACAAGGAGCTCTACAGTGCCTAACTTGTTCAAGCTCCAGTTAGCCAAAGTTTCAACCTCATCTAGGACCTCTAAAGCCTTCAAAACTGAGTTCAAATATTTTGTACCCTCCTGCCAATACCGAAAATTTTCAATATCTTCAAAACTAGACTTGATCTAGCAATGAAACATTACTGGCAGGTTGATATGACTAAGATGAACCTCCACATGTGAAATTAGAACATTTCAAGATCGTATAACCATCTTACTAAAAATATTAAGTTTCCATAAATAGAAACTCTGCATAAGATAGCCCTTATTGAAAAGAAACCAGAAATATTTTTGGGTGATGCAAGATTGCTCTTACACCCAGGATGCTCCTGCATCAAATTGGCTACAGTGAAACATTATTGTTAGAAATTTGGGTGCATGATGCATCTAACAAAATTAACATTTGAATTGAAGACAAGAATGATGGTGAGACTCCTTTGGTATGTGTCCTTAGATAACCATAAAGCACAATAGCTAGCCAATTTGGAATGCTTCAAATATTACTCAAATTTGTTGTGAAGGGTTTTCTCTATTTATTGAAGGCTTTTAGTATAAATTTTGAATTAAGTTATATTGGAATTTTTTATTTATTTTTAATTGCCACTTGGTATTGTGAAGACATAATCAAGTTGCCATAGCCAGGCAAGGTCTCGCAACTTATGTTAGTCCTTTAGTAAAAAGACACTTATTATGATAGTCACCCATAAAATATAAAGCAATGAAAAAAAGAAGACAATGATAAGGGGAATGAGTGTACATACTAGTTTAAAGAACAAACATGTTGTATTCAAGGATAATGATTTAGTGGAAGTGAGAATAAAGATGACGATGTCAAATCATTTACATACGGATCTAAGACATTTATCATTCATATATGTTTTTGTTTCTTGCAACTCCTAAAGAATCTCATTAGAAATTAAACACTTTCATGGGGATTGTTCAAATGTATAGCACACCAAAAAAAGAATAAATAGAAATAACTTGTGACAGATTACAAATAATATCATTATCTATAAAATCTGCATAACAAATTCATCAAAATAAAAGAAATATTGTAGAATGAAAAGCTATATGTGACTTATGATAACTAGTCTATATAATTGAAATCTTTAATTAGATCTAAAGAGAATTAAGTTTTTCCTCTGCCAATTTATAAATTTGCCCTACATATTTTTGTTGGTAAACAACAACAAAAAAAAATGCAATTCTTCAGATTTGAAATACAAATTCCATAAAATTTAGTCTATCATGTACATGTCAGAATGAATAGAATGAATGGCATGTTGAGATGTTTTTAGTTTTTTATATTAATAGATACAAGGGAATTAAAGAATGTAATGTCATTACACAGTTCAGATGGCATTCAAATCATCAAGAACAATTCAATATTTTATCCCACCAATTAATTACACTCTGTTGACTCCCTTTGTTGAATCAGAGAGTAAAGTTATATTTCATGTAAAAATGTTATTCATTTTGATTCTAATTTTTAAATGGTTTTAAATCAACAAAATCTAATTTTCAAATAAAACATGGAAATAATATATCACAATTTTTGTTTAAGAATTATGGGATTAAGTCCAAGACCAAGCACTTGAAGCTACTAATATGCATCAAAAAATTAATTGTGCTTGTGATGCCTCAAATATGCACTACATGAACTGTTACATACCAAAAATAATGGAAGCAGTAGCACGGGGGACCTTATTTTATTTTGGGATCTATACAACCAAAATACACATGCTTGGTTGAGAAATAAGGTAATTCAAGGGCATAAACAAAAGAAAACTGAAGAAAACCTAAGCATTCTGCTCAATCATGGGCAATTAAACAACTAGAAAGAAATGAAGCACACTTAAAGCTACAAAACAAAACATCAAAAAAATTCTACTTGTGCATGTTTGAAATAACTCAATGAACTGAAACACACCATGAATGATGAAGGTTGCAACAAAGATGGCATCCTAACTAAGGAGCTCTCTGACCATATAAATTAATAAATAGAAATGCTTGTTGTTTATCTGGTAGATGTTGTTTATTTGATCAATGTTGTTTATTTGGAAGATGTTTATCTAGTAGATGTTGTTTATTTGATAGATGCTTTTTTTCTAATCAATGTTGTTTATTTGGGAAATGCCATTTATCTTATAGATGTTTATTTGATCAATGTTGTTTATTTGGTAGGTGTTGTTTATCTGATAGATGTTTTTTATTTAATAAATATTATTTATTTAAAAAATGTCCTTTATCTGATATCAATAGGAGCTTTCTAGGGAGGCAATACAAATACTAAAGAAAACTTATATGATATTAGCTTTCAACAATCTATGATACTTATTTTTGTTACTTATGGTTTAGATTGTGTATGTATTTGTATCAAAATTTTTTATCACACTTTGTCATCCATCACCAAAATGATAGAGAGCTTATGGACTAGAAAGATAATAAATCACATCATGTTCTCCAAAATCTTAATGCAAAAGACCACACACAATCTAAACCAAAAGTAGCAACAATTAGATACCTTTCTCAAGCAGGGGCTGTTAGCCGCCTAGAAAGAAATGAACAAAGAAAGTATATTGATGTTTTCAAATGTCCAAATAGGTCAATGGGATGGTAAAAGTATAGGGAGATTAAATACATCTCCACTGACCCATAAAACAAAAAGGAAATTAGGATTTGTTCACCCATAACATGGGATGATATATGAAAAAAACACCTAACTATTGTACACACTAAATAGTGCACTTCTCTAAGTCATTACTTCCAAGGGAATCCATGAATGGGAAATCTTAGAAAGTGACCTAGAGCTCCCTATGAATGGAGTTGCAAGGATTTTAAGATTGCTCTTAGCTAGAGCTATAAAGCTTATGACCTTTCTAGTCAACCACACAATGGGAGATTCAATGAAGACAAGGGCAAGAATGCCAATATCCTCAAGAATCACTATAAAATGAAATGCAATTCTATGCTATGAATGAAGGTGCAAACTAAGCTATGAAAATGAAAGTACAAGCTAAACTATGAAAGGAAAGATGCAAGTATTGCAAAGCCTTCCTAGTTAAGCTAGGTGAGTTAATCTAGAGCATAAAGAAAACTAAGCTATGAAAGCATAAACATGAAGCTACTATGCAAGAATGAAAGCTAAATGGAATGTAAATGAGAAATCTAAGAATGCTCCAAATCTCCAAAAGCTCCAAAGTGACCTAGAAAACCTACAGCATAATATTAGTATTCAAAAGATGGATCCTAAAATGAGAAGAGAGCTCTTCTTTTATAGGAAATGAGAAACAACGAACGATGGAGATTAAGAGGAAAAAGATTTAATCAAGGGTGGGGCTTGAAAGAGGAGAAATCCATGTGCACAAATATCCTCCAATGAGAAAATAAGAGTTGACTTTTGTGTCCATATGAGACAAAAAGTGTTTTTTCTTCTTTTTATAAAATAAGAATAATGCTTTATTTGTGCAACTTAGGATAAGAGGAAAAGTGGGGACTTTTTATTTAATAAAACGGGAGGAAACATTCCTTTTAATTAAATAAAGACTTAGGGTAAAATGGTTAATCCATAGAATATAATTGAAAAAATGATAGAATTAGGATTTGATCAAGGAAATTGATATTAAGGTGAAAATGTTGATTCAGGAAATTGATAAATTGTTGAATGGGGGCCCAAAGTCTAGGTGACCATTTTAGGGTGCATACATTTGCCCCTCTTTGACTAATGTGAGGTCGACTTGGGATCACATGTAGTCAAAGAATGGAATTGAAGTGTGAGATCAATTTGGGATCACAAAAAAATCAAGATGTGTGTTCGATGGATGGGAACACATTTGGACAAGCATAAGCATAAGCTGACAAAGATAAGATGAAGGACAAGACCAACACCTGTAAATAGGAGATTGTCAAGTCTCAAATAGGAGATAAGAATCTCAAGGTTTGATTGATAAATCTGAATCAAAGATTGAAGTTGATAGGTATTGCCCCCTCAAAATTGAAATCGAAATCAGGTAGATGAGAAGCAGCAAATTGATAAAGTTGATCAAATCACTAGGAATCATAATCAAAGATGAAGGATAATAGAATAACCATAAAGCAGTGAAGATATGCCCCAGTTTGACTAGGTGTGACCGAGAAAGATATAGGATAAAGATGAAGTCAAACCTCAGAGAGATGAAGTGAATGGGATGACTAAAAGACTAGAAGGTTTGAAAAGGATGGAGATGAAGATGCCCCAAGAAAGATCAAAGGATTAGGCCTCAAATGGTCAGCCAACTGCGTAGAAGAAGGGGAAAAATTTTAAATGCAATTTTGACTATCAAGATGAACTTAGATTTTTATTTTGAGTCCAAAAATGGATTTAGGACATTGAAATTAGCCAGGGGTGCAATTTTTGCACAATTTTGAGGTGTTTTGAAAATTGGTCAAAAAGTCAAAACACTATAAAAGGGGGTAAAAATGTCATTTTCAAAATTATTTGTCTTTTAGTGATTTGAGAATTTTAAGAGCTTAGAGAGAGAAAATGGCCCAGCAAGCAGTGGTCCCAGTCCACAGGCATCGATTTGAGTGTGCTCAGTTGCATAACTGGCCTCCGCAGTATGGTGCCTCGATATGTTTTCAGAAAAACTCGCTTTGTAGGTAATTTATGAGCATTAATGTCAATTTAAAACACATTTTAAAGTTTTTAAACTTTTTCAAATTTTCCTCGTATGAAAATTCATGCTATACTTTCCAAGTATCACACCCTTTGAGGATATCTATCATGTGATACTCCATGGGTCAAAATAGTATCGCATAGATATTGAATCTAGTATCGCACGATACTGGACAAAATATCGTGCGATGCTAGGTGAAGTATCGTAGGGAAAGATACCATTGCACTGCTATTGAGGAAAGTATCACATGATACTTAGTCAAAAAAATATTGTTGCACAGTATAGAAAAATGACATGTTTTAATATTTTTGAGCAAAATGACATGGGTCCTGACAATGTTTTCTTTTAAGATATTTTGTACTAATTTTATACATCCATCATGATATGTTCTGACATCTAGTTTGGGTTAAATGACTTGTAGGAGAACTTTCCTACACTGCTCATGAGAGTGCCTCGAGTTACTAGACTATTATGTGTTTGGGATCTTTTTGATCTGGGGCTAGCGGACCTAAGGGTGATGGGTTTTGGTTACTTGCTGCAAATGCCCCACATTCGAGTAGATCATGGATTATTGACAGCATTGGTTGAGAGGTGGCACAGTGAGCATAACACCTTTCACTTTCCCATTGGAGAGGCTACTATTAGCCTAGAGGATGTCTATTTGATCCTACGAGTTTCAAGCCATGGAGATCTTGTAAGTATAATCATGTTTATAGATAGTCATAGATGTAAAGTTTCCATATGATAGAAACTAACATGATTGTTTGGTGTCACAGGTGTACTATGATCAAGATCTAACTAAGGGGTGACAGATTATGGAAGACATGTTTTAGGATGTCACATTTATGGATAGATACCTCAGCTGGGATCGGCTGATGGAGGATTACGGCAAGGACTACCCGGTGCCTTGTATAGTATGTTCTATTGTAGCATAAGCCCTTATTACTGATAGGATTCAGAAGGGGTTTCCACTAGGATGAGGTAGGTTAGTAGCTAATCAAGTAGCACATCCATGATGGATGGCATGGGGGCTAGCCATCCTAGTAGATATGTACCATGAGCTCCATGAGATTATGTACTGGGAGAGTAGGACTTGGGCATGTGGGGTGGTACTAGCACATGTTTGGGCATGGGAGCACATCGTGGTTGTGCACCCAGGAGTGCAGCTAAGGGAGTAGAGACACCATTATATATATAGGTACACAGGGTTCCTATCATAGCCACATAGCAGGGATGTGACATACTACAAGAGGGTACTAGATGAGCTCACCTCATTTATGTGGAGACCATACAGGGCTATTGAGAAGTGGAGTGATCATGAGGAGCTTGGTTACATGTTATGCAGTTAGCCGCTGGTAGGTCAACACTCAGACATTGTTGAGAGATTTGTGATCACCTAGGTATGGAGATAGTTCAAGCGCTAGTAGAGAGTACCCACCGAGACCACCACCTATGCTCAGGTTAGGGACAAGGAGGGCCATGGATGGTTGTTGATGTTGGATTATCAGCAGGCAGTACACAATATAGCTACCATATGCAGGGAGCCATGGGACTATCTCCCAGACATGGCAGATGTAGTTTCTAATGCGGTATATAGGGTAGAGCAGAGGAGATATCCATTCCCTAGGTTCACTATACCTGATGCATAGTTAGCAGCATAGGGAGAAGATGGAGATGACAAGGACAAAGGGGATGGGGAGGGAGAGGGAGAGCTAGGGAGACAAGATAGAGCTCTCAATCGGGTGGCCCAAAATGGTCACGGGAACATGGTTTAGTAGATGAGGGGGATGACACGGCGAGACCATCTCATCGACAGGTGGATGTTGGGTAGGATCAGCCTACAAGGGGAGAGGATCTCAGAGCTAGGATCCAGGCTTGAGAGAGAGAGATGCAGTAGCTATGGATCACCATAGCCGTTAGAGAGCAGCAGGTGATTGATCTAAGAGCCAAGATAGAGAAATGAGAAAGAGCCATATAGGTTGCTACTGCAAAGACTCAGAGAGAGGCAGCATGAGCTACATATTATCATGGTCTCTATATACAGGCTATACAAGAGGGTCAAAGAGCATCGCCCTACTTTGCGATAGTGGGGAAATCAGACATGGTACCTGAGAGAGCGGCAACACCACCTCCACCACCACCACATGATGGTGCTAGTTAGACTTAGGTTTAGGCTTTAGATGTTTTATACATATCCTAAGACTTTGATCCATATTTTGAGATCTCACATTGTACTTTATATCATGACTTATATATATATATATATGAGATTACTAGATTTGTGATATATCTATGTACTTGTCTCACTTGTGATGGATGTTTCTGTAGACACCTAAAAATCCTTTAGAAAATAAATTATTTTTATTTTCTAAAAAATCCCTGATGACATCATCATTTATTAATTAATTTATTTATTTTTATGTCATTAAATCCCTTTATCTTAATTAAAAATATTTAATTAAGAAATCCCTCCCAAAAATGTTTAAATCTTATTTAAACATTAATCCCCTATTTATTAATTATTTTAATTAATAAATTGACCAAAAATCCCCCAAAAAATAATTAATTTATTTTTTGACCAAAAGTTAGCCTTTTTTCCTAAAACCACTAACCTCTTCCAAAATCTTCTAATCCCTTCTTAATTTCGATTAAAAGGCTAATCCCACCTTTTCTAACCCTAATCTCAACTCAAAATATTTAATTAAGATTAAATATTTAATTTTCATATTTATTGAAAATATTTCAATAAATTTTCCCAAACTTAAGCTTTTGGAATGAATAAACTTTTATTCCATAAAACCTAGGAGAATTCTAGACTCTTCTAGAATCTTCTCAACCCAACCTCTTCACCCATCCTAATCCTAAAATCCCCTAATCCTAATCCTAATCCTACCCCTAACCTTGTCACATTCCCTAAACAAGGTTAGCCAACTCCTAAGCTTGACCCAAAGTCAACAAACTTCTAGAGGCTTCTCTTACATGCATTAAGTGCATTTAAAGCCTCCTTATCCCTCTTACATGCATTTATGATGCATTTAAGAAGCCCCTCACCCCTTTCTTACACCCTTTGACCTTAGGCACATTTCCCAAATTGTGCACATTCCTCCCATCTTTCAACCCAATGCCCTTGTGACACTTGTCACAAGGAGGTGGCCTTGAACTAGCACAATCCATGTGCTCCCCTTTGAATGAATCTTGGCCTCTCTTAAAGATTTTGATCCTAGCCACTCATTCATCCTCCCAAAAGTCTATAAATAGTCCTCATTTCCAAGAGCAAAATACCCATTCACCTTTCATTTTATGCATTGTTATCATGTCCATTTAGCTCTAGACTTAGCATAAGCAATACTAATTGTTAGTTTCTTTTTATCATCTTCAAGCTTTCTTAAAGAACATCATAGCTTAGCAATAATGGATTAACATAGTTTCTTTTATTGTTTTGCATAGCATATAGCATCATATCACACCTATATTTTGTCTAAAATCAATCTTAGTATGCATTAGAATATGCTCCAAGTGCTTAGAGAGCACACCCACATCCCTCTAATTGAAGCGAATCAAACATTTGCTCTATAGCACTTGTTTTTTTAGCAACAATCTTGAGGTGGCTTTGGTTTTGTTTTCATGTCTTATGCTATTTTTTTAGTTCATGAATATGTTAGATTAGTCTAATGTTTGAATGTTTCAGCCTTTCAAGACAGGTAACAGGTTCAAAATCATAGTCTACATTCTGGCACGCCCGGTGGGACCCACTTCACGGGTTCTTTGCAAACATTCTGATGGGTTTTAGACCATTTTCAGATTTTTCAAGCTTATAGGTGGACGGAGCACTTAGATCCATTCTTCTTCTTCTTGTCTATATTCTTCTTCCTCTTCTTGTCTATATTCTTCTTCTATTCCGTCTCCTTTCTTCTTCTTCTTCTAGCAAGGAGGTCATGGCCATTTTTTTTTTCAAAAATAATAATAATATCCATAAGGAAGAAAAATCATACACACCTTATTTTAGTGCTTAAAATGAACCCCCAAATCATTCTTGAATGCATTAAGGACTAAAATTTGCAAAATTTGTTCTAACAAACAGAACAAAAAAATTAATCAAGGCATTTGCATCCTTGCAACATCAAGGATTTTTAACAATGCATTCATGCAAAGTAGGAATGATCATATCTTTTTGGGCATAAAAAGAACATCAAATCTGCATTCAAACGAGTCAAAACAAAATCTTGAATGAAGCTAAAAGGAAGAACTTAGGTCCTAAGTGTCATTGTCAATTTGAAAATCAAACTCAATCTTGAATGCACTAAAAGGAACAAACAACTCTATTCCCTCATCTGTTTCAGTTTTCAAAGCAAGCAAGCCAAATTCAATCTTGAGTGATCTAAGGGACAAAACAAAGCTTTTTCAAAGTTCTTAAATCAACTCGCTAATCAAATCTTGAATGCACAAAAGGAAATAACTTGCAAACGTTCAATTCATTTACATTTTGAGGAAAGGAACAAATCAAAATCTAATCATGAGTGTCTTCATTTCAAAGTTCAAACATCACTTAATCAAATTTGGGAAAATGAACAAAATCTGCTTGATGTGCATGTAGGAGTTTTTCAATTCTTGCATAATCCTTGTTAGAGTAAGCAATGTGGAACATTTGAACTTGGACAAGTTCACTTGTTCTACTTTTAGCGAGGCCTGTCCAAGGAGAAGCGCTTCCTCCTCGGAGAACGACCTCAAACCGGTATCCCCCCCGGACGGTATACAAATAAGTGAATACCAAAAGAATCACTTACATCTCCTAATCGCCGGGCGTTCGTGCCAAACACGTGACTGGGGATGGTAAACATTCCTCTCCCCCAGCATAATTGGCAAGGCTCTTAAGTGAGTCACGGATGATCAGCATAACCGGGTATGGAGACACCACGGAATCATTAGCAACCTGATAAAATAGAGGCTACCCTATCTACATCTGAAAGTATCAAAATCCTTGTGCAAGGACCGATTCCAAGGGGTTTACCGGGTCGCCTCAAGATTACTCACCATTTGTATTCCCTTCTAGGGGATACCAAGCTGTGGGCAAGCGATTTTGATACTCACCTTCCTTAGGTAGATCTGTTTGAAGTGCTTGATAGTCAAAGACTCCGTGAAAACACTTGTTGAAACATTCACTTTCAAAGCTTTGTCAGAGTCAGTTGCCTTTGTTTGTATCCTGCAAGGTTGTTTTGTCCCTTGCAGAGATTGCTTTGACTTTAACTTTTTCCATTGGAAACCTTTGCCTCAAAATCAGAAGCCTCTTTTTCAAGTGATGCCCAGCAAGAACAAACATCCTAAAGCAAAGTTGCCCAAATCCCAAGCCTATCAAGAGCAAAAAGTTGCCAAGAAGAACGCCAAGACCTATCAATCCATTATCCAAGCAACCCAAGAAGAAGAAAAGTCTCAAGCCAGACTTGAGAACATTGCTCATAACACCCGCATCAAACAGTTCACCTTCCATTTCCGAGTTAACCATCACTTTGTCAACCTTGAGCTAGAAGATTAGCCAATCCTTGTTCATGTCTTGTTCCATCTTCAGATCTTGAAATCTTGTCTCCAACATGCCTTGCATCTTAGTTTCATCCTAGTTTCACCCTTTGCATCAGCATTAAAACCTTAGTTGCATTTCAGAACATCATAAAGTTGCATATGCATTCATCTTCCTACCAGCATTCTAGAATCAATCCTTGTCATTCGCATAGAGCATTGTCCCTTCAACCTTCGATACCTTTTCCACCAGCATCCCCCCATCAGCTTTCCATATCTTTGCAGCAGATCCACCATCCTTTGTTCCAAATCCAGAGATTCACCAACACTTAGTGTTCTACCTTTTGAGTTGTTCCTATCCTATATCCAAGATCAGAGACCATCATCCTCTTTTTTGGCACAATGTGTTGTCATAAAGAAATCAAACCTTGTCCTTGCATAGCCATCATCTCGAGCAAGAGATTGGAGTGTATTGATAAGAAACTTGTTGACTGAAGATCATCAGTCTATCTTAGGTTGACCCCATCATATCTCTGATCCTCCATTTGGGAAAAATAGCAGCTCATTGGTTGACCACTCAGTAATCTTTCACCAGCTTTCCATCAACAACCTATCTTTCCTCCACCATCTTGATCCATATCAGTTCCATCCAGCTTCCATCATCGCCATCTTGATCCCTATCTTTGCATTTGCATCTTAGAAGTCATCATCTTTAGAAGTTCATCAACTTTGCATCCATCAACATCTTTTAGCCAAACATCTTGCATACATTTAGCACTTGCATCTCCATGCCTGTTGAGACCAGATCTCGGAAAAGAAGAAGCATGAATCCTTATCCACCAACAACCTCATCCGATCCCAACCTTTTCACCAACGCCATGATGACCTACAATCCCCAGATCCAAGCCAGTAACCCATGTGAAGATCCAAACATCCCTTCATCCCCGTTGGCAATCCAAGCATTCGCAAATCCTCCAGATAGCCCACCAGCGACCAATGCCCTTATACCGCAACATCAGCAGAGCACGTTTGTTCACTACCTACCAGAAAGTACCTCCATCCCACCATCTCTCTATCCACGCATCCCCATCAAAACTATCCAAGTTCCAGCACAAGCGTATTCTCCGTTCCCCGATCCTATCATGCAAACACCCCAGGAGCTTTCCACCATTCCCCTTTTCTTGCAAGGAAGCCTCGCCATTCCCACAACACAAGCTGCAGTGCCATCCGCTCCATCTCATACCCCTTTTGCTTCATCATCTGCTATGGCTGCCCAAGCCCAAATCCAACACTTAACCCAAAGTCAGCTTCCACCTCTCACACAAGCTTTTACACCAAAAGCTTTACCACCATCCGCAAGTCAAGCAACATCTTTCACCATCAAAGGAGCACCGCCACCCTTCACCCCCCAAGCACCTATACCTTCTTCTTTGGGGTTAGCGCAATCGCTCCCCATTCCAACCTCATCTTTCTCTTGGGTGTTTCCTTCATTTTCCTCTTCACAAGCATCCACTCAACCACAACCTCAACAAGCTCCTTTATATCAACCATCATTCGTGTCCCAAGCTCCCATTGCTCCTACCATTCCATCATCCGCTGCAGTGCACCCTAACACAAGCTCTCAGTGGGGCCTTACACAAGAAGAAATGAAGGCATGGGGGATCCCATCTCAATCCCCTACATCTATGGTTGCAAGTCAACAAACTACCTTCGCCCAAGCAGCACAGCAGCAATTACCCCAAACACCGCCGGCTTCAAGCTATTCATCCCAAATCCCAAATACCTTCCAGCAAGTTCCACCACTTCAACAGCCAACTTTCCCCAGCTATCTTACCCCATCACCCTTTGCTTCTAGCTTCCCCACATCTGTTCCACCTCTAAGTAACGCAGGCATGCACCCAGCTTATATCAGCCAAAACCAAAGCCAACCTCAACAACTACCACCATCATACCCGCAAGCAGCATCATTCCAACAGCCTCCCCCACAGCAACCACATGCCCCCTTTCAGCAAACAACCATCATTCCTCAACAACAGCAAGTCCCTTGCTATCAGCCTCAGCAACAAATCCCTATCATCCCCCAGCAACAACAAGTTCCCACCTATCAGTTACAACAACAAGTTCCAAATGACCACTATCAGCAAGCAGTCCCACAACAACCGCCAGTTCAACAACAGCAAGTAGCCCAACAACATCAAGCGGTCCCATATCAATATCCCCCTATGCCACACCAGCAATATCGCCAACAACCATTGCCCCAAAATAAGTTCCAAACCATTTATCCACAGCAAGCACCATATCCAGTTCCACAGCTTCCATCACAAGCAGAGGTTCCAGTTCCCTCGCCACTCAATGCTGAGTGGGAAGCAATGAAAAATGCTCTAAAAGAGCTACAAAGTGGAACAGAGAATAAAACCTACAAGTTCGAAGAGGTGTGCTCATATCCCTTCGATCGATCCATAGCAACTATCCCTTTCCCCAAGCATTTTGAGATGCCTAAGTTCGACAAGTATCGAGGGAAAGGAGATCCAGTAAACCATATCAAAGAGTTTTACATGGCATGCCAAGAAGTGGCTTATAGTGATAACTATCTCCTGCGCCTGTTTCCCAAGAGCTTGGGAGGAACTGCTGTTGAGTGGTTTTACAAAATACCACATGGGACAATAAACACCTTTGCTGAACTCTCTGAGAAGTTCATCACACACTATGCCCATAATGTGGAGAATGAGTTGTCCTTGCTAGACCTATGCAACTCAAAGCAGAAAGACGGAGAAAGCCTTGTAGAATACTTGCAAAGATGGCAGAATCTTACAACCAGGTTATCCTATCAGCCGCCAGAGAAGCATCTAACAAAGATCTTCATTGATAACCTACATCCAAAGCTATCCCATCACATGCGAATGAACTATCTCCAGACATACCAAGACATCAAGAGCAAAGGCATAGGCATCGAGAAAGCTCTCCTAGACGAAGGCACTATTCGTCACTTCAAGGATGATTCCAAGAACAAACCCAACAATGATAAATCTCGTTACTGGAATCGTAACAAAAATGTTGTTACAGATGGAGCCACTGACACTAAGAATGTACAATTCGTTGTGGCTAGTCCTACACCAGCTCAAACATACCAACCGCCACAAGCGCCCATCTATCAGCAACCACCAGCTCCCGCATATCAAGCACCTATTTATCAGCAGCCTCCTCAAGCTCATCAACCACCTGTGCAACAGTATCAGCAGCAATACCAATAGCAACAGCCAGCACGTCAAGGCAATCCTGTTAACGTAGTTAACATTGCCCCAAGGCAGAACAAACCCAATAATCAGAACAATCCAAAGAGGACTTTCACACCTTTGGGTGAGCCTCTGGATCAGATCTTTTATCGGCTAGCCAAGGCAAATATGATCACATATCCGCCCATCCCATAGAAGGATGACAACGCACCAAAGTCTGATTGGTATAAAGAACATGAATACTGTGATTACCATCGTGTGAAGGGGCACACAACATTGAAGTGCATGCGGCTTAAGCACTACATCCAGGATCTCATCGATCGCAAGGAAATCCAGGTCGATGCACCAACTCAAGCTTCACCCAATGCCGGTTTGCAAATATATCGAAATGTGTTCCCTCAACACGATGCCGGGAAGAATCAAGCCAGCGCCAATCAGCCCCAAAATCATGGCAAAGGCAAGCAAGAAGATCACACAGCGGCCTACATCAACTATGACAAGTATGTCAGATGCATAACTCAAGTTGAGCCCATCCAAGATGAGCCCACCATCAATACCATCCATGTCAGAGGGCCGGATCGACAATGTGCTGCAACTACCCGCAGTGGTAGGATAACTGTTGCCGGTGCTCCTCCGAGATCAGCTGCTCCTCCAAGGCCAACATCTACTGCATCCACAGCACAGTCTAACACCAGGCTAGCATCAAATGCATGCGCAACATAGCATAATGCACCAAGAGCACAATACAATATCATAGAGCATCTTGGGAACATGCCAGCCCAAATATCTATCTTGGATTTGCTCCGCACATCACCCATCCATCAGGAGATCCTGGACAAAGCTCTAAAAGAAGGTCATGTCCCCACGGACATTAACACAACTCAGTTTGAAACTCTTGTGGGACACCTATCTGCAGCATGTGCCTTATCCTTCAAAGAATCTGATATACTAGATGTCGCTCCTGACCATACTCTCCCTCTCCGCATTGCTGTCATGGTCAGAGATTTCGCCATCAAACGAGTTCTAGTGGATAATGGCTCAGCCCTCAACTTGTGCACATTAAAATTCATCAAGTAGATCGGGTTCACGGAGGCCAACATACAACATGAGAAAATCACTATCAAAGCATATGATAACTTGGAGCGTACCTCTGAAGGTACTATGACTTTGCCTATCCAGCTAGGCCCAGCAACGCAAGATACTCTCTGCCACGTTGTTGATCTTGACCTACCGTTCAATATCCTCCTCAGTCATCCATGGATCCATTCCATTAAGGCCGTACCATCTACTTACCATCAGTGCATCAAGTTTCCACATCAAGGCACTGAGGTTACCATCCACGCTGACCCTAACCCCTTCGCATACTGCCTTGCGATGGAAACATCTTTCCCTCATTCTACTCATTGTCCTGGAACTGATATTGGTACTTCTATTGCTAGCTCATCCCGATCCCATCGCGATCTAGAGACCATCCTCTCTTCCACCTTATCATCCATCAAGATCAACAACCAGGGTTGTGGCGAATACAGCCTCAGTGATGCATTTGCTGTAGGAGCTCTTCCACGTGATCCACATACTCAAGGGCGCCCAAGTTGTCAAAACAAGCCTGTTGAAGAACATTATAAGCTCAAGCAAATCGGAAACATGACTTTTGAGTCTCATGGTACCATCAACAGCAAAGAAATGGATCCAGATATTAACAAATGGTTATACAAAGATCCCCCATCACGTGACACACAACTTCTTGAGTACTTCAAAGAGAAATACCCAATCCCCTACAAAAATGTCACAGAACACTATAACTATCAAGGTGGTGGTCTAGGACCACAAGAGGATGGAAACTTATTTCCTATCATACCATCCCAGAATCCAGAACAGCAAGGACTTGGCTTTAATACCTCTCGCCTGCTTGAACAAGAGCCCAATACCACAACTGCGGGCACTAACATGACCAACGTGAACTTTTCGAATAGCCGGGATGACCTCGTGGAAATCGAAGACATCCGCGAAGAGAAAGACATCCGATCCTACGATGATATCTTTGCCGACGACACCCTCCTGGGGACTTCTGTCCTCCAAAAACTCTCCATTAACCTCATAGATCTTCCCCTCACAAACCCCGACCTCATAGATTGGGACCAACCAAGCATTGCACACATCGATGAGTTCCAAAGCGCACAAGCACTCTTAGAATTCATGGGGGCATCAGGTCCAGCAAGTAATCAAGATCCAACATCAACCTCTATCTATCAGCTTCACCCAGAAGGATATTTTGGGGAAGAGGCAAGCTTTAGTCGCAAAAATGATAAAGCAAAAGAACATCATGATTCTTTATGTGAAAACCCTTCTGGGGCACATTCTGACTCCAAAATAGTAAAAATAAAGGGCGTATCTTCTAGTGAAAACTTGGCAATTCAAGCGCTAGAAGATGAAGCCTTGCCTCTTCCCCCTATCCAAGATTATAGACCAGAGCAATCTCCAATCATCATAGAAGAGACCAAGCCAATCAACTTGGGAACAGAAGAATGTCCAAGGATCACCTACATTGCAGTCAACCTAACAGAAGGAGAAGAAATGGCTCTCAGCACCTTGCTCAAGGAATCAGTTATCAACTTTGCATGGTCATACGCCCACATGCCTGGGCTTGATCCAAACCTTGTTGTTCATCATCTATCAGTAGATCCAAACGTTAAGCCAGTGAAGCAGAAGCTAAGGAAAATGCATCCAAAGGTAGCATTACTAGTTAAAGCAGAGCTTGAGAAGCTCCTCCAAGCTAAGATTATCAGAGCTATAGATTATTCAGAGTGGATCTCTAACATGGTGCCAGTCACAAAGCCTTCTGGCGACATCAGAATCTGTACTGATTTCAGGGACTTAAACAAGGCATGTCCTAAGGATGACTTCCCATTGCCAAACATAGACATGCTTGTAGACCTCACAGCGGGTCATGAGATGTTATCATTAATGGATGGATTTTCAGGTTACAACCAGATTCATATAGCAGAAGCAGATCAACATAAAACAGCATTCACAACCCCATGGGGTACCTTCTGCTACAATATGATGCCCTTTGGGCTAAAGAATGCAGGAGCAACATATCAGCGAGCAATGACAGCGATCTTCCATGACATGATCCACAAGATCCTTGAAGACTATGTGGATGATATCCTTGCAAAATCCAAAACAAGGGATGAACACCTCAACATCTTAGAGCGTGTGTTTGATCGTCTGAATCATTATGGCTTAAAGCTTAATCCAAAGAAATGTGTCTTTGGTGTTACATCTGGAAAGCTCCTAGGTTTCATAGTATCGTGATGAGGCATAGAGATAGACCCCAAGAAGGTCAAAGCAATAACAGAGATGCCTCCACCAAGAACACTCAAACAGCTCAGAAGCCTACAAGGAAAGCTTCAATCAGTGCGTCGGTTCATTTCTCAGTTAGCAGACAAGTGCCAACCTTTTACGCATCTCCTATGCAAAGACACAAGCTTCAAATGGGATCCCATATGTCAAAGAAGCTTTGATAAGATCAAGGAGTATCTTGCCAATTCTCCAATCCTAGTACCACCAATTCCAGGACGCCCTCTCATACTCTACATCTCGGCAACCACTACAGCACTGGGGGCACTCTTAGCTCAGCATGATGATGACAACAAGGAGAGAGCCATCTATTACATCAGTTGCACTCTTGTCGGATATGAGCTTAATTATTCACCTATGGAAAAAGCATGCCTTGCAGTGGTCTTTACCACTCAAAAGCTTAGACATTACATGCTCAGTCACACAATCAAGCTCATTTCAAAGGTGGACCCCCTCAAATATCTACTATCAAAGACAACTCTCACAGGCCGTATGGCAAAATGGGTCATGATACTCAGTGAGTTTGACATCCAGTATATTGATCGCAAAGCAATCAAAGGGCAAGTCATTGCCGATCAACTAGCAGAAGCACCACTGGTGGATGCCTATCCACTAATCATGGAATTCCCTGATGAACACTTATGCATGATTGAAGAGCAGCCCATGTGGAAACTATACTTTGATGGCTCCTACACATCACATGGATCAGGGGCAGGAATCCTATTCGTCACACCTCAAGGTGACTACATCCCAAAATCATTCAAATTGGGATTCCCATGTACCAACAACATTGCAGAATATGAGGCACTCATCTTAGGTCTCAGAACAGCCATTCAGTGGAATATCATAGAATTACAAGTATTTGGAGATTCACAGCTGATTATCAAACAAGTCCTAGATGAATATCAAACAAAGGATGACAAGTTGCTACCTTACAAAGAGCTGGTGGACAAACTGCAAGAGCATTTCCTACATCTACAGTTCACACAGATCCCAAGACTTCAGAACAAAGCAGCGGACGCAATGGCAACCATTGGATCCTTGTTAGAAATCCCATGCGACGCATCACAATATGAATTCCTAGTCGAGCAGCTACATACGCCAGCTTATGAGAACGCTGATGCAGAAATGGTATGTGTCTTGGTTGGTCCCCAATCCCCATGGTACCACGACATCCATGCATATCTAAAAAATGGTATCATATCTCCCCATCTCACCAATAACCAACGCCAAAACCTTATTCGCAGAGCTTCCCGCTACACTCTTGTAGCCAACACCCTATATTGTCGTGGGTATCACAATGTCCTATCTAGATGTTTAGATTCAAACAAGGCCGTCCTGGCCTTACAAGAAGTTCACGCTGGAATTTGCGGTGCCCACACGAGTGGCATGGTTCTAGCAAAGTAGCTGCTTAGAGTTGGATATTATTGGCCAACAATGGAACATGATGCATGTGATTTTGTCAAGAAATGTCTCCCATGTCAATAGCATGCCAATTTGATACATGCACCAGCACAAGATCTACAGCCTATTGCACCACCATGGCCTTTTTCATGTTGGGGCCTCGACCTCGTTGGCTTGATCACCCCCCTCTCTTTGGATGGACACAAGTATATCATAACAGCCACAGAGTACTTTACCAAATGGGTTGAAGCGATTCCGCTCACACTAACTACTGGCATCCAAATATCCAAGTTCATCCTCTATCATATCATTTGTCACTTCGGCATACCATCTACCATCTTCACAGACCATGGCACACCTTTTGAAAACCAGCATGTGGATGATCTATGTGCCAGACTCCACATCCATCACCGTTTCTCCAGTCCATATTTCCCTCAAGGAAATGGCCAAGCTGAGGCAACTAACAAAACTATCTTGAAAATCCTCAAGAAGGTTGTCAATGATTCTGGTCATGACTGGCACCTCCAAATCAATCCCGCCCTTTGGGCCTATCGCACTTCTTATCGCACTCCCACAGGCACCACCCCATACTCCCTTGTATATGGTGCTGAAGCTATTCTACCGATCGAGGTTGAGCTCCCCTCATTGCGAGTCTCCATGAAGAACTACACCACTGATGAAGATTATCGTGTAGCCCGTCTCACACAGCTAGACCTGTTAGATGAAAAGAGACAGCAAGCATATGATCACCTGGTGGCATACCAAAATTGACTCAAAAGGAGTTATAACAAAAAGGTCCATCCTAGACAATTCCAGGTCGGTGACATGGTCCTTAAAGAAAATCAGAAGGTCCTAGCAAATAGAGAAAAGAAAGGCAAGTTTGAGCCTACTTGGTTGGGCCCCTATGTTGTCATCGCATCCTTCGGCTCGGGAGCCTATCAGCTATCAACACCAGAAGGTGAGCCCTTGAATGATCCTATCAACATCATCCATCTGAAGAGGTTCTATGCCTGAACCTGATCCTGCATATATCAGAAAATCCAAAAACATTCAAAAAAGCAAAAAAAGCAAAAAAGAAAAGAGAAAGAGAAAATGATCGTCCAAACGGTGAAAACTTGGCAATTCAAGCACCTTGGACAAGTATGTTGGTGAAAACCTGGTAAACAGGCGCCAACATAGTAAACTGGGCTTTTTATCTATTCAATTGTCCTTTCAGCTACCGTCCTCATCCTCCATCCATAACAGACCTCCCAGCAGTTCCATCTCCCCTATCTTCCAAGCATTCAGCTTCCATCTTCCTCCAACCCATCTGCAATCCATATCCTATTCCAAAGCTTTGTACCATATCTTGTACCATATCCCTTTCCCTTTCCTGTACAGCGCTTTCCTTTCTGTAAATATCCTTCTTGTCTGCATCCTAGTGAGAGTCCCGCCGAGTGTGATCTTCCTATCCCCAATCCTGAGCTTCTGTACATATCCCTTGTGCATATCGTTCCTCCTTGTTGTACATAACCTTTGTCCGTCCTACAGCAGCATTTGATCAAATATCTTGTCCCATCCCCAGCCTCAGAAAACTTTTAGTCCCACTCAGGCCTTGTGCTTCAGCAACATCAATTGTCGACTTATCCTTGCTCATCCTGATTATTCCTTGAACTTCAGCTTTTGCCAGCGAACAACTACACTTATTCTCTCACCAACCCATGGGTCCTTGAGGATATATCGTTCCTCCTGTCTGACCTAATCTTCCATCCTGGTCCTTGAGGATATATCTCCTCCTGTCCGACCAATCTTCCCACCATCAATCACATCAAATCTCTCTCCTTGGCAAAGGATGTCTTTTTGGAGTTTTCATTTTGACCTTGGATTTTGTCCTTTGGGTCTTGTTAATCTTTTACAGCCTCTCATTGTTCTCTACTCAACGTCACCACGATCCTTTATATCATGGTGTGCTGCGAATGAGGATAATCTGGGGCAAGGTCTTTTGATCTTTTGCTTCTGCCTGTGAGTCAGTCGTGTGTTTGTGGTTTCTTCAGCATCATTTCCACCATGCCTCCTTCGGGTTTCATGTGCGATGCTGGGGCAACCCTGCGTGTCTTTTTCACGTCAGTCCTATGCAACACTGGTGACAAGGCCTCGTGATCCCAGTATCCTTGGCAGGTCTCTAGCATTGCTATATTAAACTAGGTTGTGCTCTCCACATTTGCACTTGGAGCTTCCCCATCTCCCCTGCATCCTGCATCATATAGATTAATCTTGCATCCTCATGTAGCTGCATCCTGCATTTTGCATTCCATCTCATCTTGCATTCACTCATCTTTGCTCTTGGAAGCTTGGTTATTTATCTCCCCTTCTTCCTAGGTCCTTCCTTCTCTGTTTCCTTTCGAGAAAATTTCACAATGTTTGCTCCTTGCGTTATTTTCTCGAGGGGGCACAATCCCTTATTCCTCTAAGTTCTAGCCTTGGGCATCTTATTTTCTTGTCTTTGATGCCATGCCACTTGCGACATCGCATCAAAGAGGGGCAAAATGTAGACACCTAAAAATCCTTTAGAAAATAAATTATTTTTATTTTCTGAAAAATCCCTGATGACATCATCATTTATTAATTAATTAATTTATTTTTATGTCATTAAATCCCTTTATCTTAATTAAAAATATTTAATTAAGAAATCCCTCCCAAAAATGTTTAAATCTTATTTAAACATTAATCCCCTATTTATTAATTATTTTAATTAATAAATTGACCAAAAATCCCCCAAAAAATAATTAATTTATTTTTTGACCAAAAGTTAGCCTTTTTTCCTAAAACCACTAACCTCTTCCAAAATCTTCTAATCCCTTCTTAATTTTGATTAAAAGGCTAATCCCACCTTTTCTAACCCTAATCTCAACTCAAAATATTTAATTAAGATTAAATATTTAATTTTCATATTTATTGAAAATATTTCAATAAATTTTCCCAAACTTAAGCTTTTGGAATGAATAAACTTTTATTCCATAAAACCTAGGAGAATTCTAGACTCTTCTAGAATCTTCTCAACCCAACCTCTTCACCCATCCTAATCCTAAAATCCCCTAATCCTAATCCTAATCCTCCCCCTAACCTTGTCACATTCCCTAAACAAGGTTAGCCAACTCCTAAGCTTGACCCAAAGTCAACAAACTTCTAGAGGCTTCTCTTACATGCATTAAGTGCATTTAAAGCCTCCTTATCCCTCTTACATGCATTTATGATGCATTTAAGAAGCCCCTCACCCCTTTCTTACACCCTTTGACCTTAGGCACATTTCCCAAATTGTGCACATTCCTCCCATCTTTCAACCCAATGCCCTTGTGACACTTGTCACAAGGAGGTGGCCTTGAACTAGCACAATCCATGTGCTCCCCTTTGAATGAATCTTGGCCTCTCTTAAGGATTTTGATCCTAGCCACTCATTCATCCTCCCAAAAGTCTATAAATAGTCCTCATTTCCAAGAGCAAAATACCCATTCACCTTTCATTTTATGCATTGTTATCATGTCCATTTAACTCTAGACTTAGCATAAGCAATACTAATTGTTAGTTTCTTTTTATCATCTTCAAGCTTTCTTAAAGAACATCATAGCTTAGCAATAATGGATTAACATAGTTTCTTTTATTATTTTGCATAGCATATAGCATCATATCACACCTATATTTGGTCTAAAATCAATCTTAGTATGCATTAGAATATGCTCCAAGTGCTTAGAGAGCACACCCACATCCCTCTAATTGAAGCGAATCAAACATTTGCTCTATAGCACTTGTTTTTTTAGCAACAATCTTGAGGTGGCTTTGGTTTTGTTTTCATGTCTTATGCTATTTTTTTAGTTCATGAATATGTTAGATTAGTCTAATGTTTGAATGTTTCAGCCTTTCAAGACAGGTAACAGGTTCAAAATCATAGTCTACAGTTTCAATTTGATATTGTCTTGTCATATTTCTCAAATGTATGTTTATATGCTCATGTATAATCTCTCTCATAGATATATGTTTAGTTCTCATGTTTATGATATAGAATCATGTTTCTGAAAATGATCTCTTTAAGGTATAGATATGATAATAAGATTAACCCCTTGTGATGATAGGAAAAGGATGTGATGTAAAAGACAAGGAATGAAAGACATGATCGAGAGGAAGCGAAAGGTGAGTGCAGTTGACCGAAAAGTTTGTGAAAGATAAAAGGAGAGCTCTCTTCCATATGCAAGATGCAAAACTAAGCTAACATGAACCTAAGAATGCAAGCTACTATGAAAGTGGTTGACTTGCAAGGTCACAATGCCAATAGACATCTAATAATCATCATCAAGCTTTATTGGTAGCATCATAAGATCATACAATACTCACTAGTATGAATATGGGTATATGAATATGATCTATATCAAATAGGAATGTGGGAATCCCACCTAGGCACCAAAGACATGTAGGTCAAGATGACTAGTGTAGTGAGGTTCCCTAAGTTTTCTATAGCAAGATTATGCTTGCATCAGGACACAAGAAGGTCAAGATGACTATAAGCATGCACTCGCATAAAATAGTCAAGGATAATACCTTGTAGGTCCTAAGTATCAAGTGGATCAAGCATAAATGCTAATGACAGTTAGGACCAAAAAAATATAGCCACAAGCAAAAAAAGAAATAAAACATGTTCTCATGCCCCTAGTCTTCTAGTTTAGCATCATCGAAAACTATTAGAGAGAGAAAACTCATCAAAGAAATCATTATAGACAACACACAAAGAAAATAAAGTCAAAAAAGTCTCAGCAAGTCAAATGTTTAAGTGTGTGTGTGTAGGTCATAGAGTCAAGCTTTGAGTATCACAACTGCTAATGAGAAATATCGCATCATTATAGACTATGGGTAAGACATCTGATAAGTGTTAAGAAACACTTGACGCTAGGGTAGTGTTGAGAAACACAGTTGGGGTGGTGTTGTAAAACACTATTTGCGAGGTGTCCCAAAACTAGCACATCCAATAGACCAAAGCTAACATAGTTATGCCCCCTAGACAAAGACAAAGACCAATTCCAAACCAAGGCAACAAGGATAAGGCATGATGGAGAAAGGCTAAGTGTCAAGGACGTGTGCTAAGAAACAAGGGTGCAAAGGCCTCAAGTAGCGCCTGTTTCTAGGTTTTCACCACTTGGATTTTATTGCAATTTTTCTCTCTTTTTTTTTTATGATTTTTTTATAATTTTTTTGGATTTTTGCTACCAAGGTGCCTGTTTCCAGGTTTTCACCAAGGCACTTTTTCTATTTTTTTGAATTTTTTGCTACTTTTTTAATTTTTTTGTATTTTTCAGGACTTTATATACTTTTTAAGGATTTTTTCAGCATCATATATGAATTTTTTTTTTGGTATTTTTTTAGGATCAATAAATATTTACAAAGGATGCCCCTAGACAAAATAGGCATCATGGATAGAACTTTTTTAGGTGCAAGACATTGATAGGATCAAGGAGTTGTTCTCCCTCTGGATCAAATAGTAAATAAGCACCTATCCCAAAAGAAGTAGTAATAATGTATGGTCCAAGCCAATTAGGTTCAAACTTGCCCTTTTTCTCTCTATGTTGTTGGTTCTTAGGATTTTCTCATAGGACAAGGTCTCCCACTTGGAGTTCTCTAGGGCAAACCTTTTTGTTGAATTCTTTGGACATACACTTTTAGTAAACCCTCATGTGATCAAATGATGCTTTACGCTTTTCATCAAGAAGTTCTAGCTCTTGCAATCTCATGGCATGATAATCTTCATTTGTAACCAAACCTTTGAGAGAGACTCTAAGTGAAGGGATCTCGACCTCTAAAGGTAACACTGCTTCAGCACCATAAGTAAGGGCAAAAGGAGTAGCCCCCGTTGGAGTATGAATACTCATTTTGTAAGCCCATAAAGTTGGATTTATCTATAGATGCCAATCTCGACCATTCTTGTGGACTGTTCTATGGAAGATTTTAAGAATGGTTTTATTCGAAGCCTCTGCTTGTCCATTTCCTTATGGGAAGTAAATGGAGGACCAATGTTGTTTTATCTTGAATTTCTTGCAGAGTTGCTTAAGGTCCTTGTTTTTAAACTGACCTCCATTTTCAGTAATTATTTTAGAAGGCAGCCCATACCAACAAATGATATGGTTCAAAATAAACAAAGAAACTATCTTTCCTAAAGAAGCTGAAAGAGGAACAACTTCTACCCATTTTGTAAAGTAATCAATAGCTTTAATAATAAATTTATGTCCACCTGATGAGTTGGGGTGAATTTTCCCAACAAGGTCAAAGACCCAGCGCTGAAATGGCTAATGAGAAATAGAAGGAAGAAGCTCCCTACCTGGAGCATGAATCAGGTTTCCATGTTTTTGACACTTTTTGCATGATTTGGAAAAAGATATGGTGTCCATCTACATTGTGTGCCAATAGTACCCCACCCTAAGAAACCTTTCGGCCATGGCAAGACCATTGGAATGTCCTCCACAAATGCCCTCATGAATGTCAACTAACACTCAATCAGACTCATCCTTTTCCAAGCACCTAAGAAGTGTCCCATCTAAACCCCTCCTATACAAATCACCAGAGATAAGGGTATGGTGAGAGGCATTACAGATTAGGTTTCTTCTTTCAGAATGGTTAAATGTGTTAGGGATGATGCCATCATAGAGATATGAGTAAATAGCACCATAGCAGGATGACTCATGGTTAACCAAGGTACAAATGACATGGCTTTCTGAGGAGTCAAAAATAGGATAGTGTAGCTCTTCCACTAGGAATTCAAATCTGGACTCATGTTGTTCTAGCTGAAGAAGTGAAGCTAATGTAGCCATAGCATTAGCTACTTTATTCTCTATTCTAGGGATTTGTTGAAATGTGACAAAGCTGAAATAGCGTCTCAATGAATCAACCATTTTCTTGTAAGGGACCAATTTGTCATCTTTTGTTTGGTATTCTTCACTTACTTGGTTGATTATCAATTGTGAGTCCCCATAAATGTATAGCTCTATTATTCCCCATTTGATGGCCATTTTTAGTCCATTTTTCAAGGCCTCATATTTAGAAATGTTATTTGTATAGGGGAACAATAGTTTATAGGACTTAGGGATTGTGTACCCATGAGGAGAAACAAATAACACTCCAGCTCCTGAACCATTTTGCAAGAAAGAGCCATCAAAGAACATCTTCCATGTTCTTATAGTCATGTACATTATGTGCTCATCTAGAAATTCAACTTGAATAGGCATGCTGTCTTGAATTGGAAAATCAGCCAGTTGGTCTGCAATGGCTTGTCCTTTTATGGCTTTGCACTCAACATACTCTATGTCAAATTCAAATAAGACCATCATCCACTTAGAAATTCTACCCATGAGAGCATCCTTACCAAGAAAATATTTGAGAGGATCAATCTTTGCAATGAGGTGTATTGTATGCACAAGCATGTAGTGTTGCAACTTTTGGGAAGCAAACACCACCGTAAGGTAAGATTTTTCAATACTAGTGTAATTAACCTCATAAGACACAAGAGTATGACTAATGTAATATATAGCTCTTTCTTTTCTAGTGTCATCAAGTTGAGCCAATAATGCCCTCAGGGAAGATTCTGTTGCTGAAACATACAATATGAGTGGTTTTCCTAGGATAGGAAGCATTACGATTGGAGGATTGGCCAAGTACTTCTTGATTTGGTCCATGATTTTTTGACAATCCTCATTCCAGACACATTTAACCCCTTTATGCAATGTCTTATTAAAGGGTTGAGCTCTATCTGCTAGTTGAGAAATAAACCTCCTTATAGATTGAAGGCAGCCCTGGAAACTTCTCATTTGGCTGATGTTTTTGGGAGATGACATATCCAATATTGCTTGAACTTTCTCTAGGTCCACCTCTATTCCTTTGGCTGAAATAATAAACCCTAGAAGTTTTCTAGAGGTGACTCCAAATGCACACTTTTTGGGATTTAATCTCAGTTGAAACTGTTCCATATGATCTAGAATGACTTCTAGATCTCCTAGGTGTGTATTCCTTTTTTTAGATTTTGCCAAGGTGTCATCCACATAGTGTTCCATATTCTTATGCATGATGTCATGGAATATAGTTGTCATAGCTCTTTGGTAAGTAGCTCCTACATTTTCTAATCCAAATGGCATGATGTTCTAGAAATAGGTACCCCTTGTGCAAGTGAATGCAGTCTTTTCTTGGTCTTCAGGAGCTATCTTGATTTGATTATACCCAGAAAAATAGTCCATTAGGGAATAGATCTCATAACCTGTAGTCATGTCCACTATCATGTCTATGTTTGGGAGTGGAAAATCATCCTTTGGGAAAGCTTTATTAAGATCTCTAAAATCTGTGCAAACACGAATGGACTTGTCATGTTTTGAAACTAGTACAATATTGGATATCCATTTGGCATAATCAATGGCTCTTATAAACCCTACACTGAGGATTTTTTCTAGTTCATCTTTGATGAGAACAGCTATGTGAGGATGCATTTTCCTCAATTTTTGTTTTGCTGGTTTGATGCCTGGAGCTATCGATAAATGATGCATAATGAGACTAGTGTCCAACCCTGGAATTTTTAAGTAAGTCCAAGCAAAATTAATCTTCTT
Source organism: Chamaecyparis obtusa (assembly GCA_027943335.1). Taxonomy (NCBI): domain Eukaryota; kingdom Viridiplantae; phylum Streptophyta; class Pinopsida; order Cupressales; family Cupressaceae; genus Chamaecyparis; species Chamaecyparis obtusa. The sequence goes on along the minus strand of BSBK01002021.1, from coordinate 708,566 downwards.
GCTCTATAGGAACTTGGTATATGCCTCTTTTTCTTGTGTTGATAGAGATTGAGCCAAATGCACAATTTGCAAAGCTTCTTCTGTATTTAGATTAACTGGCTGTGTAGGCTCAACAAGCACTGATGATCTGTCTTGAAAATAAATTGGAAGATGATCAAGTACCCCATCCTTAGGTGCCTCTAAGAGGTTTTCACCCTTGGATATGTCCTTTATTTTTACTTTTTTGGGTTCTAATACCGCCACATAGTGGTTTTTGCCATCAAAACCATTATTCTTTTTTTCTTTTCTTTTCATTTTGTGACTGAGGTACTTGATATCTGGTTCTGTAATGCTTGTAGTTGGTTCACTAGAGGAAGAGACTACAGGCTCAAGGGCATTTAGGTAGCACACTATCTCATAATCATTCTTGAAGGTTAGGAGCTAGGGCTCTTGATAGCACTGAGACCAATCAATTAGGTGAGGATTAGCAAGGGGTAAGTCAATGATGGGTTCAATGTTGTTAATATGGATGACATCATCTATGGTGATTACAAAGTTGGGATCTATCAAGTATCCCTCTAAGGTACCCAAATCAGGATTTATCCTACCAAATGAAGCATTGTCCACTAAAGTGACTCGTGGATTCAAATCCTCTAATCCTATGCTTGACTCGTTAGCTACCTCAAGTTGGGAACTATATGTATGGACAACATCAATGTCCATGTCAACTGTAGAGGAATCTGAGAGAGACTCCCATTCATATTCATGTGAATCTGTATTTCAATCCCGACTAGGATGTTTACACCAAGCATATTTACAACACCTTGAGGTAGAGGTTTTGGTGTCACCAAGGGTAGCACCATCTTGAATGCCATTTGTGTATTGATGTTCTTGAATAGGATCCTCAACATGATCTTCAACATTGGATTCTTCTTGTTTTAGGTCTGAAACTATTGGATTGGCAACTGGAGTATCTAAATCTCCCCAAAGGAGATTGGTGGAAGGGACCCGATCTTCACACCTATCTTGTTGATTTTGCAAATTGGGTATGTAACTTGATTCATCATCACTATCCATCACAACAAGGATAGGAGTAGTTTTCTTGTTCTAACCTTCAAAACCTAGGCCAACTATTGTCTTAGATCTACATACAAAATGAGCACGATCAAGTGGTTCAGCTTTAACATCTAATCTATGACTGAGAGGACCATGACCTGGGTAGCCCATATTTTTGACCAAAGTGTATCCCCTCCCATAAGCCTTAGGAGATGGGGAGAAATTTTCATTGTGCTTTTATTTTTCCTCCTTGTAGATCCAATCTCTAACATCCACCTCTTCTTTTTCATCCTAGATGGGCACTGAGGACTCTAAAAATGTATCAAATAGAGTCATGGCTGAAGATGAAGGTCGCATCTCTTGTGAAGGTTTTCCATAGGACCTAGGTGAGACTAGAAATTTTGTAAAGGATTCAACTTGATATCCTCCCATACCAAGGTCTATGGACTTAAATTTATTCTTGCATTGTTCTAGAGTTGCATCGAAATTCTTTGCTTCTTGGTTGAGAGGGACATGAGTCCCTACTGAAATTGTATTTACAGATAATGTGCTATCCCCAGGTATACAGACTTCAACTCCATTATAGGGAAACTTAACACATTGGTGGTAGGTGGATGAAATTTCTTGCATGTCATGGATCCATGGTCTACCAAGTAGGATATTATATGCTAGAGGACCAACATCAACAATTTGGAACAAAATGTCCTTTTCAATAGGACCAATTCTGATAGGAAGGATGGCTAACCCTTTAGAACTTCTCTCAGCCTTGTCATAGGCTTTAATGGTAATTTTCTTCTGGGTATCAATAACTTTCTCAGAGTAACCCAAAGTTTTAAAAAGACTCAAAGAACATATATTGAGCCCAGCACCCCCATCTATCAACACATGCCTAACATGGTTTTTATGGATCATGACCTCAATGTAAAGGGAAAGATTATGAGGATGGCTCAAAGCTTTGTCATCTTCTTATGAAAATGTTAGGTAATGTGGGCTAGCAAGGTGGTTAACCATGTTTTGGAATTGGTCAACATCTATGTTGTTAGGGACATTTGCTGCATGCAAAGCATCCTCAAGGATACGCTTATGTCTTGGAGACAATTCTAAGAGTTCAAAAATTGAGATTTGAGCTGACATTCTTTGTAACTAGTCAACAATATTATAGCTCATTTTATGGTTGATTGCTGACTTGGTGGTGACATTCTTAGATGTCACTTGTTTGGGTTTGGAATTAGGCCCTCTAATAACCATATGACCTTGACTTTGGCTTCTAGTGACAATGTTAAGAGCTTGGGATGACCTTCGAGAGTGAGGACCTATAATCACAATCATAGGTTCTTTATCAAATATAGGAGGAGAATCAACATCATGACCATAAGGATCTCCACTTTCCATCATATTGACACTTTCATCCACAACTTCAAGCATATTGATAACATTTTCTGCAGATGTGTAAGTGTAGTTGATCGCAGCCTTGCTATCTTTGGGTTCAGAGGTTTCCCCCATATCATATTTAGGCAAAGACTCCTTGAATGCTTTATGGTCTACATTAGTATTCAACCCATCAATCTAAAGTTTTACACTCTCAATAAGATCCTGAATAAGGTGCTTAAGTTTCCAACAATGTTCGATGTCATGTCCAATACCATTGTGGAATTTGCAGAAAGCCTTTTCATTCCACCAATGTGGCTTAACATCTAGTATGCAAAAATTTGCTAGATCTTGTGGTTGTGCAAGGTTATTGGAAATAATCATTTTGAAAACATCCTCATAAGAGTCACCAAGCTTAGAAAATTGTTGCTTCTCCTTTTTGGGCTTATCTTGATATCTTTGTTTATGCTCTTGTTGGTTAGAGGATGTATTGAGTTTCATATCTTGAACTACACTAGATAAATGAAGGACACCTTGATCCTTTGGTTGGTTAGAGTCAACAACTCCATCATTGACTACTTGTTTATTCTTGTTCTAGTGCGAGTTCTTGCCTTTGTCCTTATGAGAGTTGTTATTATTTTGACTATTTTTGTTGTTGTTATGTTTAGTCAAAATACCTTTCTCTTTCAAGACATCATCTATTCTACATGTGGTTTCAACCATAGTGTCGAATGAATCAAAGACCATCTTTTGAACCTCATACCACATCTCAAGCACCAAGTTGCTAAGAATGATATCAATCCTTTCATGCTTAGGAATAGTCCTAGAATAACGAGAGCACAATCATCTCCACCTTTGTAAGAATGTAACAAAGGATTCCCCTTGAATCTATTTCAAATTACACAAATCTAGCATGGTGACTGATATTGACAAGTTATATGAAAAATGTTACACAAATCTGTGGACAAGTTCTTTAAAAATTTTGATGGGAGGGGTTATGTTGGTAAACTGATGGAGTTGATGAAAAACAACCCACAACTCCCAAGAACACCTGCACACAAACACCTATCACAGACAAAGAGAGAAGCAAACAGCTATGGAGGTCTAAACACATTGATCCACGAGAAAGGAGAAATCCTTGATGTGCAAAAACAAAAGTTGCAATCAATAATAAAATGTCAAAAAAGGTTACAAAACAAGAGGAGATCAATCCTTATGAAGGAGATTAGAAACCCTAAAAAGGTAAAACCCTAGGTTGCATGATAATAATTAATAAAGATAATTAATTATTATATGCCTAAAGTTTAGCTTAAGTCAAAAGAGGTAATAAGTGACTAAATAATTAAATCAATATAATTCAATTAATCAGTAAACACTTTATTACTCTAACACCCCCCCTTAAGATAAACTTTGGGAGAAGCTAAAAACCTAGAAATAACAATTGAAAGGAAATGGGTCCCGGCAACAAAGGCCTAATCAGGTACCCAAGTACAAAAGAGAGTCTCTACAAAGTGGAGAAATAGAGAAAATCACATGGGAAAAAATCTACTCCAAAAAATAGAGACAAAGACTAATCTGAAGGACTAAAGAAGCCTCCAAAACTTGGAATGTTCTAGAAAATAGGAACAAAGATGAACATCTACAACATCACTGAAGCATGAAATTGCAAACTCTATCAAAAAGAAACTGATGATCTAAAGATCCTCTAATGAAATATGACCAGGTAGAGAAGACTGTAATCTGTATGAGTGCCCTCAAATAACACTACTCAAATTAGGAGGCAAAAAAAGGCAAACAACTGAACTCAAAAATATAGATGGCATAAACACCAAAAGCTTGAAGAGCTGATCAATCAAAGCTGGAATAGTGCATCCAAAAATAGGAAAGAAAAGAGTGTCTATATGGTAAATGATCCATCTCACCGAAATGCATAGGTACCCAGCCACTACAACTGTCTAGTACATAGCATCAAATACTAAATACATAGCTCACACTATCGAACAAAGGAAGCAGTAGAACCAACAATAGAAAACCCCCCATACTACTGAGAAAAGATCATCCAATATGAACTGCATGATGAAGATGAATCTGAAACATCAAATGTGCAGAGAGAGTACAAACAAAAATAAAGATACTTGAGGCTAATGTCAGTGGAGGAACACTCACATGAAAAAAGAAGATGGAAAACAAAGGTAAACATCAAACCTCCCCGACACTTTATAATGGAGTGTGAGTACAAAGAGCACAAACATGTGCAAGATCCCATCAAAGCAATAGAATGGAACTTTATCTCAATGCATGTGCATCAAAGAATGCTACAAAAGTGATGTATACACTGCTCAAACAAGATCAAAAGTTTTTGAAACAAAAGAACAACCTAAGACTAGCCACCCCTTTAAGAGAAGAGATCCCAGGACCTGAAACAACCAAGATATCCACTAGACTGCAAAAAAGAAAGAATCTGAATAAAATGAACTAGAGCATAATCTAGAAAAAATGACTCATAGCACTAAAAATCTCTCTGAACAAGCTTTTCAATGATATATTACTTTCCAAAAATGGAGTCTGAACGTGCAAGATAGAGCTCCCAGAGTGCAGAACTGAAGATCTGGCTTTGATAGAGAAAAACACCATTATAAAATTAAAACCAAAAAAAATAACCTCTAGATCTAGAAAGAGCTCAAAATCATCTTTCTAACGATATCTCATTTGCCAAATTTTGACACCGTATGCTCAAGATATGAGCAAAAAACCAACAGCTGCACTGGAGGGCCCAAAGAAGGTGTCTGCAAGGCTCTAAGGATTGGTGACATCAGAAAAAGGACAAAAAATCACATGAAACCATCAGATCTGATAAAATCTCAGAAAGATATTTTTGGAAATATCTTGTTTTCCAAAAACGGAGCCCAGATGCAAGAGAAACAGATCTCGGAAGGCAGGAGGTCTGAAACGCCACAATTGTAGAGAACATCTGAATTTGACAAAAAAAAAGAGCATCAAAATGGAAAAATCAAAAAACCATACCAATAAATTTAGATCAGGCTTGGAACCAGATTTTTGATGATATATTGCACACCCAATTATTATCCCATATGCTCGAGATATTCACAAAAAAGCCCAGGCACCCTTAACAAAAACAAAAAAAGGGAAAAGGGTGTTGACATCAGCAAACAGCCTGTTTAAAAATGATGGCCAAATGAACCACCGGGGGCTTAAGGAAAGGGCCCTTGGTCACCCATATGGCTAGGGGCTTGCAGGCGGGGGCCACTGGGTGGAGAAGCAAGTGCGGATGGTGGGGGTGCCGTGAAGTGCAGTGGTGGCGGCAGGCACAACGGCGCAGTCCCCGGTGGTGGAGCGGGCGCAGAGAGAGGCGCTGAGGGACGCCGCGGGGCTAGGCGGTGCTGGCGGAGGCCACAGGGCTGGGTGGTGGCTTTGCAGAGTCCATGGGGCTAAGCGGCACCCAGGTGGCTGCTCGACTAATTAAATTTTTTTTAAAAAAAAATTTTGAAAATCACCGTCTCAGGTTGCATGCCAGGCTGTACAGCCTGGTATGCAAAACAAATTTGCCTCAAATGGAAACTTGTCCAAAATCGACAAGTCTTATATGATTTTTGACTATCTTAGGCCTTCCGGATGCAACCGTGAGGTCTGTTTGGGCCAAAAGTGCACCAAAAATCAATGATCGCCTTAGAATCTGTGTCGGGGCCGACTACAAATTTTTTTCTCATAGATTCCAACTTTGTCCAAAATGGACAAATTTTATATGGATCTTGGGACTCTTAGATGCTTTGAACGCAATCATGAGGTCCGTTTGAAGCCAAGATGATTAGAAAAATAGGTCCCCCTAGATCTGACAGGAAACCCTCTCTAAAAACACAGATCTAACAAACACGACTGAATCTCTCAAAAGGAGGACAGGAGCAAGTAGATCTAAAGCTTTGATACCATGATGGAGTTGATGAAAAATAACCCACAACTCCCAAGAACACCTACATGCAAAAACCTGTCAGAGAAAGAGAGAGAAGCAAACAGCTATGGAGGCCTGAACGCATTGATCCATGAGAGAGGAGAAATCCTTGATGTGCAAAAACAAAAGTTGCAATCAATAATAAAATGTTAGAAAAGGTTACAAAACAAGAGATCAATCCTTATGAAGGAGATCAGAAACCCTAAAAAGGTAAAACCATAGGTTGCATGATAATAATTAATAAAAATAATTAATTATTATATGCCTAAAGTTTAGCTTAAGTCGAAAGAGGTAATAAGTGACTGAATAATTAAATCAATATGATTCAATTAATCAGAAAACACTTTATTACTCTAACATAAACCACTCCATTGCTTGACCCTTGAGACTCCTTGGAAATAATCTCATCAGATAGGAGTCCTTGTGGTTGAATTCAAAACTCATGATATAGAACTGACGCACATGATCGTGTGGGTCACCATACCATCATATTTGTCATATTGGGGAATTTCAATTTTCCTAGAAAAATCCTTCTTACTCACACTCCTATCAAAAGGATTAGGACAAATAGATTCAAGGTTGAAAGAACTCTTGGGAGCTATCATTTTCTCCATCATCTTTTTCATTTGCTTAATTTCTTCTTCTTGTGATGGGTTATGTTTCTTGATTTTCCTATCCACATCAAAATTATAAGGGACCCTCGCACCCTTGTTAATCAAGCTCTCTAGGAACTTATCCTTATTTTGCTTGACATATTTCTCTACATATTGTTGAAAAAGTGGCTCTTGTTGCATCCACATAAAGTCTTGAGCCTCAAAAATTGCACTACCTCCTCCATGTTGAGAGCCATGATGAGCTCGTTGGGAGGGTGAGTTCCTAAGAGGTGTCTGTCTCCTATAGTGAGCATGTTGTAAAGTCCTTCATCTAGGACTAGGAGATCTTGAGGGTGATCTTCAATACCTCCTAACTCATGGGGTTCCTAAGGAAGTAGATGGTGGAGAGTTGTTTCCACTGTTGGTACCCCTATTGTTGAATTGTGCATTGAGTTGTTGGGCTAGAAGCCTATCTTGTTCTTATTGAAATGCTTTTCTCTCCATTTCTAACAACGCTTGTTGCTCTACCTCAAGTTGTCTAAACTTCTCTTCTTTAGCGGCTTGTTCATCCAAAAAGGCTTTCTTTTCTCATTTAATTCATTTGAGCCTTTCACTCGCATACCTTGAGGTTGTTCTGAGTGGAGAGTTGGGCCTTGAATGTCTGAACAAGTCATTAGTAAATGCTGCATTTATATGAGCATCACCAAATTCATTGTTTTGGTCTTCATGTTGTGACCGTGCATCTTAGTGAGCTCATCTATAATGTCTTTCAGCTCATTGGTGAGCATCTAGATATCTGGTGTTGATAGGGGGTGATTCCGATTGGTTGTCATCACCAAACATCATGTTATCCCTATGTCTTTGGAAAATGTCATCAAGAGTTTGATCCATTGCTTCTCTATCCTTTTTAGTCAAGGTGTAACTCATGTCCATATTTGATTGAGAAGGTGCCAAAGAGGTACTCAACTTACTAAGGCTGCTCCTAGGCTCAACCAAACTTCTGAAGTACTCCTAGGAGACTGATCAAAGATGGGTTCCTTTCCCTTTAACTTTTGGCGAGTTTGGACTAAAGGTAATTGTTCAAAAACTACTTGAGGTTGTTTTCCTTAGTCCACTTGGTATCTTGTTGTAACCGGCATGAAAGAAAAGAGCCTTAGTGAGAAGATGACCTTATGAATCGTTGATTGTCAAACTAGGATAGTGAAAATATTCAATTGTCCAAAAGAGAAATGGTGAAATAGAAAGCTAACAAAAGGTATAAATCAACACTACCACAGTGGTGCATAATAAAAGGATTTTAGTATCCTAGCACATATGGATCAAAAGGATGATTTACCCAAAATATATTGGAATTGAATTTATATGAAAATGAATTTGGACAAAAGAATACTCAAACTCTCCAAGTGTGCAACCAAAGAGTCTAAAGGTGAATCTTGTCAACAAGGATAATTCCTAACTTATCAATGACAAGCAAGATCTTTCGTGAAGTCAAGAATTACTAACTCAAGATGTCTAGAGCCAAGAACCTAAGGTACAAACAAGCTTCTAGCGGTAGAGTATGAAACCTACTAAAATCTAGTCAACCAAGGAATCTGAAAGTGACACAAATCAGCAAGATAATCAAAAGACTCTGTGCAACAGTTTCCAAGCAACTGGTGTGATACTTTTTTCTAGGGCGATATTTCTGACACAAGCTATGTGATAATTTCCAGGTAGAAAGTATGATATTTTCTAGGCAAACAGTGCGATGAAAATCCAGGGATGAACTATCGCATGATATTTCTTAGTACAGTGTGCAATACAGTTTCAGGATCGTATGACTCTTGACTAGTGAGTGCTAAAAATCTCAAATTTAAGGGTAGTTTGGTCAAAATTATAGTTTGAAGGTTAGTTTTTTTGATTTCAATCATAGTGACAGTAGTAAATAGATAGGTTTGCAAATAGTAGGTGATCAAACGTGTCTCCAAACACTTGAAACAAGGGCAAAAGCAACCTTGCCAAGACAAGCAATTGGGATATCAAAGCCATAAAATCCTATGAATGCTACTGTGATGTTTGATGCTTGAGAATGTTTACATGGGTAGATCATAGCGAGAACACTTCAAGCACTTTCTATCCTAAAGAAACAAAGGCTCAATACTTAACAACTTGGCCCACACTTGATGTCCCATTGCCTCACACAAAGCGGTTACCAACAATAGATATTGGCTTTGTCATGGAAGTGCCAATGACACAACCAAAGGAACACAGATGGTGAGTAATCTTGGGGTGCTCTGGATTATTCCACTTGGATCAATCCTTGCACCAAGAAGCTAAGTGGAAAAATAGGGTGGCTTCTATCTATGGTTCTTAATAAGGGCTTCCATTCATAGCACCCCTCTTGCTCCCCAAAGGGACTCCTTACCTTGTGGAAAGTAACGGACCTCGCGGCCTCAAGAGTACCTTAAGCATTCTTGCTTGACATTTTCCTCATGGTCGCAATCCCACAAGCTACTCACATCAAGCGAAGACAAGCACTATGTCTACCAAGGTTTTGTGTCCTTGATAGCCTTGAGTTTATAGTGGGTCAGAATAGCCGGCAAAAAGATTGTCCCCACTTGGGTCGTTCCTCTTGATTGCTCAAGAGCAGGCCCGCTAAAGGATCCTAGACTACACAAAGAGTGGATCAACCTTTGAGGGTCAAGATTTCTGGTTCACCTCAAGGGTGAAGAGCATACTCTCCTACCTCAAAAATTTCTCCCAAACACACCAAGCAAAGATTTAATTACCCTCTTGCTTTCAAAATCCAAAGATGGGTCAAGATTTCTATTTCACCACAAGGGTGAAGAGCATAATCTCCTACCACCAAAGAATTCCTACAACAAGATATTATGTTCCTATGAAATGAAACAACTAGTAAATGCCACACTTGAAAGGAAATAAACAAGCACTTTTTTTTTGTTGTTTATGCTTTGGGCAGTCTGCAAAAAGTGTTAGTAGCCCTTATGCATGCATTCTTTGGGAAAAATATTCAAGCAAGAGGCACCTACAACCAAAACTTGTTAGCCCCACAATGGTTAGCAAAATAAAAATTCAAATGAAATTTGCAAATAAATTATGCTTAACCACAACAAACTAAACCAGCAAGTTAACTAGATCAAAACTCGGCCAAAAAGAGCTAGAAAACAACTCACTGCTAGGCACAGGTGATAGTACAATTGCCAGAAAGATCGCATGATAATGTACAATATACGAGTATGATATTATCTTTCTGTGTGATAGTTTACTGTACCTACAGGCCATAGAAAGTAGTACACAGTGCGATAGAATGCTACAAAGAGCACAATACTTTAACTAGTAAAGTATTGCACTAGTATATAATAAACTATCGCACAACACTAGTAAAAGTTCGTACGATAATCTAAGACAAAAAAAACTAGAGAGCTAAAACTAAAGCTAAATATTCACAAAAAAAATGACAGAAATGCATAAAATGAAGGACAAAACAATAATGCTCTGCCCCACATTGGGCACCAAAAATGTACACACTAAATAGTGCACTTCTCTAAGTCATTACTTCCAAGGGAATCCATGAATGGGAAATCTTAGAAAGTGACCTAGAGCTCCCTACAGATGGAGTTGCAAGGATTTTAAGATTGCTCTTAGCTAGAGCTATAAATCTTATGACCTTGCTAGTCAACCACACAATGGGAGATTCAATGAAGACAAGGGCAAGAATGCCAATATCCTCAAGAATCACTATGAAATGCAATGCAATGCTATGCTATGAATGAAGGTGCAAACTAGGCTATGTAAATGAAAGTACAAGATAAACTATGAAAGAAAAGATGCAAGTATTACAAAGCCTTCCTAGTTAAGCTAGGTGAGTTAATCTAGAGCATAAAAGAAACTAAGCTATGAAAGAAGAAACATGAAGCTACTATGAAAGAATGAAAGCTAAATGGAATGTAAATGAGAAAGCTAAGAATTCTCCAAATCTCCAAAAGCTCCAAAGTGACCTAGAAAACCTGCAACATAACATTAGTATTCAAAAGATGGATCCTAAAATGAGAAGAGAGCTCTTCTTTTATAGGAAATGAGAAACAATAGACGATGGAGAATAAGAGGCAAAAGATTTAATCAAGGTTGGGGCTTGAAAGAGGAGCAATCCATGTGCACAAATATCCTCCAATGAGAAAATAAGAGGTGACTTTTGTGTCCATATGAGACAAAAAGTGCTTTTCTTCTTTTTATAAAATAAGAATAATGCTTTATTTGTGCAACTTAGGATAAGAGGAAAAGTGGGGACTTTTTATTTAATAAAAGGGGAGAAAACATTCCTTTTAATTAAATAAAGACGTAGGCTAAAATGGTTAATCCATAGAATATAATCGAATAAATGATAGAATTAGGATTTGATCAAGGAAATTGACAATAAGTTGAAAATGTTGATTCAGGAAATTGATAAATTGTTGAATGGGGGCCCAAAGTCTAGGCGACCATTTTAGGGTGCATACAACTATAAGATAACAACTCAATGTCAATTGTTTTACTAGTAGAATGAGAACCATCAGGCACATTACAAGACAATAAATGCAGTGAAGCATATCAATTACAAAACTTTAGAAATGATACAATATCTTTGAAGATGTTTGCACTTCAGTAAATAAAATATATTATGGTCACTAAAAATTTAATTGTGATGTTGTACCTAATTCTCTTCAAAGTCACAAAGATGAGAGAGGGAAATTTTAATAATTACTCTCATAATTCAGTTCAGATAGATTGCAAATTACAATTAAAGCCCATGTCACAATGATTGGAATCTAAATGATTTATCACTTCCTCTACACATTCAAAGAGAGATGTGAAATGTTCCATATCATCACAATCAGAATCCAGAATTTCTACCAATGTTTCTATACAATCACAATTACCAAAAGCATATATTCCACCATCAGAGGTGGAATCAAAAGGATTTTTCAATCCATTAGCATGCTCACTCAAATAGGATAGTAACAAAGCCCCACATCATTATGACCCAGAGTCCAAATCCTTTATCAAGCTTTAATAAGGATTTCATATCCATTACATTAGAAGGAAATGTTGCAATGAAGCTATGAATTCCTATGCCAATTGAGAATGAGCTTAAACAATAGTGGTTATGAATGCCATGAATAAGTATAACAAAATTAAGTGCAGTCTGCAAACAGAGGGGTAAATGAGCATTCAATAAATGAGGGGAGAAATGGGGTAAATGAGAATTCAATAAATGAGATTTGAACATTTGGATTCATAGTGGCATCACTTATATTGATGGATTGTATTGCATTGGTAGTGAGAAAAGCCTTGATTTCAGTTGCCTGCAACAAAATTTTATAATGATGTTTCTTTAAATTCATAAATTCAGAATGAGTGTTCTCACACAGTCAAAGTGGTAGCATAACATATACTATTCAAAGTTCAGGCAAGTCCTTTTATCCTGGTTAAGTGTGGCAGGGAAAGTCTTTTTGTCATGGTTAAGTGTGGCAAGTTTAGAGATTAATAGATTAACACTCACAGACAAGTCTAAAGATTTTCTATTTGTTATAAAAGTTTATGTTTGGGTGCTGCCCAAATTCAAGAAAAACCTACATAGTTAACAACTTTAAGAAGAACATAGGAAGCTTATCATGACTTATTAGTTATTAGAGGGCCCTTTAAAAGTAGTGTGATTGCCAAAACTTTTAAACTAGCTAGAATTCCAGAAAATAGGAGTTTTTGGTTTGCTCCTTCAAGCATGCCTATTAGAGCTTGTGTTTTTTTATACTACAGGGAAAATGAGTAATTTTCACCTAAATCTTCAGACTGAGAAGAATGAGAAAAGTTATTAAATAACCATTACTGAGAGGATAGCATAGGTCAGCTGGCAAGGAGACACAACATTTGAATTTTGAAGTAACCGTTGTAATTATATTAATCACTTGTAACAAATGTGATTATGGTTTTAGTCAATATGATGCCTACTGACTGTATAGTGTCAATAGCCTTCAGAACTAAAACAAAATAAAATCAATAGTGCAAATGTGAAACAAAGGCCTACTGACTTTAAGTAGTGGTCAATATTCAAAACTAAAATTCTAGCCAAACTGAGGTGTATCTTTACCATCTAAATAAAAAAATAGTAAACATGCCAAAATGTAAACTTACAGATAACAATTACTTGCACAAATATGATAATTAGTGAAAATAAGTATTCTTTGTGATTCCACTGCCTTTTGGCTCATGTTTCAATAAGCAAGCATAAAAGTGACATTTTTGCATTGTTGTTATAGGTGTTACATCCTATATCTCATTCTATCAACATCAATGAATCAATTGGAGGGCAAGACAGAGAAAGAAATCCAACCTTAGAGATGAATGCCTCAGATTTTCAAAGGCAATTATTCTTAAATTAAAAGTGACTGACCATAGTTCCTACTGAAAAATAAGTCAGTTGCAGATTGAGACTAGGTCAGTCAGTTTGGGTCTACAAATAATGTGTATTTCATCTTCTTAAACTCTTCAAACATTCTGACGATGGATTGCAGAGTGTGTTCTAAAATGTTGATGTTAAAAGTCTAAGAAAATCAAATCTAGAAACAATAGCATCAGTCTTATGAATTATGAAAATTATGTAACATTAATCATTGAAAAGTTGTTGAAACAAACCAATTGTTAATTTTAGGCCCCTTTATAGTTGAAAGAGCCACAACTTCAGTACACATCAGTGGAAGATTAATTCCCTAATTCATTAGAAGCACTGAGAAACTTAGAAGATCTAATCATGTTTGGAATGGGATGAGAGAAGCTTTATCAAAGATCTGAATTAGTGGACAGAACTATCCAAGCATTAACTCTCTAGAGCTTCGAGACATTAAAAACCTAATTGAAGTTCATTTTACACAAGGTAATGCTGAATTGGGGCCTTGTGATCTAGAAAAGGAAGGTTGTTTAGAAATAAAAGATTTATCAAGCCTAGAGAGAATTCACATTAATAAATGTTGGCAGCTGCAGAAAATCACAGGCATTGAAAATTTGAGAAGACTAAGATATCCATATATTTTAGCAAGCCATGGGGCCATATGGGGTTGCTTTGGGAGATTCCTTATCAGTGAAATTATTTATCCTTATCAATTTGACTTATTTACAATAACCCAAGTAGCACAAAGATATTCACACCCTATAATATGCTATGAATTTTGGAAGTAACAAAATGGTCAATTACTAGGAATATGAATGAAACTACCAATGATTTTTGACTTCTTCAAACTCTTTTATAATGCCTATGCCTCAAATGAAGACTATATGGGCAGAAAAACACAATTAGTTTCAAGATAAATTCATTTTCCATGATACAATAGCATGCACAGTAATGAAATTGGCTATGAACAAAGTTTTGACTTGTGACTAGTTTGAACAAGCAAATAGAAGCCCATACAAAATCCCAACATTCATATGGGATAATGAAGGCCCAAAATTTCATACAAGACTTTCTAAGCCATTTATTGTACCTGCAAGGCATGTTTCTATTAAGGAATACTTAGCCTTCATTATTAATGGAGGCTACAAAATCAAGAGCCTCTGGAAACATGAGGACTACACTTTCTTCTCTGAGAATGGAATTTTGTATCCAACAACATGGTCTTTTGTGGGAAATGAGTATTATATTCATGGCCATGATTCAACCAAGAATTGGACTAAAGTGGCTGAGGAAGCTGTGTATGTAAGCCTTGCAGAGGCTGAAGCTTTTTGCAAGTGGGTGGGTTGCAGAGTGATGACAAAAGAAGAGTATCATAAGAGTCTGGATTATGACAAGCAAGTATGAAGAATAATCTACTATTTTTTTATAGGAAACAATATGTTCTCAAGGGGTACTCAGATGTGAGAAATGAAAGTATGCACAGAGATTCATTCAGGAACTTCTATTGTAATACCCTCTCCTATGGTAATACTTAGACTTTTCTAATTTGGACATTTTATTATGATGGTCAGGACTATACATTTACATTTATATTTTGTGGATGATGATATGATGGATATGCTCATTTATGGTTATCATTTATATGTTTATGAGATTAGAAAACCATCTATTTTTATATGTTTTATGGATCTAACCCAAGGATTTGAATCTAACCATTATCATGATGTTTTATGTTTCATGGATATGTGTCTGATGTGTTTTCATGACTCAGGATGAAGTTGTAGTTACTCACTTAGTTGAGGTCCACACGATGTATCGATTCTGGTCATCTTCTTGCATATATTTGATTTGTATCTCCATATGTATATATATGTATCTCTTCTTGGTGATGCAGGATTACAGGTACCGGGTATCGTCTCCACCTGGCTTCATAGGTCTGAGCGATCCCTCAAAATCCTCGATCATTGTTGTTGTTATGGAGATATCACCAGGTTCCACAGGAAGAAACTTCACCTTTGATCCTTCTATCCTTAGGTGGGAAGTGCCAAGTCAGTCCCTTGTGTGGATGTATTATGTGATCTCTCGGTTTATTGGTTTGGTGGATCTTGTAGTTAGTTTCTTGTCTTTTGCATTCATTGAGTATGATAGTTTTTTTTTACTTCATGGTATGCTCAACTTTGTTAGTAGATTATTGACGTGAGCCATCATTTATTTGAAGGTATGATTTAGTAATTTATCCTTAGTAGTAGCTACTATTATACTAGCATATCTCATTAGGAACAAGATGGTGTGTGATTAATCATGTGATTTTAAATATCGATAATAATGAATAATTTTATGGTATTATTTTATAATACTCATAATAACAAAGTGTCTATGGCAATATTAATAATAAATGTTTTGAATAATAGTGGTAGAATCTAACTTATGTTAGTAGCTACCTAATACATATTTTTAAATGTGAATTAGTGTATAAATAAATAATATATTTTATAATAATGTTATTCTTAATATTTAATATGAATAATAATGTGTCTTATTTATGATATATGTACCATAAGCATATGGGTGCACACATATGCCTATGAAAACATATATATATTAATATTATATAATAAATTAATTGTGTGAAAGAAACTATTCTTATAAATCTATGTTATTCTTATAAATGGTAAATAGATTCTATTACCATAGTTAAATAAATTAGTAAATTATTTTAAGATTATATTATTTATTTTTACACCCTTAAATTTAGGGAAACAAAGATTATAGTTTTATTTAAAATTTATTTCTCCCTTTACGGGTATGGAATTGCAAAACATCCCATTAACTTTTAACGAATGGATAGTTGAGATGGTTGCATCAGTTGGATTACCTGTGCAACCACCTCCTCCATTCTATTTACAGGAAAGACTTTCTTGTGTATGGCAGTTGGGGAGAAGAGTTGATTTCGAGAAGAAGATTAGTATTATTATTGTAGGAAAATTTACATTTTTGAGGAGAGAATTTCCTTATTCTTTGAGTTTGGCATTTGGATTGTTACAGGTAGAGGCTGGAAGATTGCAAGCAGAGGGATTCAAAGGAGTGCTGGAAAAGTTGGAGAGGATTGGATCTTCCTTCATCAACCTATTTTCGCAGGACTCCAGGTTGGAATCCATCCCGAGAAATAGATTTATTTTATAGTGTGAATGTTATTTTTAGATTTGTTTGAATGTTCTGTGTTTGAAATATGATTACAGAATGTTTGTGTACTATTGTTTTATTATTGGATTGTTTTGTGTATTATTATTACGGAATGTTGATATATTAATGTATTATATAATAATGTATTGATGTATTCTGTAATAATATATTATTACAGAATATTGATACATTATTATTATTGCTAGTCATGTTGATATTATTGCATTATTTTTCCAGCCATCCATACATTATAGAAATGATATATTGTTGTATTTCGAATGCTATATTATTGCAGCATTCTGTCATCTTAATAATAGTTTATCCTGTGTTGTTTATACAAAATAAAGCGTCATTATATCAACCATTTTTGTTTAATTTGTTTTATGTGAGCCATTTATAATATTCTATCATTTCAATAGAAGTAATCTATCATTGTGTGATGCCAGTCAGCCGTTTAGAGAAGGTCATAGAATCCTGAGTATAACTTTGTTTTATTCTCATGTTTTGGTTCTCTATCATTTGGCTGAGTAATAGTTATTAGCTGTGTCATTTCCGCGTGTTCAGATGTTGCATTTTGTATTAGGGTTGAATAATTGTAATAATTAGGCTAAGTAGTATAATAAATAGGTTTTCACTTTATACAAGTATAACTTAAAGTATAAGTTTACGTTCTTTAATTTCTTTACGTTCTTTAAGTTATACTTGTATAAAGGGATTAGGTACCTTTCAGATTGATTGAGATAGGTTTCAACTTCCTAGGAGTTAAGTTGTAACTTTTAAATTTTAGATTTTTAATAAAATCAGACTCAGTCAAATTTCAGGCTTAGAATGAAATATATGGAGCATTATTTTTTGGTATATGAAATTTTGTGTGAACCTTAAATATGTTTGGTGGAGGTTATATCCAGTGCATTTAGATGCCTTAATAGGGTTAGGATGTGTGTAGGAAGTAGTTTAGGGTTTAGGGTTGTCCAAGAGGATCAGGACCATTCTAAACATCCTTAAACATTCCTAATTTCTCTAAACATCCATAAACCATCTTATTATGTTCTATTCTTTGATGTAGTTTACAAATGTGCTTATGAAGTGTTTTTACTATATGTATGATGTAATTATGATATGTGGGTTAAGGGTAGAAAACCTAACGACACCTAGTGAGTGGCTCTCAGTGCGGGGCCAGGGCCCTAAGTGGCTAGAACTAGGATAACCGATTGAAGAGTTATTTAACAAGTGAAAAAATAATTAAACTTATGGGAATGGGTTCAAACATTAAAAAGATTAAATATGCCTTACCCATGCCATTAGCGCTAGTAAAGGTTATGGATGGGAGTGGGAGAAGGTACCTATGTGTAGGTACAATCAAATGGTGCATGTTAGTACGAAAGGCATTCGATCCTGCATGTGCCTACTTGGGGGTCGGGGCCCGGAGTGGCTAGTACCAGGACAACCCAAGGAGTGAGGGCTATGCGATGACACTCACTTAGGTTGTTTCTTAGAGTTTCTACCCAAGCCTTAGAACCTTTTTGGGAAAGATTTATACTTTGACTCTCTTTTCATTTGCTATTTGGAAAAGGTTACCCAACCCTAGGTATGGCCTAGCTATTCCTTCTTTGTGGACCTTGGTGTTTATCTCGTAGCATGGGGGAGTGGGCCTTTTAGGTATCCACATGGTTGGGTGGTAAATATTTTTATCGAGGTATCTTTTGCGGATGCAGTGTTTGAAGATTCATGCTTTCTTATGTACCAGTTCTTGAAGAATGAAGGCTTTGTAATTATGTTTCATGATGTAAAACTATTGTTACCTCCCAAGAGGAGATGAATGTATTGTAATTATTAATGTATTTCAAAATGATTTATTTGGAATTGGTAGACTTAGGAAAAAGGGAAAGGGTGAACTTCATGTATAAGATGTATATTGGAAAAGAAAAAGGATTTGGTAACATTTCAAGTATGTTAGTATGTTTCTTAGTATTGATTAAGTGAAAAAGGCTATTGAAGAACAAATGTATTATTTGTAATGTATTAGGTGATTTAGATGATTCTATCTACTTTAAAAGTTATATTGTTCATAAAGGTTACTTAGGAATATAGATGGTCTTAAATGGAAAATGGAAATGAAAGTACTTTGTAAAGAATCTTATAATGATTTGATGTAATTTTCTTGAGAAGTAAATCTTGTTGTTAGTTTACTTAATGGACTTAAATGAATCATGCATTTAAATAGAAGGGAACTTTGGAGGAAACTAAGTTTAAGTTTTGTTCATGTAATTATTTTAAAAGTTCAAAAATTTTCATAGATCTCTACTTAGGTTTTTCTTTTACAAAGAGAATCTTTGTTCTCTTCCCCAGTTCCCTTGCAGGGCATGACATCTATCAAACATTACAGATATGGGTTCTCCACATTCAGATGTGTACTCTTAGCTTAGGATGGGTATCAACAATAGCTCTTCTGAATGTATTTAGCTAGCCTCCTCAAGTCAGTCAAAGGCTTTTAATCGTGAAGAAAATTGATATGGAGCTATTGAAGGTAAATCACACCACGAGATTTATTTTTCTTAGCAAAGATGCATAGTACCAAATAGAAAACGTAAATAAGTGAAGCAAACATTCAGCATAAGCAGAGTTATCATGACTAAACTAAGTTTTTGTTTGATATTTAAATGTGAAAAGGGTTTGAACATTTAAATAGGGTGAAGGTGCAATTTCAACTCACACTATTCCCTTCTTCTTGAGAGTCTTTCGAGGTCATTGTATCTGCTACAATCATAGCAATACCAGAACACTGATATCAGTCGCTGACATGCACTACATGGACGGGTTGAGTCACTTGTAGTAGGGGCATGGGTAATCAAGAGATAGGTTGATATAGAAAACCAAAGCAATGAGGGAAATCTTGAAATTTCCAATCAAAACAGAAAATGCAAAAACTAGAATTAAGATAAGTGACCCTGGTAGGACTATCATATATATATTTTTAAGGCAATTAGGGTTGAGGTGGTGCCCCTAAGACCCACCCTTCAATGTCTTCTTTCAAGCTTGTCGCTAGCTATTGGCTTTCAGTAGGAAGCTACTCGGTGGCTTCTCGTGGAGTTTCTAAAGGCTTCTTGGTGGTTTGCTACGGAGTTTCAATGCATGTCTTCAACCTTGTTGCTGGCTGTTGGTGGGAAGCTTGTCGGTGTCTAGCTGTGGGGTTTCAGTAGGGAGCCTCTTAGTGGCTGTGGATTTCATTGATAGAGAAGGATGACATTTTTGTCAGGTTTCTGGTGGGAGCAGGTAGCTAGGGTAGTAGGATGAAATTTTTTTAGATGACATTTTTGATAGATTCCCGCCATTCCTCTTCCCTTGGCCGCTAAAATTCAAGGCTTTTCTCTGCCCTTCGCCGCTAAAATACATAGATTTTTAGCATGTCCTTTTTTATTAGTTTTTAATTTAAGACATTTTAAATAATTTCTAATTTTTAATATAAAACAATTTATATATTTAAGACAAAATCTTAATTTTGTCTTTAAAAAATTTCTTAAAATGTCATCGTGTGTAGTAGTGATATATATATTTATTATTACTACCTGTTTAATATTACTACTTATGTCTTATTTTATCAATGATTTTATTTTTTATTTTATTTATATTACTTTAATATTTATTTAATTACTTATTATGTCTTTGTCCTTATGATTGAGGTTTTCAAGGTTTTAGTTATGATTACTTGATAGGATTTACTAATTTATTTTCCTATCATTTATGTTCAAGGCACTTCTTCAGGTGTATTACTTAATGATGATTGCCCTTATAGTACTAACTCTTGTGTTAGTTTTTGTGCAATTTTTCATGTCTCTTTAATGATTTCCTGTAGGGTTTATTTGATTTACGTCAGCTCATGTACTTTGTATATCGTATTTCCTTTATGCAGGAGATTGTATCTCCTTTTGATCATTTAAATCAATGTACGATGCAGGGTTAAGGTGCTATGACATTTATTTCATTAATGACCACTTCTTCTTATGATGATATTTCTCTTATATATGGTCTTTTCGGTCATCTTTACTGGTTTAACTCATTAACCATGGCTGCTAATAGGTGTATTGATGAATTTGTTCCTTTTAATTTGTGGGTTTGTTTCTCACCAATTGGTTTGGAAATACCATTTGAAGGTATTATATATGATGACTCATTGGCTTCTATTTTTGTTATACATTGTCCAAAGTGTTGCAAATGTATTCGAAGATTGATAGGTGAATCGGTTCTATCGCCTTGTTGCAATAGGATTGTCTTTCCTTTTCAATTAGTCTCAATATTTTTCTCCAATCTGCTTGACATTTCTCAGTCCTGATCTTTGTTAGTTAAAATTGCAAATTCGGTCATTTCACTTGCATATCTCCAAAACAATAGTTTTCTTTTGGCGGTTCAGGGGTATAATTTCTCTCATGGCGAGGCTCACATTGGTGGAATTTTTCCATGTCCCTTATTGTTTTCTTCTGACAAGTTTATCTTATTGCTAA